>FLSR01004888.1:244391-260803 GCA_900092035.1 Leuciscus waleckii | reverse complement strand
ATAACTACCGTTTTACAGAGTGGGAGCTCTGGGCATTAGCTGTAGCAGCTCCGTGTTGCAAGCACCAATCTGGTTCGTTTTTTTTTTTTATATATATATAACGATAAAACGATCAAGATTAACTTAAAAATTGCCCGGAGTTTGTCCTTTAATCATTAAATTTAGGTGAATGTTTGATTATTCTATTGAACTCTTTATTGAAATTACACTGGTTCATCTGGATTCCAAAAACACTTTGAGTCTCACACTGGCCAGGTATACGATCTCATAACCACAAGCTCGTCAGTCTCGGTCATTAGACAGAGGCGATTGACTAATATCCTAGATGGCCGTACTCCAATTTGCTCATTCTATAATATATTATTTAGTCCCCATAGATCCGAACACACTTAGGCCTAATTAAGGTAAGATTATATCTAACCAGAGGCCACAACCATTACCATAGAACCAAGCTGACCAACTTAACTTCTAAAGGTAACTTTGAATTAGCGTGCCGTAGTTTCCCACGTACACTAAGTTAGAATAATGCTATACAATAATTAGAGGTTGAGGCTCACCCCTATTTAGATTGGTCTAACAACACTCTGTTGTTCTAAACGGAAAAACCATTATTAGCCTCTACAGTTCTAAGTATACATTGACTATGCCGATGTGTTAGTCGGATCTCTGAAATTTCAGTCGGTGTGCTCTGCTCCACCTAAGCTGAATTTCAATCCGTTAACTAACCTGATCGTAGAATTGTGGCGTTATGGACTTATAGTTAATAGAGTTAATCATTTCAGAGTAAATCAGAATAAATCCAAATGTAACAATTTATTATTAGTCAGGTAAATGTATCAAGCCAATTACATAATCAAATTCAAAGATAATCAATACAATAACATCAAAGATAAAGAGAACATATTAATAAGTTACCTGACACTAGAAAAATCACTGGCAGGTTTGGACTACAAATCGCCCCGAGCCTCGGAGACATTTCTTTATATACTCAGACCAAGACAAAACATCCCCCAAAGGGGAATGAACTTACAATAGGATTTGCATTGCACTGTAAAAAAAGTTCTGTTAAATTTACGGAAAAAAACTGGCAGCTGTGGTTGCCAGAAATCTACCGTAAAAAATACGGTAGCAACATTTTAGGTTTTACGAACTTAAATTTACAGTAAAAAAACGTATGTCATTATCTGATATAATGTTAATTTACCGACCTATTGAAGTACTAATGTCTGTTTTGTACCATTGTTCAATGACAACCACCAATCACAGTGATGATGAGAGTCACATGATGAATCAAAGCTCATCACAAGTAGCCTACCTTTTCCACAAGAAAGTTATTAGTAATTTATAGAAGCTGCACAATGCAATAAACATTAATTTAACAACATTAAATGTAACATAAAACCCTAATGTACATAACTGATTAGAAAAAACAAAGAAAAACTATAAAGAAACATAGGCTAGTAATTTCAATAAAAATGTGTCACTCAGGGAATTGTGGGAATGTCAATTTACAGGTTTTTGCTGTAAATTCTACAATGATACAATGGTATATTACTGTAAAATTACATTAAATGTATGGTTAGATCTATCACAGTTATTTACCGTATATAGTATGGAAACTTTCTGTTTAATTAACAGTTTTTCAGTGTAGCATTTTTACAGCCTTTTACCGTTAAAATCACAATAGTTTTTAGTTATAGACACAGGGAGTTCACACCTTGTCGATAAACAGGAGGTAGTTTGGAGGAAGGACCCTGGGAAAAAGTGCACACCTAATAAACAAAGTATCTCTAGTCTAAACCCTTATTACCATTTGGTTTACTTCTGTGGAGATGAGACCATTGTACCAGTCGCACCGAGACATTTTAAATGATACCAAACATGACTGTTAATCCACTTATATTGACAGAACATTATCATTTTTATATAATCTTTCTAAGTGAAGAGAAGAATATGTAAAGAGAAGGAACAAATGTTATGGAAGGACAGGGGGAAAGAAGCTTTCCCTCAACTTCACTCTGTGGGGTGTGGAGAGACAAATGTTGTATGTGTTTGTGTGTCCATATCTCAAAATATCTGAGGTTCTGTTTGTCCTACAATATTACAATATTTTTAAGCACTCACTTCTTCAGGGGTAAAACATTCCAGAGAAAAAACAATTGAGTGCATGCAGCTTTAAATGGATAGTTCACCCAAAAATGAAAATTCTGTCATTACTTACTCACTCACCCTCAAATTGTTCCAAACCTGTAGGCTATGAGGTAATTTCTTCTGTTGAACACAAAAGAAGATATTTTAAAGAATGTTGGTATTGGTAACGGTAGCCAAAACAATACTAAGAATGTCAATGCGTGCCGCGTCAAACGTTTGATAACAACATTCTTTAAAATATCTTCTTTTGTGCTCAACAGAAGAAAGAAACTTACTGAAACTTACTGAAACTTACTGACAACTATCATATGTTAGAAACAGAAGATGCTCTTGGCATGATACTTACATTAGTACTAGTAGTACATCATGAAAGAAGTGTGACTTGAATCCCTCGCCACTTGAACAAGCAAGTAAGGATCCTGTAGATGTCGTTTACACACACGTCCGGTAGATGGCAGTGTCTCTGTCATGCAGAACTGAGGAGGACAGTGAAAAAAGCAGAGAAATACTTGATTCTTGTGATGTGAGATGTGAGTCGAAACTTTAATGAAAACTAAAGGTAAATCAAGTCGTTTCCCTCTCTTAAAACAGCTTCACATCTACAGCAATTAAACAGCGATTGTAACTTAAATTACAAGCTGTGCATTTAACTGGTTGAGTATATATTAGATATATTTTACATGTACAATATTAGATAAATAAATGGAAACAATACCTAATGTTGTTGCAATAAATAAATAAACAAACAATCAAATAAATAAATAATGAAAAGGAGACATCTTGCCCCACTACTTGGGTAAAAAATAGAAATACTGTATACACAATACACCAGATCTCATTTTTATAAATAAATGTTTTCTTTAAAAAGCTTCAATTAATGTAAAATACTACATCAAACAGTATATATAAATTAATGCATTTTGACAGTTAGTTGAATAACTGAATAATGACAGAAACATCAGTTAACGTAAAAAGAGATTAATCTGAAAGGCCAGCTTATTAGGCTATATAAAAATCGGTCTATATTTATAATTGAAGTGAGGTATAGTAGACTATTAATTCTGCTGAGTTAACCTGTAGGTTATGATGACTAATAAAGATGTGTGAGATGTATATTCGAATTAAATAATAACTCCTTGAATTATAATAATTATTACTTTGCATAATAACTTTTCACTTCGAAATAAAAATAAATATTTTACTCTACAAATCTAAATTAATTCATTACTATCTAAAAATCTGCAAAAAAATATCCATAAATGTGCATCGTCCATCCATCCTATTCATTTATCTGCATGTTTTCCCAACACTGGCCACTAGAGGGCGATCATCGACACTCTCCCTTTGGCTCACGCATGCGCAGTCGCGCCTTCTCCAGTCCCAATAACAATCATTGAAAACGAACATCAACCCCCGAAGATTGCTACTTCATCGGGCCTTTATTTTCAACAAACCGAGCCCACCATGACAGACTTACGACACCGAGGAGCGACGGAAAAAGAGCTACAGCATCAACACTCGGAGGATAAGGTACCAAATAAAGAGACTGATGTGGAAAGATGTGTGTTGTAACTTAATGGCTATCATATGAGCTACATGCTGTCATACATGGAAAAAGAGGAGAAAAAAACGATTTCTCGTTATGTTTCTGGATCCCCCGTGCAAGTGCCATGTCACAGCACGAAAACAACCTTTAATGTGCTGGTTTGATACATAATTGTTTTGTTTTTTCTTCTAGCCTTGACGAGTCTGGGTGTGTAATATAGCAGGTTAGAGCTCGTGTAGATAATCTAAGCATCTTCAGGGGTCTCGAGGTTTCCTGCTTGTGTCCCAAAACAAAACACATCACCTATCAGGCCCCAGTGTGTTTCTTGCAGTGCTATTTGCTGAAATGAAGTTAAGTGGCATGAACAATCCCTGCACTGTTCAGTTTAGGACAGGGAGGTTAACTCTTCTGGATAAGCTTTTCTTTCAGCAGAGATAGAGGATATCTGGAGTGCATGGACTGATCTTCATACTGTGTGGACATTTTAAGGTAGAAAACATGGAGAATGAGAGAGACATGGGCAGATGGGTGAGTCAACATTCATGTGTCAAATGTCCTTGACCTGTAGGCATGGGCTCAACCCTTACAGCAAGATCACAGTTCATAAAGAAGACTCATTTGAGTGACTAATCCTAAGTTAATAGTAAATATTTGTGGATACTTTGCTAATTCTTGCTCCTTTTTGTATTGAGTATTGAAGGGCAGGATTTGTCTGTAGGATGTGATAATGTTATTGAAAGAACTACAATCTAAGGAATTCTAGGGTAAACTTAACTTGTCTTGTACTGGCTTTATCTGTATCATTGGTCAATAGTTTCTTTAGTCATTGGGTTTGTGTGGTTCACCACATAACTTCCTCCTGTTGTATTTCTGTAATACTTTTATTTCAAAATATGAAATGAGCACAACAGCCCATTCTATCTTTAGGGCTGGCAACATGGTGGTTGTTGGAGTTGAAAGAAAAACCTAAGCGTGCGTAATTATAACTTTGCTTGCTAGGTTAGTGACCGGGTCTCTATCATGCTAAAATTAATAGATTAATTTTGGAGCGCTGAGAATACTGGATCATGCAAATTAAACCTTGTGCTGCCTGCATTTGTATATCAGCAGTCAGGCAAATCTATAACCATATATATTTTTCTGTCTTGCATCAGTGTATTTGTTTTTGAAGACAGCATGAAAGTTTGCAACCTATTTTGCTTCCATAATCTAACATTACATATTTTTTGGGATCATTTTCCTGCTTCTCAGATTTGCATTTCATTTCAAAAGGATATCTTCCCTAGAAATGAAAATTATTTAATCGATTACTCACCCACGTTGTTCCAAACCTCTATGACTTACTTTCTTCTGTGGAACTAAAATGATGACCAAACAGTTTTATGGATAAAAAAACTATCCCTTTGTATAAAGTAGGCCTATTTGATTAATCAATCGTAATTGACCATATCATGATTTGATATTGGTCATATCAAAAATAATTATGATATGGTCGATCACACACACTTGTGCATCCAATCAAAATGTTTATTTTTTATTTTTTTTTGTTGCATTGATTTTTTTTTTTTAACCCATTTCCCAGGATATTACACAGATATGTATTTGTGTTGCTGTGAGAGTTCAAGAATTTTAAGAATTCATTTGAGAGGTGAGAGAGGCCTGCTGAATTTATTACATTAGACTAAACTATGCCATTGTAATGAAATAGAGAAAGCCACTGTGTCCCTGTTGAGTTCAGGATGAAGTATACTACATGGTAAAAAATGGGGACACCTCACCCATGTGTGCTTGTCTTGATTAATATTTCATTTCAAAACCATGCTTGTTAATAGTTAATTTGCTGCTGCAGCAGCTTCTCTTTTGTCAGTTGCCATTCTTCCAATTCACCTGTTTGGTTCAGATTTGGTATTTGTGCACAGTAGTCAAATTCTTCCACAACAGACCGAATAATTTTACTAGTGATTTAACTAGTGACAGTGTCACGTTAAAAATCACTGAGCTCTTTAGTACGGCCCATTCTAATGTAAATTGTTTGCTTAGGGAATGTTCTGTGGCTGTGCACCTGTTAAACAAGAATGTCGCTGAAATTAGAAGAAGGATGTCCTGGTGTTATATTGTACAAGGAAGTTAAGCTGCCTTTTTACTAGGGCTGCACTACATATCAAAATATCACAAATAAACATATCACGATATGCATATCTCAATGGCTTGCGATATCTGAATGATTTTAATAGGCTACTTCAAAACGTTGCTTGATGTTAAAAAGAGATATTAAGCGCAATAAGCTGTCTTATACTCACCCGTAGCGTGCGCACAGAAAGGCGCCTCTCAGATACCGTGTGATCCCAAATTCAGTTCCCTTTCGTGGCTTATTGCACTCGACGGTCACAGTTGTGTCAAAATGCATGACTTGTCGAGTATTCATGTTCATGTAATGTTAAGACATTGGTTATGTCTTAAGTGAACATACAGTTGGGAAAGAACTTTCGTGGCTAGACAAGCTCTTAAAACAATAAATATTGTTGGATTTATGACGTCACATGGGCAAAATACATTTGCATATGTCTGTGAGCTGTTTTGTATCTGACAACAGCTACAATCCCAAACTATAAGTAAATGTGTGGTTTTTATAAATAATTACTTTATATTTGTTAATTATTTATGTTGATTCTGCGGCATTTGTTTTGTGTGGATGTATTCATACATTAATTTTACCACTGCGAATATGCAGAGGTTATCGGCTGCTTTGCGGCCGATTAAAAAAGTTCAGTGCAGCTGCCACTAGGGGCAAAATGCAACAATCATAATGTCGGAGATAGTGAAAAGCCGGTTTGATACCGTCACACATTATGTTTTGAATGTGACTCGTTTAACACACGCTTACAACATTCATCTCTTTTAAAGATTGTCATTTATGTTGTGTTTGTCAGGGAATTCCACATTTCCAGATGGCTAAGACTGCTGTCCGCCAATTTCTTAGAAGTGTTGCTCATACTCTGAGATGAGCAAGGGCCCGATCTGGCAGGAAGACTGAAAGTGTCTCTTTTAGGAAGAGTGGGATGTCCTCAGTTCCTGATGAGTTATTTGCAGACGGTGGGAGAGTTTAAGAGGAGGAGGTGGGCGGAAAGAGGGAGGGTATTTTTAACTCTGGCATCCTGAATATCAGGATGTAGCCCATCTCCATGGAAACCCTGGATCCTTCTGTAGCTCTTGCTGTCAGTTGAGTGTCAGCCGTGTATGTATGTGTCTGTTAGCTTTAGGGTGCTCTTTGCAACCAGATCCAAATTACTTATGTCAGGCAGAGAAAAAGAGGTTTCTGGAACAATCGTAACAGCTCGAGCAACTGGTGCGGCCCCATCTGATGATGACACCCTGTTTCTATGGTGATGAAGGGAGGTAATTTGCATTGTGCACGCAGGCCTGTTAGATACAGATGCTGCCTTATATAGCCTAAACATTAAGTGTGTCTGTGTTTATCTTTAATTCATGCTTTCAAACAACTTTTGTAATGGCCTCAGTTTTATTGGGTGAATGGCCCAATAAAACTGAGGACATTACAAAAGTTGTTTGCACATCATGATCCTGAAGCACATTACAAAAGTTGTTTACACACCAGGACCCTGAAAAAAAAAAAACACAGCAAGATCCATCAATGAGAGTATGAGCGCATCCTATGTGCTTCATAAACTACAGTTCAAACGTTTGGGGTCGGTCAATACGTTTTTTTAATGATTTTGAAATAAGTATTTTATGCTCACAGAGGCTGCGTTTATTTTAACAAAATGTAGTAAAAACAGTAATATTGTGAAAATGTTTATATAGCATATTTTAAATTTATTCTTGTGATGCAAAGCTGAATTTTCAGCATCATTACTCCAGTCTTCAGTGTCACATGATCCTTCAGAAATCATTCTAATATGAGGATTTGCTGCTCAAGAAACATTTCTTAGTATTAAAACGTTCTTATTGTTGGAAACGGACGTGCTGCATAATATTTTTTGTGAAGACAGTGATAGATTTTGATTCTTTGATGAATACTAGAAAGTTCAGAAGAATATTTATTTGAAATGGAGATTTTAACAGTGTAACATTCTTTACTGGCACTTTTGACCAGTTGCATCCTTGCAAAATAAAAGTATTAAAAATCTTACTGACCACAAATTTTTGAATGGTACTGCGAGCTTCTTTGCTAATAAACAAATAATGAATTCATCTGTTCTTTATTTGTTTTTGTTTTCTCTCCAACCATTTCCAGGGTTCTGAGACTGAGGGCAAGGAGAGAGATGGAGCCTCAGATAATGAGACCAAATCAGATTCTGGGGTTCCTGAGGTTCCTGTTTCTGCCGATGACACACCAGAAGTTCTCAACAAAGCCCTCTCAGGCCTTTCCTCACGGTAAACGTCTCTAAATCAACAACTGAAATAAAATTAACATGGCTCTTAAGTAAATTACAATGCATTTGCTGTCATGTAATATAAAAAGTGTCTTACTCCAGAGCGGATTATTGGTATGTTGTTGTGAACACAGATGATTCATTCAACCAAAAGGCCACCACAGCTTTTAGTCCTTGCATTAGGAAGATTATATTTCCACCCAATATGCTTTGCGCTAATGTGTTTGTCTCGCTTGCAGATGGAGGAACTGGTGGGTGAGGGGCATCCTAACTCTGGCTATGATCTCCTTCTTCTTTTTCATTATTTATTTGGGTCCGATAGTGCTGATGATGATTGTGAGTATCTTCTCTACCTGTTGTTGTAGATACCAAGGGACATGGCCACTTAAGACTTAAGAAAAACAAGCTGCTCAGATGCCATATTTTTTGAGAAAAAACAGCTAGTTTTGAATCTTTCAAAAATGCAACATCAAAGTTTGGTGTTTATTTTCACATGGCTAATTTGTGTCTATTCTCAACTGCCTCCTGTCTACAGTCAAATCTCTTTTGTGTATTGGTTGCATTTACACTTTCATTAGTCTGATAACAAACCTGATA
This sequence comes from Leuciscus waleckii, assembly GCA_900092035.1. Classification (NCBI taxonomy): domain Eukaryota; kingdom Metazoa; phylum Chordata; class Actinopteri; order Cypriniformes; family Leuciscidae; genus Leuciscus; species Leuciscus waleckii. The sequence goes on along the minus strand of FLSR01004888.1, from coordinate 252,115 downwards.
AGCATGACACAGACAAATTGCTAAGAATAAATGAAGTCTATGGTGCATATGCAAACAGAGAGACATTTTTAATAGGGAATATCTTAAGAAAATTGTGCTGGTAATTTCTAAAATCACCAATCAGTTTTCTGGAGTCATGGTATTCTAGAGTTGATGACACTTATGGGAAATAATGGAGACTGCTAGATTCCAGGTTATGGAAAAATCTAGTTACAACCGCTGATAATGTTTCATAGGAGAGTCATAAACCAATTAATGTTGAGATATTGTCTCTTTGGTGTTTTTTTGCACATGACAGATGAGCATTGATGTTGATTATTTGGTTAACATTATTAAACATTATTACTCTTCTGAGCTGTTGAATCAGGCCTGCAGATGTGCTTATGAGGCCTCTCTGAATAATAAGTGTCCACTTTGATTCACGATCTGGCTGTTACAGATATTATAGCCGATATGATTTTTTATGTTACAGCTGCTCCCTATTAAAATCTATACATCATGTACAGACTCAAATCAGTAGTTCTTTTTCAATGTCAAATCAATGTTGTGATGCATTTGGCTTCACAACATTTTAACCAATAATATAAAATATGAATAATTATTCATTTTTAGGTGAGTACTTTACAAAGCCAAATAGTTGGGACCTCTGTTTTAAGCAAGCAAGTACTCTTGAATAAATCTTTTCTTACCATTTAAATATATATATATATATATATTTATAAAATAAAATACATATTAGATGAAAAACTTTAAAACATAAGCAAGTGAAAATATAAAAATGTTAAATATTATAAAATAAATAAATAAATATTATAAATGCCACTATACTAGCTCTAGTTAGTGCAACATAATCTAATAGGTGGAAAAGATTATGCACATTAATTATCCAAATTTAATAGACAGTGCATATGCATGATGATGTTTAATTTTTAATAATGGCTAATAAATGATATGGGCCTGTATATCATATTTACAATAAGCTTTATTTACTGCCAATTAAAGCCTTATATACACACACACAGGATGCATTCTTGCTTTCAAAAACAGCTAGACAGTAGACACTCGAGTATTTTTTTTATTCTTGTCCTCTGTGTCTTCCACAGGTGATGTGCGTTCAGATTAAGTGCTTCCAGGAGATCATCACAATTGGTTACAGTGTGTATCACTCTTACCACCTGCCCTGGTTCAGAACACTAAGCTGGTGAGACCTGCGACACACACCTGCGACACACACCTGCCACCTTCATTTTCACACTTCATTGTCTCTCCCTCTCTCCCTGTTCTCATTATCTGTCACTATATAGATCTCTCTCTCTCTCTCTCTCTCTCTCTCTGTCTCTCCCACTGCGCACGGCCTGTAATTAGAGGGCATCATCATCACTTTCTTCTTATCATATTATGGCTCTGTCTTGATGTCTTACAACTTCTTTCATTTTTTTGTGTTGAATTAGTAACCACTGCGCTTGTTTATTCATCCAGCTATACATGCTATCAGCAGCTGTATAGAGGTATGAGAATTCACTCTGATGTAGGCCGTATTTAAACTGTAGTCTAGTTTGTTTCAAATGTTGCAGGAAGATTCACCATTTTTTATTAATGCGAAAATCCCACCGAATGCCTTTAAAAGTTGCAAAATGCAGGGTTGTGTTGGGTTGAAACATTTTTTTAAATCTGGCAAAACTGTCATTCACTTGATGCAAAATGTCTTAAAGGGATAGTTCACCCAAAAATGAAAATTCTGTCATCATTTACTCATCCTCAAGTTGTTCCAAACCTGTATGAATTTCTTTATTGTGTTGTTCAGCAGAAGAAAGAAATTCATACAGGTTTGGAACAACTTGAGGTTTAAACCAAGGATTTACTTTTACAGTTTAAATAGCTTTATAATTAATTTTATTACATTGGATTACTGAAAATGTAAGAAGGGATGCAATGCTATGCAAAAAACAAACAAACAAAAAAAACACCTAAACCTAGTCTTTAATTCCTTTATGCAAAATATCTTTCTTATTTCTGTTTTGGGGTGAAGTATGACATTTGTGTGATTCTTCCTGTTTCAAAGACTGGTGAACTTTTCTTTGAACTTGAACTTAAACTTTGAACTTCTTTGTAGATTAGTTATCTGGCAAATCAGATATGAGTAGAACCATTTCTCTACATTAGTCCTGCTGTGTGTAGCCTAACACACCGTTCTTCAATGTGGTCACAATCCTAGTCAGCTGATGATCAGCTAAACTCTGACCATTTCCTTCATCTTCTATTGCTATCAAATGGGCACATTATAATTGCTTTCACAAGCATTAGAAACACTTTGATTTATGATTGCATGTGAAAGGCATTTGTCATAATGAATGATAATGATGCCTAACTGCAGATTGTAACGGTTTTTGTCAGGTACTTCCTGTTGTGTGTGAACTACTTCTTCTATGGGGAAACGGTGACAGATTATTTCTTCAGTCTGGTGCAGAGGGAGGAGCCTCTACGCATCCTCAGCAAATACCATCGCTTCATTTCATTCGCGCTGTACCTCACAGGTCAGACCTTCTATGTTACACAAGCACGGTACTTCATTTCATCATTGGTGTTTCTGGAGGCTCAAGGCCTTTGGAAACTTTTAGAACTAATAGTTATCACAGTTACTTCTCAACCTTTCCGCACAGAGTGCTGAAGGCAAAGTAAGATGCAGACATGCTTTATATTACCAGTTCGAATGCAGACGTGGTGATTTACTTACGTGTTTTGGAGGTTTTTTTTTTTTTTTTTTTCATAGGTAGGAAGTTCACGTCATCCAGGATGTGGTTAGGCTCTCTGCCTGTCTGTGTACCCCTCGCTCATTTTCTCTTACAAGACACCAGATTTCCTCCTGAGCTAAAAGCAACATAATGCTGCAAAAAAAAAAAAAATTTTTTTTTTTTTTTTTTTTTTTTTTTTTTTTTAAATACAAAAAAACATTTTGTTAAAAATAACCATTTAAACAGACAATCAAACAATGCTTATTGAAGCAGGAAAAAAAAGTACAAATTGTGAATAATTAAATTAAATTCAGGCCAGAAAGATATGGATGGAAAATCACCTTCTAAAACAGCTTATCCATAAATAGACCTGATCTCCTTGTGGAACATCACTTCAGTTACTTTTATGTATTTCTTGTTTTTTATTTGATTGCATAATACCCAGTACAAATAAATACATAATGTGCTGTGTTCATTTGTAATAGCTGAACTGTGCTCACTCTTGCTTGAGACAAAACATGTCTTAGCTTGCCATAAATGGTCCAAAAGTAAGCCAAATAATCAAGTTCCTTTTATCAATTTGTACAGAGTGTTAAACAATTTATAAACCTTCCAGTTACTTCATATTCTTAATTTATGTAGTTTCAGATTGCCTTTTTAGCGTGGTCGGTTTTATACTAGCTGCATCCTTTCAAACAGGGCATAATTAGTAACAGTGTGACTGGCTAAAAATAGTTGCTTAGACATGTGGTGATGGCATTGGTGGAACTGTCTGTTTTAACAGATGTCTGTTTCTTGTCCAGGGTTCTGCATGTTTGTTCTGAGCCTGGTGAAAAAACACTATCGGCTGAGTTCTACATGGTGAGTGAATGTTTTGATGTGGCATTAAGTCTGTTCTACAGGTTCGCTCCTTAGACTTCCTTAGGGCGTTTTCACACCTAGATCGTTTGTTTTGTTCCAAAACGGACTTAATTTGTTGCAATGTTGCATTTTCTTCTTGGTTGTGTTCGCTTTCATAAGATAATCTTTCAAAGCAGACCGAAATGTGTTTGTGCAAGTCACATGCAAGTACAACTGTCCTCTTATTAGTCAGAGTTTCCTCTGCTTCATCTGTCAAGATGATTGGCAAGCTCGCTCCATGAGCTTAATGTGGTTTTATCTGTTACTGTCGAGACACATGCAAACACTATACGAATGTAGCCGCCATTCCCGCTGGTAAATTATATACTACATTCGTATTAATACCACAGCAAATTCAAACACGCTCTCTCTGGATCTCCCAGCGCTGTCTAGAGGTTAACAGTGTCAATATGCACGCAAACTATATGAATGTTATAATGCAGATAGAGCAGGAATCAAGGCTTTATCAGGACAGCATTCTTGCACGGAGAAGCGCAATTACACAACATTTTAAGATGAAGAGGTGCTCTTTTAGTTTTCAACTGTGACAACTAATGTGCTCACTCATAGAATCAGACACTACTGCTATTTATATAGCACATTTCCCATTATGAATTATAATACCATTTGGTTTGTTGGTCCGTTGGGTCGGATTGCTTTCACAACTCAAGCGAACCGCCCCAGAGTTAATTTTCAATCGGTCCAATTGTTTTGGTGCGGATCTGAGCGCGATTGCCATGTTCACATATGCCTAAACGAACCGAACCAAGGGAGAAAACATACCAGATTCCGAAACAAACGCTCCGGTGTGAAAGCACCCTTAGAGGAAATTCAGTGTACTTTTTTTTGCATTCACTTGCTTACATATTTACATAGGCTAGATATGTATTCGTCATGCATGTCAGCCTGCATGATATGTTTGCTGATATTAATCGTGGTCACAGACGCTACACGTTTCCTATCTTTTCCTTGTATAGAACTGCCTTTTGTCCCAGATTTGAAGTGAATAGAGCTATTCATCCCGTCTTCTCTCTCCCCAGTTCGGTTGGACTCATGTGACCCTGCTGATTGTGGTGACTCAGTCCCACTTAATCATTCATAACCTGTTTGAGGGGATGATCTGGTAAGATGATGCCTCCTGTTTTACCACTACCACTATCAAACACCATTTTACAAATTTAAACATTTAAACTTTAAAATCCTATGACATCCTAGAATACTGGAAACAGTACAGTTGATTTTCTGGTGTAGGTGATCTGTTTGTATAAAGTAATCTGTTTCTGTGTGCGCAGGTTTATTGTTCCCATCTCCTGTGTTATCTGTAATGACATCATGGCTTATATGTTTGGCTTCTTTTTCGGTCGCACCCCTCTCATCAAGGTTTGTGTTTTTGACATCCCAAATTAATTATCCCATGTTATTTAAAAATCTTAATAAAAATAAAATGGCTGTATAATACTTAACCAAATACTTAAGTTTGAACAGCATATGTGCAGTTTTATTATGTAAAAACCAACAAACTTATTTTTCTGGAATTTTTTGCTTAAAGTGTGCTTTTTTTTAAAATACCAGTTGCTTTTATTTATTTGTATTTTTGTCTAATGCAGTAACATTCATGCATTTATGAGTGTGGCTTTAATAATTTCTGTGGCTTCTGTGCAATGTACATTTATTGTTAGTACAGTTCTCTTAATGCTGATGTATCTTTGCAGTTGTCTCCTAAGAAGACGTGGGAGGGGTTTATCGGTGGCTTCTTCTCCACTATTGTTTTTGGAATCCTAGTGAGTATAACCTTCTTCCTGTTCTTCTTCTGGGCCCGTATTCATAAAGAATCTTAATGCAAAAAGGAGCTCCTAGTGACAAAATTCTAAGAAAATTCTTAGAAATGTGGGCGTTTACTCTTAAAATTAAAGAAAAAAGTAATTCAGAAAGCATCTTAACCCTTAAAAGAGGTCTTAAGGTCAAAATTGTTAGGAGCACGGACGAGGACTTTTAGAGGCTTAAGAGTTTCTTTAGCAGAGGAGAAAATGGCAGAAAGACGAAGAGGGAAAGAAATGTGTTGCAGACAATGAATAACAGTGAGTTAATAAGACGCTATAGATTAGATCGTGCAGGGATCATGTTTGTGACTGATCTTATTAGAGACGCGCTAACATCTCCGACACAGCACAGAAATGCCATTGCGCCAGAAATGAAAGTAATCACTACATTACGATATTTGGCAACTGGGAAAATTCCATGTTTGATACATTAAAACCAACATTCAAACCACCACTTAAATAGACATGCCAGCAATCAGTGTAATTGGCTTAGAATGATAAAAATTGTTCCACTCTTTCCAATCAAATACCTTATAGGAAATTAACTGCATGGTAAATAAAAAAAAAGGATTTATATACACATATATAATGTGTGTGTGTGAGAACGGTCAAATAGGAAAAAATTACGCATGTAATTTCAAAGTGAAGGCTTAGAATAGACCCTATACTTAAAATCACTTTTTTTTTTCCTTCTTGGACAACTAACCAATCACAGTCTTCAAAAGATTGTGTCATACGTAGCAACGGGGTCAACCCCGCCTCCTTACTAAGATGAAAGTTTTTGTCTTTTCCTTACTCAGAGTTGCTCTCAGATCGGTCCCGAATCGCTTTTAAGCTAAGACTCCTACGTAAAAGTTTTTAAGCTAAATTAAGAGTTTTCTTAGAGGATTCTTAGAATGTTTATGAATACGGGCCCTGGTCTTTACTGAATGTTTTATGTAGATTTGGAAACTTTGGAGATGTAAGAATGAAAATTGCCTTTATTGATACCTTGGAATAGGCTGATGAAGTTCCTCCTTTACCTTTGTACTTAAAGGTGGGGTAAGCAATATTTGAAAAACACTGTTTGAAAGTTGGTCGGACCGACACAACAACAAACGTGTAGCCAATCAGCATTAGGGGGCGTATGACAGTGGAGGAGAGAGAACGGGCAAGAGGGAGATTTGAAGACTGTAGTAAGAGATGGCTGAGAGACATACAAAAGAGAAAAGCTCATAAGAATATCACTGGAAAATGAAGGGTTATAATCAGAAAGAGCTTTAGGACCCATGTTAACATTAGAAAAGCTTTTCAGCACTGAAGAGAGCTAAGCTGGAAGGCTTGAAAACAGACGGTTTCTTTGATTAGCGGAATACGTGAATAACACTGGGTTTGAGTGTCATTGTTTGTCTGGAGCTGCTGTGCTGTTGGTAACAAACAACAAACCCTTGTTTATATTTACTCTTGTGTATGTATGTAAAAAAAATTGTGCTTGTCGTTCGTTCATCATATTCACTTTATTTTTCTTGAAGCATTATTTTGTTGCGCTTCTGCTACGATATATAGACATCCACTCTTGCATTGCGTGTGTAACAGAGGCCTGCTAGTGAGAGTTGTGCAGGCTGATGATTGCTAGAGAATGCAGTGTTTACTGTTTTGCGTCCTTGTCAGTGCACTCGCCTCGAGACAGACTCAGAGCAGTAGGGCTGTACTCAACCAAAGAAAATCTTGGTCGACTGAAGTCCTGAAATTTTCGACTAAAATCGACTAAAAATGACGGTAGTAAAAAAAATAAAAAATTAATTAGATGCGCGCAGTAGCCTACTTGGTAGCCTTGTTGTCCGCCTAAATGAATTATAAATAAACATAAAAAATAGTAGGCTATTTGCAGTATATTAAATCGTTTTTGACCTAATTATTTTGCACTGAAATGAGTCTGACACTCCAGTCTGTCGGCTCTGACAGCGTTGCATCACGTGCACCTGCGCAATATCATAGCTTATGATTTCCGAAAATAGTACTATGTTGTCAACTAGTGATATCATCACAAGAACTGTTGAGGAATATGCAACATAATTTAGACAATTATTTTTGTCATATGTTATAATAATAAGTTATGACTGTCAGACACTATCATTTCACCGTGCATATGTCCTCGCACCGAGCGAGGCTGAACATGAGCTCAGCTTCGCAGCTGAGACACGAATAGACTATTAACTTAAAGCTTTTACTCTTAATAACACAAAAGGCACGTCCACTTTAATAAAAAAAGAATATTTATTAAACAAACCAG
>FLSR01004888.1:182038-222144 GCA_900092035.1 Leuciscus waleckii | reverse complement strand
TTTTTTTATATATAATTCAGAAAGTAAAAAAAGAAGCAGGAATGAACTATATACATATCCTATATTGGATATTAACATCCAATAGTGTAAATCGCAGCAGCAGCTTCAGGTTGGTAGTCCAAGGCATTGTTGTTTATCTTTACTTCTGGGGTTCTTCCCACTGGAGCCTCACTTTCGATTTCAAAATGGCGGCTGTGTGAAATCAGCGTATAACATGTCATATACACCTTGCATTTCACAAGTGTCCAGTTTTGTCTGGAATGCGTCTCAGACACTTCCTGAAGTGGTTTGAGTGATCAGATTTAAATCAAAAGTGTCTCAAAGGTGTTTCGGAGGGCATTTACACTTGGTATTTTCACGATCGGATAGATATCCGATCAGAGGAAACGCATGAAGTGACCAGGTGTTTCATTCATGACCTTGGGTATTTGGAATTGTATGTTGTCATCCATGTATTGTATAATTATATATGGTCTCTGGTAATGTCTTTGTTTTACCTGCCTGGGACTATGGATGTAAATTAGCAATGTTGTTATAATCCAGCATGTTTACATTTTGTATTTAATACTGATGTTCATTAACATGCATTGTCCCTAATAAACAAACAAACAAATAAGAGTAAGGTGAAACATAACAATTGAATTAGTAATACTAAGTACAACTGCATGAGTTCTATTTTGAATTAGAGGATGTTCGGTTAATACAGTGTAAGTGCAGAATTGGGTGCAAATTTAAGATTTGAAAACTTTGGAAAAAGAGAGATTCATACCTGTATCTCTTTCTCATGCTAGACAACCGATTCAGTGAGATATGATCCAATGGTGCACTGCCACACCTAGAGAAACATTTAAAAACAAGTTAATTTCTCATCACAAATGAAAAAAAAACACAAATACATTTTTGATAAATATTAAAGTTTGGAAACCTCAACTTAATTATAAGCTTTTATGTAAAACATATATATATATATATTTAAAAAATCAAAGTGTGGTACTATCAGCAAAGAAGATTCATTTAAATAATATGTACTCAGAGAAAAACAGAAAAACTGCAAATTAATTTAACAAATTAGACAGATAATTAGACATAATTAAATTGTTTTGTTAAACTTTAAAGTTCGGAAACCTCAACATAATTATGATACGCTATGGCACAAATTATCACTTATAAAAAAAAAAAAAGGATTTTAACATTTTTATGTTAATAAAAAGATAAAAAAAGATAAAATATAAAATTCAAATGTGACAATCAGTAAAGAAGATTCAGATTAAATAATATGTACTTAAGAGTTTGCTTAACTAAAAAGTAATTTAACACATTTAAAAAGAAAGGCAAAGGCAAAAATGTTTATGTGATACAACCCAGTTCATTATTAGGACTATAATACAGATTTTTTTTTTTGATAGAATATAATATATTGGTACTTTACAATAAGGTCTCATTTGTTAAATTAGTTTTAACAATGAGCAATATATTTTTTACAGCATTTAATAACCTTTTTTAATGTTTGTTTATAAAATAAAAAATCATGTTAGTTCACAGTAACTAATGTTAACAGATACATAAAATGTAGTAGTAAATGTTGAGATTAACATTAACTAATGTAATAAATGCTATAAAAGTTTTGTTTATTCTTAGTTCATGTTTACAAATGTAGTTGACTAATGTTAACAAATGAACCCTTACTGTAAAGCATTAACAATAAATCTAATATTCTTATTACCATACACATCTATTAGGACTATATCTGTCTCCTGTTATCTCGTGAATCCAGCTAGTAAAGACAATACGAGTGACCTGAGATCTCTTGACACTGTTGAAGGGGAAAAGAGTTCACATCTGTTTTAACTTGAGCTGTTTATCCTCCACAATCATTTCCATTAGACCTGGCATGACAAAGGCTGTTGTCCCTCAGGTCTTTGTCAAATAGTTTGTCAAGTGTTCATGAATGCAAGGTATGCAAATAAACAGCACATACATTTTTCTATCACAACAAGAAAGTAAACGTCCTTCCGAGTCGTGATGTCTAATAGTGCTCGGATAAACGCTTGCATAAAAACTTTTAAGAATGACGATCATGTTTTTAAGGGGTTCTGTTCATCTCAAGTGTTTTTCACACACTTGACCAATGTGCTCATCCACTAACATGCAGTTTCAATTTGTAAGACGGCCACAAATAGAAAACATTAAACACGAACACATTCTTGATGTTGCCAACTCTCATATTTATGTGCTGAATGTAGCACAAAGACATATGAGACTTAATCATACGTTATGTCGTAATTTGCTCGTCATGGTTTATATCTTGAACTAGCAAGGACATTCGAAACAAATTCGGGAAATGCATGTTTCCATCTGTTGTTAAATATAGACCGTTCAAAACAACCTTATGATTGAAAACACCTTTTAAACATAATGCGGGAAGAACAGGAATGTTCAGCGACAACAACAGTCTTGGTCCTGTTTGCCTCATTGCTAAAAAATCCTTTTATGAATGCATTTTGTTGTCTTGAAAGTCATGCAGGTTTTAAACTGTAACAGCAAAATTATATTGTCATAATCAGAATAACAGATGAACAAACAACACTTGGTTAAACAGGGAAATACTTCATAAAGGATCAACACAAAACATAATTGAAGAGCATTTTGCAAGGGAAACATGCGGACAGTCTATTAATGTTGTGCAGATTGATAATAGTGATTCCACAGCATTTTTGTTCGACTAGAGAGTAATTTCACGCCGAAATAAACGTACGTGTGGATTTATTTATAAGCAGTGATATAAATGTTAACGGCACACCACAAGAAATAGTCCAACCTGATAAAAGTTCTAAAAGGTATCTGAATAACTAAAAAAGAAGAAGAAAAAAAAGGGCACATTGTTTCTTGAGAAGAGTGAACTCTTCCATAACCAGTCCTGATTCTTAAAGTCACCATGAAATTAAAACTGACAATCCTTATATTTATGGAATATTGCAGTATTTACTATAAATAATTTATCTGGGCCCGTATTCATAAAGATTCTAAGAATCCTCTCAGAAAAATCTTAATTTAGCTTAAAAACGTTTACGTAGGAGTCTTAGATTAAGAGCAATTCGGGACTGATCTGAGAGCAACTCTGAGTAAGGAAAAGACAAAAAAATGTATCTTAGTAAGGAGGCGGGGTTGAACCCGTTGCTATGTATGACACAATCTTTTGAAGACTGTGATTGGTTGGTTGTCCAAGGAGGAGAAAAAAGTGATTTTAAGTATAAGTATATCACTTTGAAATTACATGCGTCATTTTCCTATTTGACCGTTCTCACACACACACACACACATTATATATATAAATCCTTTTTTTTTATTTACCATGCTGTTAATTTCCTATAAGGTATTTGCTTGGCTTAGAATGATAAAATAGTTCCACTCTTTCCAATTACACTGATTGTTGGCATGTCTATTTAAGTGGTGGTTTGAATGTTGGTTTTAATGTATCAACATGGAATTTTCCCAGTTGCCAAATATCGTAATGTAGTGATTACTTTCATTTCAGGCGCTATGGCATTTCTGCGCTGTGTCGGAGATGTTAGCGTGTCTCTAAAAAGATCTGTCACAAACATGATCCCTGCATGATCTAATCTAAAGCTTCTTATTAACTCACTGTTATACATTGTCTGCAACACATTTCTTCTCCCTCTTCGTCTTTCTGCCATTTTCTCCTCTGCTAAAGAAACTCTTAAGCCTCTTAAAAGTCCTCGTCCGTGCTCCTAACAATTTTGACCTTAAGACCTCTTTTAAGGGTTAAGATGCTTTCTGAATTACTTTTTTCTTTACTAGGATTTTTTCTTTAAATTTAAGAGTAAATGCCCACATTTCTAAGAATATTCTTAGAATTTTGTCACTAGGAGCTACTCTTTGCATTAAGATTCTTTATGAATACGGGCCCTGGTTTTTTTTGTTTGTTTTTTACATGCCTTGTAATTTTTTAGCAAAATAACTTCCCCTCCCTCTTGCAGTGACATCGCTTCTCTTCTCTGATGATGTGTTTACTGGCGTGGGGGCGGGACAACCTGTCATTCACATGAGATCAACGAATAGCAAACCACAACCATCCAATCAATTCCCCATGGACAAAATCAAGTCCCGCCCAACATTTTTTCTTGTTCGAGAAGTCGTTTCACTGAGATAATCATCAAATTGGGAAGAAAAGACTATCGCACCTTCCTTGAAGTCATGCTGACTTTAACGATGACACCATACCACCCCGTGTGATAATGAGATCTATGAGCTCATTGAGACTGGAACTGTACCTCATTCTGCAGATGAAGGAACGTCTGGACCCCATACACATTCTCATAGAGGACTGCTGTCCTTCCTTCTTCACCGTCCCTGTCTTTAGGTCCAGAATACGCCCTGGATATGCATTAAAATGTATAAACCACACAAAAAAGAGAAAACACGAAAGAGATTAAAATAGGAAAGGTCATTTCAAATGGCATATTTTGTGGTACAGTACTCAAAAAAAAAAATAATTTCACTTGAATTACCTGAAAATTTTAATGTTTTATTTACAAATGTTACATCGCCAATAAGATAACTCAAATATTAATATACACTACTTGTCAAAAGTTTGGTATAGTATTTTTAATTATTATCAATGTTCAAAAGCTTATATTTTAGACTGTGCTTAATATTATAAAGCCATGATATATTTTGTTGTCAGGATTCTTTGATGAATACAAAAATGAACAGCATTTGAAATAGAAGTCTTTTGTTACATTATAAATGTCTTTACTGTCACTTTTGATCAATTTAATGCGTACTTGCTGAATGAAAGTGTTCACTTTTTTCTTTCTTTCTTTTTTATTTTACTTACCCAAAATTTTTAATGGTAGTGTATTACGGTTTCCACAAAAACAGTAAGCAGCACAACTGTTTTCAGTATTAATAATAAGAAGAAATCTTTCTTGAGCAGCAAATCACATGACACTGAAAACTGGAGTAATGGCTGCTGAAAATTCAGCTTTGTCTCACAGGAATAAATTACATTTAAAATATATATATTTAAATAGAAAACATTTATTTGAAAACATTTCACATTATATTATAGTTAATTACTGCCCTTTTCATCAAATAAATGCAGCCTTGGTGAGTAAGTAAAAAATAATAATTCATACCAAAAAATAAAAACAATGCACTCCAGGAGTACTGAAAATTAGATATAGATGCCACTAGGGTTATGCACATGTAAAAAGGTTACCACATTTTTGGTTTCACACACACATGTTCTTTCAACCATTAAGGTGTATCATCATCCATTGGGATACATGATTATATCAAGGACCACATATACCAAAAAAATCATTTAAGGCCAAGGCACTCGAGAACTTGTAAAAAACAAAAAGCCTTTATTTATTCATGGCTATAACATTTTTTAAAACATATATCCACACACCAACGTGTGCGGCTGATACACCTTCTTCACTGGATGCACCTGCTATCAACTTGTATCACTTCAACATCATGCATCCACAATGCCACAAGCACATTTAGCGTTAAAGATACGATTTTTGTGAGCGATTTAGCTGGGCTATATTTTGTGTATTGTAGGAAACAAAGGAAAAGCTTTTTGTGTTACTTGAACTGAGTTTTTACTTGACTACTCGTACACATTCTTAGTTTAAATCATTACCATGATGGCCTCAAGTTACAAAATACGTTTCTAAGATACCGCAGTAAAAGTTTACAGAAGTGCATTTCAGGGGCCTTTCAATCCTGATGCACCCCATAACAAACAACAAATTTGCCCACAAACACCCACAGATGCACAGTAAATGTTATGACCATCTCGTTCACTGCTACATCATCTGCTCGATTATACGGCACAGAAGACTGGCTAAAATAATCAAATCACAACAATTTTAAAGTTGTTTTTCCCCATCCAGCACAGCGAGAATAAGGGAGGAAAACAATCCAAAGCAGCCAAAAAAATGTTACTGGCTTAGCAAAACACCCACGACAATATTCAAAGTGTGAGCTATACTTCTCGGAATGCTGATACCTAGCCTATAGGACAAAAGCTCAGGATTAGTGAAGCCTGAAGTTATTTCCATAAACAAATTAGCTGACATGCCTTTCAGCGGAGGAGAAGCGGTCTCCGAACTGATCCAGTGACAGCTGCGAAAGCCCTCAGGAGCAGATCTAATTGTCGGGAAGTCTTTCCAGTCTGAAGGACAGACGCCAAGAACGTTGGAAGCATTTAAAAGCTATTAATACTCTTCTCCAAGACGGATAACAACACAACCACTCAATAAGTTCAAGAACATCAAGAAAGAGGCCCTTGGTAGTTGTTGTTGTACAAACAATTGGGTGAAAATCCAGATGGAGATGATAAACGAAGCTGGACTATGATCGTAAATCATCCAGATGGCGACCCACTGCCCTGAGTACCGCCGCATGCTGCTACCAACAACCCAATAACAAAAATAGGTCAGACATGCTGTAATATCAGCCTTTCAACAAGGCAAAAAATATTTCAAAAGCTAAAAGGTTTTTCAAGGCCATATAATAACAGTTTAGTGATGTCAAATTAGACAGGAATTTTTCCACATTCACCTCCACAATAGCTCTGATCTCTCGGCCTCCCCAATGTTAAACTTTTTTTGACTTTCGGACTTCTTTTAGTGGTCAAAATGGGATTTTGTGTGATGTAGGATGACAAGAAATTGTGATAAAGTGCCAACCCTAAGTTTGGCACTGAATGGGGTGGCATGGTACATGAAAAAACATCCGAACCGTTCGGTTCGCTTGTCTCGGTTCGGAGCGTGTGTGCGTCTCACGGTTCGACGCATGCGCAATGTAGCCTCATGCCTGTGCTAATGTAGAATAACATTACGATGTCCAGCAATCGACTTAAATAGTACACTGGGTTTACTTAGACATTAAATGAGATCAACTCAACCATATGTTGTTTTTTCACGTGAATAAATACATAGACTGTTTCACGATGTACTTTAATGGTCCAGTGGCAGAACTTTTGCCAAGCTTGTCATAGGTTCTGAGTTCTAATCCGCACTCATATATATATATTTTTTTTTCTTTTTCATCAAAACCGATTATGTTTATCAGTGGTTGTATATCAAGCAGGGACAGATTTGTGTGAATTTTGTTTTGGGATTTCACCTGAACGAATAGAGAGTCACCTCACACGTCCGAGTGAAGCGCGTGTGCGCGAGCCACAAGAGAACACTGTATCAGCGCCACTGATAGCAGGGGCAACGAGCACTTTGATCACTTGATTAAAAAAACCAAACATTTCAGCGCTAGATCGACTCTTATTTAACAAACGAACGAAACGAATACTTTGCTAGTTAACTGGAGATGTTTTATTTATTTGTATTGGTACATCCGTGCCGTGAGATGTTTCAAAAGTGGTGGGGACAATATCGACCCAGGCAAAAAGTGGTGGGGACATGTCCCACCCGCAAAATACGCCTATGATGACGAACACGAGTAGAAATTTAGAAAGAACTGTCCGACACAGCCCACGTAGCTCTCACTACAGATGGATGGACCTCCAGGGCACCGAAAGTTTCCTCACGGTGATCGCTCACTATATTACTTCGGAATGGGAAATGAGAAGCTGCGTTTCGCAAACATGCCCCATTTATGAAATAAATAAATAAATAATTAGATAATTAAGCTATATGCTGAAGTACATTTTTGGAGTGTTAAAGATTAAAAGAAAAAATAACAACAAGAACCGTACAGAACCGAAAACCGTGACCCTAAAACCGTGATATGAACCGAACCGTGGGTTTTGTGAACCGTGCCACCCCTAGCACTGAATGCTTCAAGATAACACAGGAAAGTAACGAAACATCAAGGCACCATGTGTTTTTTCACCTTATTTTTATTTTAAGAGTGTGTGTGGCCCAATGTATACCTTCTTCTAGGTATATAGCGGCTAATGAATCGAAAGTCTCGCACATTCACTGAAAATAGCTTACTTCTGCATTGCAAAATAAGATTGATACAGCCAAGCAGATGAGCCCAGAATATGAACACAACATTGTAAAATGTAAGTACAGGTACAGTTCTGTACAGGTAAAATAACTGGAAGAGAATGACACCCGAAGCCACATTCAAATTACAAATGGCTGCACCCACAACCTGGTAAAAAATAACTTATTCAAGCCATGACCTCATAAAAGCCATTGACCGGTTTTACAGTAATTCTCTTTTATCGCATCTCAATCAATCTTCTTGTTTGCACTGGTATGAGTAAGTGCTAGTCATATATGCATGGTGATTTTCTGTTTAGAAGACCGGCGTGTGTTTGGATGACCGTTCCTCAGCCTCCTGCTTCCCAAAGCAGAGCTCAGCAGGTGGCGTTTGCTTTGGAGCAGGTTCCCTGGACGCTTCTACAACGGAGAACTTTGGTTGATCTTTGAAGGACTCCAACAGCAGGCATGGGAACATCACCTCCTGATGAGCAGGACTCCTCCAACTTCAACTCCGTGACCACCGAAGGGGATCTAAGGACAACACTTGGAGGAACGAGGAAATATTAGCCAGAACTCCCAGATCGGTCCCAGAACCACAGGACTTCCAAGCAAAATCCCCAAATCCTCTGAGAAGAAAAAGGCACAATGTGGAATCTGTTTCATTAGCATTACAGAATGCATAAAGGGCCGCGCCGCACATATATATCCCCTTTTTGCCACACAGACTCCATTGTTTCTTCTCTGTGGGCAAGTGCATCATTATTATTCTAAAGCTGAACAAAGCAACAAAAAAAAATGGCAAATATCCCAGGCCACCAACCACAGCCAAGCTAAATATTTAGGCGGCAGTCGCCGTCGACAAGACTGTCGTAGATGGAAGGACAAACAAATAATGTTGCCAGAGAAATAATAGCTGTCCTTCAAGGATGTATCCGAATGGAAATTTAAGCAGATATTGAGAACGTTATCTTCATCAGCAAAGTATGTTTATAAAAATAAACTGAGGAAAAATGGGTCAGTTTAGTCATCGACTAAAGAATGCTCTTTTGAGTTTAAGTCCTGTTACACTGTTTGAAGGCACTCTGAAATGTTTTTTAAATTTTGCAATCGTATTTAATTTCCACCGAGAATTTCAGGTCGGGATGTTGCTTGAATCTGTAACCTTAAGGAAAGCTGTATTCTGTTATTCTTTCATTTATATTCAACCATCATTCCATCAATGCATGCATTCCCAGGGAATCAACACTGTGATGTTGGCAAACGCTTGCACCATGCTTTACAAACAATAAAACATATATTATTATTCAAATCAGCCGCTTTCTCATATATTTGCAGTTATTGTCTTAAGATTAGTCATTCGTTTTCATGCCATGTTACAGCTCATAGCTCATCAAACTTGTAAACAGGTTAGATACGTAGGCTACGGGCAACAAAAACAAATTTGAGCATTCTTTGCATGTCGCAATGCTCGCTTTAATAATTGATGAGAAAATATTTCATTTTGTCACCATGAAGATGAATTGCATTGTAAAAATTCTGATAGTCAACAGAATTTGTGAGTCATGGCATTATGTGCATAACTAATGTTATGTAAAATTGGCTCTAAATGGCAGAAATGCTTCCGTGGGGCATTCATTATGCTTTATAATACACATTAGGACCAGTTTTATGTGCCAGTGAAACATGGTAGTACTTTTCCATTAATAGTTACAGCTTTAAATAGTATAATGCATTAAGATCAACACTTAATCTGATGTCTCATGTGTTATTTATATTATATTATGTTTTGCAATTCAGAACACTCTTTAAAAGCATAACCATTAATGGGTTATAATGCATTTTAACAGTGATTACGAAACATATAATGTGTTGTATATAAAAAAAAATCACAATGCATAAAGAATAGTATTTTGATGCAATGCATATGCAGGCTTCATGTAAAACTTTCCATATATATATGAAATATGTATATGAGACAAGAACAGATTGTGTAGTTTCACACAGGTGTGTTGTGTGGTCTGATGGATGGTGTGCAAGATCTCACTGATGTCTCCAGCCATCATTTCCCACTTCAGGGGGAAAAAACACACACACACACACATACAACACACACACAAGCAGAGCAGCCCAAATCACTCTTAATCAATTATGTATGCAGAGCCAACCCTTACATTCCAGCACAGAGAACACATTAGTGGAGCATAGTTTGAGGAGACGTGGAAAATATCTCCCTTGGCCGCTTCATTTGATCACTTTATCACTAAAACATATGAGGTTATCAAAACCTCATCAAGAGCGCCATATTTTAACCGCAATATTTTATCTGGACCAACTGCAAGAACGGAATTCCTTTTAAACGTGCAAGTTTCTTTGATGGGAAAGGAAATTCCTTACAACCATTTTCTGGAGATGTACACATTTGTACATGATGTATAGTGGCGTCCAAACGTCTGAGATCACCAACAAAAATGACACAAATATTCATTTCAAATTACCATTCATAGGTCTGGGGGCTATATATATTTATATGTAGAGGAGTTTCTTTCTTCTGTTGAACTAAAAGAAGATATTTTGAAGAATGTTGGTAACCAGACAGTTGACAGAAGCCATTGACTTCAATTTTCAACAGAAGAAGAAACATAAGAAATCATACATGTTTATAACAACATAGGGGTGAGTAAATGGTGATCTTTGGGTGAACTATCCCTTTAATACTTTTATTCAGCAAGGATTCATTAAGTTGATTAAAAGTGACAGTAAAGACATTTGTTATGTTAGAAAAGATTTCTAATTCAAATAAATACTGCTGTTCCTATCCATCAAACAGTTTCCACAAATATATGAAGCAGCACAACTATTTTCAACATTGATAATAATAAGAAATGTTTCTTGAGCAGCAAATCAGCATATTAGAATGATTTATGAAGGATCATGTGACAGTGAAGACTGAAGTAATGATGCTGAAAATTTAGCTTTGCATCACAGGAATAGATTACATGAATTAAATTAGAAAACAGGCATTTTAAACTGTAATCATATTTCACAATATTACTGTTAATAATAATATTAATGTTTATAACTATTTTCGATCAAACAAATGCAGCTCTGGTGAGCATTAGAGAGTTCTGTCAAAAACATTTTAAAAGTGTTACATTTACATATTAAAATGAAAGAAATCTCAGTTTTCCAGCGTGGTCTCAGATTATTGGCTCCCACTAAATAGGCACCGGGAACTTGATCATTTTAATATTACAGACAAACACATTGGTGTGTTTCATGTCACATCCAAACCACAGGAAGCTAGATGTGCTGCATACAATTAATTACACAACTAAAATCATTCAGAGATGAATACAGATGCCTCTTTGCATTTAAAGTGAATCCCCTGAGTTATGACAGCGCTCATATTCCTGTGCTGAGTAACAGCAGACACTTTGACCCCAAGTCTTATTTAAATGTGGTCTGAGCCACATCAACGACTGGTCCTCTCAAAATAATCATCATCTCACGACTGGTTGGCATAATGAACTGTGACAATGCCCTGCTCGCACCTTGTCTGACTGTAGAGACATTTTATTACTAGGTGGATATTATCATACGGCTCACTGAAACTTTTTAATAAAGGGAAAATCAGACAAGAACGACAAAAGGGCGTGAGAGACCGAGACCACACTGGATCATTCCAACTATCACTATAATTAAATTATAAAGTCATTACATGCTTCGGGAGGTCAGCGTTTCTGGGTAATTATCGTATACTAAAACTAAAAACTATCTTTTATGAAAAAACTATGTTTGAAACATATAATTTCTGCAGTTATTGTGTGTGCAGTATGCAAATTTTCTGTATGAATGGAATACCTGGATGAACTATACAAAATTTGGAGTAAAACAAAGCACTATCTGGGGAAAAAATTGTTTCCCACAATTCAATGCACTCAACTTGATGGTCCATTTCCAATGAACTAATGGAAAACAATTTCAGCCTCGATTTTGATATTTGATCTCTACAAATATTTCCTATTTCTACATATTTCTTTATTGTATGTATGTATGCATGTATATGTATATGTATATATATATACACACACACACACACACACACACACACACACACACACACACACGCACAGAGACCGCTGGACCTCAGTGTGTTCAAGGACCTTCACGGGAGCCCCGTCGACTCAGGTGTGTGACACACACACACACACACACACACACACCCCGAAGTCCTGACCTCTGTGATGAACATTCAAGCAAAACAAATTCTACACAAACAAACCATTTTATTTAAAAATTAATAATCTGTACTTGAACATTACAGTACAACATCTGCATACTAGCATCCACCGCAACATTGTTAGTCTTGAATGACTTTCATACAGTGAAGTTCACTGAATCCTTTGGCACTAAACTCATTTTAGGATTCTGATCATGTAAGCACTTGTTTTTGTTTTATTTTCAAAAAAATCTTAAAATGAAAAGCAAACTTTTTCAATTATGTTCTAATACAAAGTTCATTAGCTCGATTTTCAACTGTTCGTTCAAACTTTGAATGCAAATTGTCATAAACAAGCGGCGGTTTGTTAGAAACTCTCACAGTTTATTAAAGTTACCGCTGACTCGCTCTCGCCTCAAATACTAATGAGGCGTCTGAATGTTCCCTGCGGAGAAATATTAAAGAGGACATTTTCAGCACTTGCTGAATAAGTGGACATCTTTGATGTTCACTTAAAATGCTTCTTGCATCAAAAATAATAAAATGGTCATAATTTACTTCTAGCCTTGTGTGTCTTGTTGCTACTTTAACTCACAAACATTGCTAGGAATTCTCAACCGTTACTTATATTGATGATCTCCTTATGGCCTGAAGTGAGAATATGGCCACTTTTTACTGGTCTGAGGCAGATAAAAACAATATATAATGACACACACGGAGTATGAGTTGTAGACGACAAACTATTGGCTGTATGTATATGTAAAACACACACACACGTTGGGTTTCCATGTTTTATGGGGACTCTCCATAGACATAATTATTTTTATACTGTACAAACTGTATATTCTATCCCTAACCCTAGTCCGCCCACACACACCAACCAGTTTTTTTGAGGAAGGATGCACTGAATTGATCAAAAGTTATAGTAAAGACAGTAGGTAGTACATTGCAAATGACAACACACGGGTTGTAGGCACCAAAAATATGAACTGCCAGGGATTCACCCAGACTGGGATGGAAATGTGTTGGATCAGCTAATTCCAAACTGCTGAGTCTGACACCATGACTAAAGCTTGACATTTATGGTAGCCATTGTCTAGCAGTTAGTGCTTGTGCTCTGGACATGTTGAGCTGTGAACACTGATAATAATTTCCTGTTCCCAAGTATCTTTCAGTAATAAGTGTCTGTCTCTCACCTGTCATTGAATTCTCAGATGTGCTCAGCTGTTCCCTCAGTTTGTCCACGTCATCTGGATGGACCTGCTCATAGAGCGTGCTGCCAAACCACTCGGCCTGCGGATGGTTCAGAACAGGAGTGACAGAATCCGACACGTAGATGACACGACCCGTCTCAGCCGCCACCACGAACAAGAAGCCGTCTGCCGCCTCCAGAATCAAGTGCTTCAGTTCCTGTGACAGTAAATGGAGTTTCAAATGACATCTATAGGACTTTCAAGAGACATTTAGAGTATCTATAATGCCTGAATTCTCCTATTTAAACAGCGTTTTGTTGCACATTTTGTATATATTTGAGTCTATGCAGTTCATGGTAATATTAACCCTGTACAGCCTGACATATAAAATAAAAATTGTCAGAAAAATTATATTATTTCTTTTTTAAATGTAACAGTTTATTGAATAGACAAAATCTAAAACAAAAGTTTGCTTTTGTGTTTTTTGTTGAGTATCATATTTGATACATCAGGCTTTTATGGCTAATATAGTATGATAAAGTGAGAATATGGAGCTCATACTCGAGGAGGAAAAAAACCTCAGTTTTATTCAGAGGCCCAAACTGAGCAAAAATATGCAATTCAGTGCATATATTGTTATTTATATGGCAATAAAGATGAAATTATGATAGCTTTTTCAGCTAATTTGATCATGTCTATTTAAATTTAGCAGCTTTAGAAATGTACGTACCAAATATGATACAATAAGCTTTATAGGGTTAATAAATACTCATGTTTGATTTTGTCCTGTGTTGAGTGTTCAATAAAAAAAAATTTAACTAAGCAAATCAGTTGAGATCCACTGATGTCTATCAAATGTTTCACACAAGTCATTCATCACCTGTTCAGTCAGGAAAGAGGGTTTGTAAGCGCCGTCGGTTGACGTGTTCCCCGTTCCCCTCATGGACTTCATGTGTGAGACGGCCATGCGCAGGATGGTGAGCTTGTCTGGTTTCCTCGCTAGAGCGCTGCAGGTGGGCACCATGTCCGACAGCTCTGTGATGTAGTGGGTCATCTTATTACGCCGACGACGCTCAATCTCACTGTGGTTCTCTCTGGATGGAGAGAAGAACAATACTGCCATCATTAGCATGTAATGAGAGACGCACAGCACATTTTTACAACTACGTTTGGACCACGGGTACTTTAAAATTATATACTACATATAACAGAACTACTACATAAAACATTCACTATTTTTAGATTTTTATTTGAAAAATACATATTAATTCACTTCGCCTTAATTATTTTTTTTATTTTTTTTAAAGACAGCTTTGGTTTATATTTTATACAGAGTAAAAATACAAATAAAATTGTGTGTGTGTGCAGCATTTTTGAGATCCTTCTTTCATTTGTAAAATTTCAATAAATGCCACCTACTTACAGCTGCCCTCACGTACTTAAATGCATTCGTCGTTAACTTTGATTTATAAATAAATAATTAAGAATTATTGTAAAGGAGGCGTTCAGGACTCTTTACTTTCAATATACAGAAATAAACTTTTTTGGCTTGTGCTTTCTTGTCAAACTTCGATAAAAGTTCCTTGGATTATCTACTGCAACACTTCTTCACCCGAAACATTCATTTTAAAAAAGTGCCAGAGAGTATAATAAGACTTTTTACTTCATTCTTGTGATTTAGTTGAGAGTTCGGTAATAAACTGAACGCTGACAGATGCGAACCAATCTTCGGAAGCCAGAACATTGTATTACTCCACAGAGTGCAATGGCTCAAAGCAACGTGACAATTTCAGAAGAGTGTGTCAGCGGAGGATAATTAAATATCCATTTAAGATTAGATCTAAACAGAGTTGCTCGCTTGAGGTTGAGAGAATGAGGTTGGTCCTGACAGCAGCAGGGGCCTGATTTCAAGCTATCCTGAGGGAACTTCCCCGAGACAGCCCTACCTGGCATAACGCTCCTTATCACCAGGAATTTGATCATCGTCATACCTGATGGGAGAAAAAAAAAAGGGAAGAGGATTCAAATTAAAAAATTAAAAAGAGCCTGAAAATGTCTTAAAATGTCACATCATTTTTTATGTTTTATGACTGTGGCTAAAATGAAATGATTATGAACCTTATTTATTAATGTTCAATGGCTTGACTTAAAGATAGTGTGTGAATATGGTGATATAATAATGGACTGAGATCACTGGATAATGAAAAACAAAACAAAAAGACAAACTAAACAATCTGAGGTGTCTGTATCCCAGAATATAAACTAATCTTGCTTAAAAAATTGCTTGGAAAAAGTGTCTCCAAGAAGTATTATTATAGTATCATTGAGAGACCATTACAATATATATCATTTTTCTATTAGTTTTATTTTTGTATTTTCCCTTTTTTATTCTAGTTAAAGTTTTAGTAATTCTGTTTGTAATATTTGATGATGTCAATCAAAGTTCTTGGTCATTGACAACATACATTTCAATCCTAGAAATATAGTGCAAATGTGGGAATGACTTTTCTGCATTGTTTTGGTCCATTTAATTGTACCAAAAAACAAAAGAGTTGCGTATTGATTGATTAGGAAGAAGATAATGGTAACATTACAGTAAATAAAGACAGCATTTTATTTATTTTTTAGTAAGACCATTCCTCTAGGTGGAAATAGCTGGAGTGTTTTTCTTTGTATCTCCAGCAGGAGTCAGTGTCTCCACTCTAATGCTACAGCTAACAGTGAAGCATCTTTACCGTCAGTCGCAGCGCAACTATGGGTACAGCTCCTTTAAAAAGAACATGAACTGAAAGGAAACCATAAGTTGAGGGCAACAAAACATGAGAGATGTCTTGAAATGGCACAAACTCTGTGGCACAGCTGAAAGACATGGTCAAACAATAGAAAATATAAAAGAAAGGACATGGCGCATGGACTAACTCGTTTGTCTGAAAAAAGCTTACAAACATGTGAAAAGTTTACCTTGAAAATTTGCTGGGTCCCTCTCCGTCTTCGTCATCAAATTCCATCCTAAAAAAAACCCATGAGTTTGTATATAAATTTTGCATAGCATGGCTGATTTTGTGGTATACATCCATCATAGTACAAGAAAAAAAGAAATCTAAATCAATAAAAGAAAATATATGCAGGTGAAGATACAACAGAAAAACTGCTTCATATACTTAAAGTAAATAGACAAAGTAAATCTAACAATAGAACAGAGAGGCTAAACACAGAAAACAGAAAAGGCAATCAAACAATTACAGATAACAGCAGCCGATCATAAAACGACAACAAAAAAGCAGATTATTACACTAGCTAGTAACTTCTACAGTCAGTTATATAAAATAGGATCAAAATACTGTAGATACCTTGTTGTCCAATTTCAGAAAGTACAACAAGGAGGTTCTGGAACCATATTTTGCATCATTTTTTATGTGAATGACAACAAGGCTGGAGGGACAGAAGTTTGCAGGTGTTTTTACTTTCTTTAGTAATAAATTAAATATAGCATCTAATCTGCCAAGGCTTGCAGTCAAACTATGAGAGAGGTTTTATAAAGTAGCACAATCTCAGAACGAAACCTGTCTGATGTTGTTGTGTGGGCAGGTCAAGGGGGTTTTCTATGAAAACCACATCATGTTAGTGGACTATATTCATGTACACCGAACTCAAAAGCAGAAGGACGATCACGACCATCATCAGTTTGCAGTGTAGAAGTATTCATTTTAAATGGATGTTTCATAGGCTAAAAATTGGGCACTTCTTAATTCTATTTTTGAAATCAGTATCTATCAGTTTCCACAGTAGTTCTGCTTTTATTGGCATATTTGGCTATTTTGAAATTAATTGTTTTGATTAATTACCAGGCATGAGAAAAACATTATATATAAAGTATATATATATACATATTCTTGTATAATGTATCAAGATATTTATATTTTTTTTAATTATATACAAGTGTGAATACATATATCATACATATAAAACCCTTTTTATCAGATTAAAATTTTATTACATTTATAGTAGGCCAATTTGCAAAAAGAAAGATTCAAAGCCATAGCCTTGTGGACAAAAACTACTTCATTGTCCTGTCATAAAAAAGGCTATATAAATATATGTGTGTGTGTGTGTAATTTTTCTAATATGAAAACCAAACTACTACAATGATGCACATTCTACACAGTTAATAAGTAAAGAACTGAGCAGTAGTTTGCATAATTTATTCATGCTGTGGTGCATTCTGGGAACTGTAGTCCTGCCTCCAGCAACACAGATGCCACTGTTCCCTACTGAGATTAATTATCATGTGCTGCTATTCTACAGTTAATGGACCACTTGCACTGAGCTTCGTGAAGCACTTCCGTTTGGAAATGGTACGTCTCACTTATTTCCGGTTATGTTTACTTTCAATGTACTGTGGTCAATGAGTTGAACAAACGCCACCTAAAATGAGTGTCCGCTATTTTTATTGACAGAGAAGGTATATTTCCAAACTTATCGGAACATGAAGTTTTAATCCAACCCAAGCCGATCTGAGAAACAGCGGGTGTTAAAAATACGTCATCATTTCACCACATTATTTCACCAAACTAGTAACCGCGACACTGAAGTTTATGAGAACAGATGAATAACATCAGTACGAACCACAAACATTTATTTATTTGGATTAAATATTAAATCATTATCTTTCCACTATTTACATGTTTATGCCCAAAATGCTTTAATATTCAAAGTAGTTGACTGTCATTCTCCTCTACGCTGTGTACGTTATTGATTAAATAGCCTAGCCTATTTAACTTCGTTACAGGCACCTCGCGAGCATTCATTCATTCAACTATTTTAAAAGACTGGAAAAAAACACCAGCGCACACAAGCAATCCTTTTAATAGTCAATTTCATTTAAAAATTGTAAACCCAAAAGGTATGAAATGTCAGAAAGAGAAAAAAACTGTAAATGAGAAGACGAGTATATAGGACTGCTACAGCTTAGTGGACAAATATATTTAGCCTATTTATTATTCAGAACACACAGTTGGAAAGAAAATATATTTATAGGAACATTTCAGCAGGCTCAAGATAATTAATACAGAGATCAATATTCATTATTTTAATCAATTGGCAGCCATAAAACACAGTGATAATCTGCATTCTCATGTATGTAGGTGCGCTGAAAGCTCTAACCGGAAACTCCCGGTATGTACTAACTAACGTGGAAGTAGTTGTGAAAGTAGTCCATTGTGCAGCTATACAATGGGCCCTATAAAAGTGTATACTGTTGTCTAATAAAGAATAAAAAATAGGAGGCAATAATATATAATCGATATCTCACTCAAATAATGAAATAATGGGCACAGAATAAAGCTCGACCCTATTTCACCAATATCCACCCACCTGGAGATTTCTCGGTCCTGGAGGGCCACTGTCCTGCAGAGTTTAGCTCCAACCCTGATCAAACACACCTGAGCAAGCTAATCAATGTCTTCAGGATCACTAGAAATCACAGCTAGGTGTGTTTGATCAGGGTTGGAGCTAAACTGTGCAGGACAGTACAATTAAATGCATGTAAAATTGGTTAATATTCTAAAAAGTATTTGAGCAATTTTATGCTAATAAAATATTCAAAAATACATGCAGCTCAGTAACACCCAATACTTGAGACCCATGAAGGTGCATCAGTAAATGAAATTATGCTTTTTATTTCCTTTCATTACCACTGAACATCTCTTCAATGACAAAAAAAGTTATGTCTTACATGATGAACACAAAGGAGTCCTCCTCTTTCATAAATGGCATTGAGACAGTCATGTCATAATTCCATTAGCTCATTAAAGCTGCATTCACATTTTCACATTAAAAAAGTGAATGCAGCTAAAGTGTGTAATGTGAGCTTTAATGTGCAGCGTTCACATTAAAGCTTGCTTTACACATTTTATTTTATTCAATGAAAATTACGTACATAGAAATTATAAACATAGATTTGAAAAAAGATGTATGTATATAAAGGAGTTTCATTCCCTAAGGGGAAACTGACTGTCTGAATGAACAATCATTTCATCATTTATTCATTCAGAATAATAATAACAGTCTAATAGTAGAAATTCAGAATGTGTGTAAATGGATAATGACACATGAATTATTTATCTCTCTCTGTCTCTTACACATCATGTTGTAATGATGGGATATTCTTCACATTTGATTTTTCATAAAAATTACATTTATTTGTCTCTCCCCACCACCCCCATCCCCCCTCAAACAACTAAACCACATAGCTGAAAATGGATAATTCTGACACTGTAAGAATATTTTTTTATTTGCAAACACCAAATTGAACTTTGAACTGTGATATTGAAGTAAATATGAAAATAATACGCTGTTTAGCAAAATAACTCACCCCGTTGATCTCCGCTTGCCTCCTCGCCCTGGCATGGTGCCCACCATCCTGACCTGGCCCGCGCCCACAGCGCCTGGCATGGCTACCGAACCCGGCAGATCCGTGCCCATTTCTGAAAAGGCCAAAAAATCTTCACAATCAACAACGTGAAACACTGACTACAAATTCATTCAGCTGATGTATAAATGCAAAAACTGTAGTCATGTTAGGCTTTAAGCATATGAAATCACAAACAGTAATACATTTCAAATAAATGGTAAATATACCGCCTAGTCTTTATACATTGTATTCTTTGTCAGACGCATCTTTTTGCTATATAAATCTTTTAAAGTCGACCAAACTTAAAACTTTTCTCCTTAAAAACCAATCTCCTTCATTCATTTAAATGAAAGTGAAGTGAGTCCCATCAGACAATCCAGGCATAGTACAAACATGTTAAAAAGTTTGAGATCGGTAAGATTCTTCATGTTTTTGAAAGAAGTCTCTTATTTTCACCAAGGCATTTTATTTAGGGCATTTATTTGAGAAAAACACAGTAAAGTAAAATAGTGAAAAATAATTAATTTAAATTCATGGTTTTCTATTTTAATATATTTTATTCCTGTAATGCAAAGCTGAATTTTCAGCATCATTACTGAAATCATTCGGAAAAGATGCGTATTGTGAAAAGTGCTATACAAATAAATGTGGAATTGAATTGAATTATATTATGCTGATTTGCTTCTCAAGAAACATTTCTTAATATTATCAATGTTGAAAACAGTTGTGCTGATAAATATTTTTGTGAAAACCATGAAACATTCAGGATTCTTTAATGAATAGAAATAACAGCATTTATCTGAAATAGAAACCATTTTCAACATTTAGTGTATTTACTTTTGATTCAATTAATGTATCCCTATTAAATAAAAGTAAATAGCTCAAAATATTGTATTTGTGTGTTTCTGGTCACATAGCAAGACAAAAATACGCCAAAAACCATTATACCTGATGCACTAATTAAACAGCATCAGTATACGTAACACACACCAGCTCAGACTAACATCGCAAACAGCAGTTGACTAAGAAAATGAACACATACTGACACGTTCAGCACCACTGATTTAACAATCATATTAAAATTTGATAAAGTCTGCCTTCCACTTCTCCTTACTCTAGAGTTCTCATTAATTCAATTATGAGGTTTACAAACTTACACCTGATTTCAAACCTAGTTCATATGAAGGTACAAGAGTAACCGTGAATCCAAAGAGCAAATTCAGATGGGCAAAAAACGATTTAAGGTTGCCAAAAGTTACATTTAATGTTAATGCAAATAATGTGGAAAAAAACACTGTTAATGTACTTAAAGGGATAGTTCACCCAAAAATGAAAATTCTGTCATAACTCACCCTCAAGTCGTTCCAAACCCATAAGACTTTTGTTCATCTTCAGAACACAAACGAAGATCTTTTTGATGAAATCTGAGAGCTTTCTGTCCCTCCATTCACAGCTATGCAACACAGGGCCAGAATTTCGTTTTGAAAAATCCCCCCTTAGGTGATTCTTATGGGGGGGAATTTTTAATTTGAGGGGGAGTTTAGACTTTTTTATTTTTTATTACATGTATCTCGCCTAAATGTATGCTCACTCATTGCATTTTTACAATGGGGTAATTTTGTTCTTAAGAATTTACACAACACAAGGAAGCTTGATTTCAATCTTTGAATTAAATTGAAAAAAGTAGCACAAATAAATACAATAGAATAAAGATACCAATAAAGAGAAATAAAGAGAAAAGTTTTTGCTTAGGTCTAACACTAGTATTCAGAAATACAGAGACTGAATAAAGTAATCAAATATAAAATAACACTGGGTAGTATTTTAGTCCTGACTAAATTAAATACATAGGCTATTAATCCTGATTCCTTAAAATGAAAGCTATGTATTTAATTTAGTCAGGACTAAAATACTACCCAGTGTTATTTTACATTTGATAACTTTATTCAGTCTCTGTATTTCTGAATACTAGTGTTAGACCTAAGCAAAAACTCTTCTCTTTATTTCTCTTTATTGGTATCTTTATTCTATTGTATTTATTTGTGCTACGAAGACGCAGCACCGCTGAATCACTCACGCTGTTTGAGAAATTGTGTCTCGCAGACAGTTTTAAAATTTGATTTTATAATCTGTGTGGATTAATTTACTAATACAACCTACAGGCTAAAGTGAATCAATGTTGCGGGAATTTCCCGCATTATAAGTGGGAGACCTGCGGGAATGATTAAAATTATGCGCAATACCCGCAATCCCTGCAACATACTCTGAAGCTTTAAAAAGTTCATAAAGAGATCGTAAAATTGAGCAGTTTACTACAAATTTTCTGAAGAGACTCGATCGAGAACCAATAAGGTTCATTCTCCTTTGTTACGCAGCACATTTTTGCTTCCGCAAAAGGTTTGATTCGCACGTCAAGCTTTATCGGTTGAGCTTCTGTTTATGTTTTCGCTGATCGATTTTTATATGTGAATAAAAGCCTAAATTCAATCTGTTCATCATATAAAGCGATCAAGCCTCTTCAGAAAATTAAGTGGATTATCAGTAGATTTTTGTTTAGAAAAATTTTGTTAAAATGTGAGTATCAAATATGATACATCAGACTTTTGAGGAATGCTTATTTTTTCATCTCTCAATCATCAATGTATTGCATTACATTGCATTATATGTTTTGCCTCCCACACTAAAGACTACAAAGCTTTGATCATAAAAATAAGCATTTAAATGTCATATTATTGGGTGATATAGAGTTACAGATTTAACTGTATTTGCATTTTATGCAAGTATGTTATACTGTTATAAAGATCTAATTGATTTACATTACAAGTATCAGAATTTCATCTTACTTTTTGGCCACATAAATATCAGAAACTGCACCAAATGACATTGTTTGCACAGTTTGGATCTCTGAATAAAAAAGTAGGATGTTTTTCCTCCTCGATTATGAGCTCTATATTCTCACTATACTACACGAGCCAAAAAAGCCTATTGTTTCAACAATGATATTTAACTATTTAACTATATGCAAAAGTTTGCAACATAGCAAAAGCGGTGTGATCCTTCTTCAAAATATCTCCATTGTAAATGCCTTACTGCTTTCCAGAACTTTCTAAAGGTCCCTCATCCAGTCATTGTCTCTCAGAAAGCCCTCAGGTCAAACTCATTAATCTGTCTCATGGGATGGAGTGTAGGCTAGAAGACAGATAGGATGCTGCTGTCTGTCATTTTAAATCACGACTCAACAGCTTACGTGCTCCTCTCTCTCTTTTCTCTCCTCTGACTCTTTCATTCTAATGTCAGAGGCCCGTTTTCCATCCAGATCTGCCTCAAAACAAAACATCTACATGGCACCCGTCCATTGGGAACCCGCCTATAATGTCTGAGCTCTTTAGAAATGTGGACAGCACGCCTCATATGTGTTTTGCGTGAGAAGTGAACTCCATCGAGACAAAAACAGGCCAAATGAACAAATTCTTCAATCAAAGTGTAGAGAAAACCTTACCAGAACACCACGGTCTCTTGGACCGTGGCCATCTTTATGGATCTATGCTGTGACAGATAAACTTAGATAAATTGATTATTTGAAGGAATGATTCAGGTCTGGATTATCAGTACCGCCGGTACTTGAGGTTCAGCACTGGGTATGTGGCAGTTTCAGTCGATTTTGGTGTTGCAATAGCCGATGCTGGAGAGCTTTTGTTCAAATGTTTGGGGTTCTGCAAGGATGAATTCAATTTATCAAAAGTGATAAGACACTTGTAACGTTAAAAAACATAAATTATGATCTTTTGGACTTTCTATTCAAAGAATCCTGAAAAGTTTCCACATAAATATTAAGCAGTTTTTAACTTGAAAATAAGAAATGTTTCATATTTTTGGAAAATGGGTTTTTGGGGTGCAGACTGATGGGCAGTGAACCCGAGGTTAA
Organism: Leuciscus waleckii; assembly: GCA_900092035.1. Lineage (NCBI taxonomy): Eukaryota > Metazoa > Chordata > Actinopteri > Cypriniformes > Leuciscidae > Leuciscus > Leuciscus waleckii. The sequence continues at coordinate 198,407 of FLSR01004888.1, read as the reverse complement.
CCTGTGAGTCAGTCCTAGCCTGTCGGATTTTAGGGGAAAATCGGGTCTATTGGAGACGTCCAATAGATGTTTTGGGCGTGTCGAAAGAACACCACAGACACAGTACAATCCACATGGGAAAATCTCACAGTAAAACAAGCAGCTGTGCAAAATATGATACACCGGTCCATGTTTTGCCACATAAGAAGTTTATCGATGTATAATCGTATTACTCTTTAATTCTTTTTATAACTGAATCCACTGTATGTCCGACTGATTGCACTATATTCCTCCTTTTGATTCTAAACTGAACTCAAATGGCACTGAGAATTGGGTAAGAGACAAACATAAATTACTTAATTGGGGAACTTGAGAGATAAAACCATGCTGATGACCTGGGTCTGTGGTGGAGTAGTGAGTTTGACGTGATTAAACTCGAGGTTATGTGGGGTGCAGACTGGATTGATTCCATTCCTAGAGCTTCCGAACATATGGGTTTTTGGGGTGCGGACTGATGGGGCAGTGAACCCGAGGTTACCCCGTGAGTCAGTCCTAGAGCTCTTCCTGTCCGATTTTAAGGGAAAATCGGGTCCATCGGAGACGTCCAATAGATTTCTTAGGTGCGCCGAAAGAACACCACTGACACAGTGTAATCACCATGGGAAAATCTCAGAGTAAAACTGGGAGTTGTGAAAAATATGATACACCGGTGTTTTCCAGATGAAAAGTTTATCTATGTATCATCTTTTTACTCTTTTAATTATTTTTATAACTATACCACATATCTCTTTTAATTTCTTTTGTAACTGTTTTAATTTTCCTTGCTTTTATTTTGTGATTATTTTAATTCCTTTCTGTAAAGCACTTTGAATTGCCATAGTGTATCAAATGTGCTATATAAATAAACTTGCCTTGCCTAATGAATGCGAATTGGTATATATTTAAAAACTCTCTCAAACTTACCAGCTTCTGAAGAGAGTCGATCAGATTCTGCAGGTCAATCATTTAGGCGAGATAAATGTAATAAAAAAAAAAGTCTAAACTCCCCCCTCAAATAAAAAATTCCCCCCCATAAGAATCACCTAAGGGGGATTTCCCCCCCATTTTCCAAAACGAAATTCAGGCCCTGACATTAAACACGTAATGCATTTACACAGAGATGATAACAGTATCGTTTTCAAAAACTTGCACTCTGAAGTGCACCAAAATGCCGTTGATGTGGAAATGAGCGGCCAAAACGCATAAAAAGTTGTCTCGTCTAAACGGCCCCTTAGTTTCCATTCTCTACCAGCAATAAAAAGAGAGTGAAAAGGGTGATTCAGTGCAGCTGAAGCATTATGATTTCAGGGTGTAGATGAGGTTGAAGGGACACTTGGCCTATTTCCATGCAGAAAAGAGTTTCTCAATTCATTGATTCAGAGCAGGAATGGATCAGAAAGTAACAAGTTTAAAGGGAAAATCTACAAACGATTTAATTAACATGATCAAATCCTTTTTTCTGATAGCACGAATATGTCAAGAACAATGACTCTTCTCTTCTGCTCTATTGTTACACAGCCAAAGAAAGTTCATGCTGCCAAAAGTTCTAGATTTTTCAGACATGATGGTCACCAGAAAAATCAAAAACATGCTGAGATACTTCAATAATGCATGCGTGTGCAATTGACCTCAGTAGCGTTTTTACAGAAATGCTGTAGGCTATTTCTTGACAGAATTATTATTTTTTTTAAACATCAAAACTCCAATCACTTACTAATGTTTCATGCAAGAATGGACTAAGCATTCATTACCAAATTAAAGGGGCCGTATAATGAAAATGTCAATTTTCAAAGAGTTCAATAAACTATGAAAACATACTGTAACTTTCAGAGCTAAAAACTTTGAAAAGGCATTTATTGAAACTAAGCTGCAAAAACGACTTGTTCTGAATCCAACTTTCTGGTGTCAGGTAAATCAATATATTAACAAACAACATAAGTCAACAATGCCAGGGTGATCAGAAACTTGGTTCACCCACATAAAGAAGAGGAAATATCAGAGATACTCGCATATTTCAGCACAAGTTGTTATAGGAATCTGTCACAATGTCATGCAGCTTTACAAATAGGCTGTTATTGAAGAATGGAGCTGTTAAAAAAAAAAAATCTATATTGGACTTGCAGCACATAAAAACGCAAGTTAAAGTACTGCTGTCTTTCATCACAGACAGCATTTACATAGAAGTCTTAGGGTGTGTTCATACTTGGCAGGTTTGGTTCGATTAAACAAACTCCGGTGCAATTACTCTGTAAGTGCGGTTCAACTGTGAACGCTGCCATGCAAACCCTGGGTCTCAAAAGATGGGTCTCGGTCTGCTTCCAAACAAACTCTGGTGCGGTTGGACTTAACGCAACACAGACCAAAGACATCTTATGAACCAAAATGCGGAAGCACCTTTTTTTTCCTGTCATACGAGCTACGTTGCCCATTACAGTTCGGTACAGGCGTCAGAAACGCCGTCTCCTTGCAGCAGGTCTTTGTTGTTGTGCAACAGAGGAATTCCTGCCACTGTTTTGACTCCTTTACACATTTTATAAACTCTTCATGAGCTCTCCCTCAGTTGGTCAAAATACCATCATATGTACGTGTAACGTGCACATATAACAAGCGCATTTAGTCCAGAACACAGCATTGTTTTGGATGTTCATTAAGTTCCGTTGCAAAATTCAGGATTTTTTTTTTTTTATCTTTAGGTTCGGTCTTAAAATTACAGTGTGAGCGCTAAACACAGCAGGACTAAATGTATTTTTTTTCTTTTTTGGTCCAGATCAAAAAAACTGAACTACAAGTGGACTAAAATTACACACTCTTAGAGTGCTTTTACACTTGGTGCGCATGTGGGTTCGAATGACGGCATAGTTCGGTTCGTTTGGATGATGTGAACTCGTTTTCCGAACTCGGGTGCGCATCCTGCGAACCGTACCCGAGTCCACATAAAAGGGTGGTCTGGGGTACGGTTCATATGAACTCCAGCACGGTTTACTGCTGATATGAACACAACTGTACTACATCGCGGAAGTGAACCGATATTGATGTACGATTTGATAAAATTGTGTGTTTGTGTGTGTTCTCACTCACTTTCCTTAAAGTAACACTAAAGCCGCGTTTCCACCGCAGGAACTTTCCCCAGGAACTAGGGACTTTGGGCTGGTACTCGATGCGTTTACACCGCAGGAACCAGGGTCTAAATGAGTTCCGGGTAAATATTTCCCCCTCCGATAGGACATCAGTGCAAAATGTACATTATGAAACATTTGAGCTAAACACAAAAGACTCAAAACAGTGAAACTGCTATTTTAAACGAGTAGTTCTGACTATAAAAATTAAAGCAGTCAATAACTAGCGTTCAAACATTTGGGGTCGGTAAGATTTTTCTTTTTTAATGTTTTTGAAAGAAGTGTCTCATGCTCACCAAGGCTGCATTTATTTGATCAAAAACAGTAATACTGTGAACTGTTTTCTGTTTGAATATGGATTATGCAATTTTTTCAAAGGTGAATTTTCAGCATCAGTCACATGATCCTTCAGAGATCATTCTAATATGCTGATTTGCTATACTCAAGAAACATTTCTTATTATTATATCAATGTTGTAAACAGCATTTATTTGAAACAAACATCTTTTGTAACATTGTCTTCACTGTCACTTTTGAGTAATTTAATGTGTCTTTGCTGAATAGAAGTATGAATTTCTTTAAAAAAAAAAATCTTACTGAGCCCAAACTTTTAAACAGTGGTGTACACACACCTGTGACAAACATCATTTGAATGTGGTATAAACGGTATACAGCATACTATCTACAGGTTGACACTTTACATACATCATATATTCAAGCTCAGCCCTTTCTATCAAGAAAATAAAGTCAATCCTGTCAACAGGTGATTAGAATTTGCTAGCTGATGTAGCACACCATATGCTCTAGAAACACACAAGTCTTTCTTAGCAATGCTATACTTCTGGTCAGCCCTGTTATCCATCCCTCCTCTCAAAAGAAAGGCTTCCTTCACAAACACAAGAGGTCGGCTAACAGTCTGAACTGTTGCTAATCAACTGTGCCTGTAATCCCCATTGACAAACGCCAACTGCTATTTGTACGAAACACGTTCTTATCGCAGCCATGCTGCAACCAGGGCCTTTTGTTAAGCATTGTGGGCATGACGGTAAAAGTGCAGATGGCCTCCATATTTCTTAACCAAGCAAAATAAAAGCAAGCTGACTTTAAAACAAAGTGCCCTTGAGTTCAACTACAGTCATGTGACTTCAGCCCAGAATGCTCTCGTGCATTTTAAAGCGCGCTTGGCAGCTCTGTGTGTCAACCAGGTGCTAATAACGCACACATTCTTTATTCATTTCACCTCATTTGCATTTACAATGAGGTGGCGGGAAAGGAATTGCCCGCTGGGGGGAAAAAAAGAGTGTTCATGGAAGCAATGGAGTCATGGAGCGTAATTTACTTTAGCAAGTGCAGACTGAATAAATTGAGCACCAGTAGGTTTCTGTAACAAGCTTCTATCAATCACTAACCCAGTTTGTTTGATTTGTACAGCAAGTTTGTTGCATAAAGTTTACTAGATGTAGGAGTTAATTATCATATTATCAGTTTTATCAGGCAAGAGATAAATTGGGGAAAAAAATCCAATTCAGACCATTTTTATTGTATGTAAAAAAAAAAATTTGTTATATGAACTTTTAGGGCCTCTAAATTATCAACATGACTACTACATGCATTCAGTCGCTTGATTGACAATGTTTAGAAAGTAAAATCCCTTTTAGTATAATTGTGAAAATGTCTTTTTGTTATGAAATCTTTGATTTTTATAAAGTAAACATTAAATACATTTTATACAGCTAAAAATACAATTACTGGATTGAAGCAAGTTTGATTAACTTGATTATCTATATTTTTTGAAAATCCAAATGTATCACATATGATACATTAGGCTTTTGAGGAACGTACATCTCTCAATCATAATTGTATTGCATTGTATTATATGTTTTCTGTATTAAACTACAGAACTTTGATCATAAAACTAAGCATTTAAATATTATATTATTGGGAAATATAGAATGACAACTGATGTGCATATTGTGTAAGCTGTCTGTTATAAGAATTCTGATAGTTACATTACAAGGTATTAGAATTTCATCTGTTTGGCCATATAAATAACAACATCTGCACCAAATTGCATATTTCTGCTCAGTTTGGGCCTCTGAATAAAACTGAGGTGTTTTTTTTCCTCCTCAAGGGTTAAAATGTGATGCCTGGTTTCACTTGAAGCAACATTTCTATATCTGTGCATGTGCAGCCCCTGCTAATTTAATAATTTGGCCTTCTAACGTTACATCTTTTCATCCAGCTTGTTGTTCTGAGTCAACAAGTAAACCTGAAACATTCTGTGGTGTCTAAAATAAACAACAAATGCCCACATAATCGTGACTTTGGTGGCAGACAGTTTAAAGTCTAGCACCATTAAATATTCATTGACAAAATAAAAATATCACATATTCTAGTTAACTTACATTAGCTCAGGACAGTCTTACACAACAATCCAGTGCTCGTGTTTACATCTCGCACTGTCACTTTACCGTTTTGTCTCATATTCTTGCTCCTAGTTTACTGCTATTTGTACATTATCATTTTGTTGACTTGTTAAGTGTTTCACAGAAACATCAAAAATCTCACTTGCTATACTAATATGCACATGTGACAATAAACTTGACTGTTTGGTTAACACAGGCTACAGAATCAACAGGCTTAGGAAGTAAAGCTGTTATATGCGTGTTACATACTCAAGCTCATAACAAATAACCTCATATCAGCATTACAGTCCCATAAGCAACGTATCAGATTCACTAGCTGCGTATCAAGGAAATCAAATCACGTAGACTACTGGCTTGGGAAAATTTATTCAGCATCTAATTTCATTAGCAACAAGCCACGGCAGAATAACGCCAAATGTGATACATTTCGTTCTGACGTCACAATACAGTCGCGCGATGTTCTATAGTCACGAAAAAATGAACGTTATATTAACGCTATAGCAGTGATACGATGTAGCTAGCATTTAAATGTTTATTCTATATGTCGCTGTTGTTACTTGTGCAGGGGGGAGGGGGTGCTCGCGTGCGTTTAAACCGTCGCGGTTTCTTTTGTTAAGGCGAAAACACAATATTGGGTAAAACCCCTACGTTCGGTTTCCCTTTAAACACCACACAATATATTTAAAAGCACAAAGATAAAATTGCTACTCACCCGATGGGTTTACAGCGGCGGGTGTTGCCATTTTGCCTGGGTGGAAACACAGAAATGCAGAAATGACGCACAATACGAAAATAACGCCGCACGCGATCCTCTCCGAGTGTCTCAAACGCGCCAAACTCAGTTCAGCCCCGCATGTGAAGAGGTGATGGCGTTCGAGCGATGCTGGATGAGATTTTACTGCGTTTCTGTTCGTGCATGTAGCAGTTCGTCTGACAAACGCAAGATGTCTGAGAGGTTGCGTGAACACCGCGAGACTTCACTGAATTAATGAATGCAGGATCCAAGCAGCAGCTTCGGCGCCTTTCTGCCCTCCAAGAACTTCAGACCGGGCTGGAATACACTCATGCGTTGTTGCTTTGCTATGGTCGTGTGCGCTTAGACATCACTGCCTGTTCTGAGACCGTATAATAATAGTCAAATGTAGAGTTTTCTCTTTTGTATAGGCTTTTGGTTTCAGACTCATAGTTAAAAAAAAACATGAGTTTATTAGAAAAATCTTTTTTTTTTCGAAACTAAAAGTCTAACATAGGCCTAAAATGTTTTTCTACAGATTTTTATTTTGTTTCATAATCGTTTTATTGTTTAAATAAAAATCTATTCATTATGGATCAATCATTAGCCTATTATTCCATTGTGAAAATGGTCAGTGTGCAGTGAATTAGGCTATATCTTTTTTCCTTGGCACAAAGATGCTGTCTTATAGTTTGTTTGTTTGTTTGTTTTGTCAAGCCTTTTAGACTTGTGTCTATAATGTGATTTATAAAATAAAGCCACAGAGAGAAATATAGCCCCAGTTTTCCTCATTTATGTACAAAGTGTTAAATGTTTGCCATAATAAAAAATAAATAAAAAAATCATATACAAATATTTGTTATACAAAAGCATGTCTGTTTATGTAAATAATTTGCATCAATTAAATTTCTATATTGCAGTGTTCTATACGCAAAACATGCACACAAGATGCAAAAGCAAAACACTTCATTCAAAACTATTTTAAAAATTGTGTTTTTGTAACTACACACAAACCATTAACTGATTAGTCACGTACACGCCAAACTACGCACGGATGTGTAAAGTAAAACACTACTATCTTGTGTCCTTTGTTTGTTCAGTGTGCAGTCGAGTGTACAGGAGTTTGTCATATCACTTACAGGTGCACTACACTAAAAAAAATAGCTTGTTGGTCTAACTTAATACAATTATCACACCTATTTCCACACAGTTTAACACATTTATTTGAACTTAAACTAGGTTAATTTCATGGATGAGTAAAATTCATCCTAAGTGAATGAGATCACACCAATTTCATTTGATATTTTGTGTGAATGTTTCCTGAATATAATTCACTCTTGTTGAGCCAACCAGTGCTGTTGCTGTTCAGACTGGTGCCCTTGTGCAGATTTGCTTGAGTTTTCTGTGTTTTAAGAAAATGGAAAGACTTGTTAGTTGAACAAGTGTTTAGTGTATAATGTTTAGTTATTTTGAACATTTAAAAGAGTTTGTAGAACATGAAAAAAATGTGGTTACCATTGTGGTTAAGAGGAGAGCTTTTTAGGTTGTAAGTAGCTGTAGTTCCCACATACATGTACATAATCATTTGATTGAGAGGAATAGAACAATGTCCACACTGTGTAAATGATGTGCTCTGTAACTATTTAATTTTATTTATTTATTTAAAAACTAAGTATGGTAAGTGTGACTTCTTTGCATGCAAGTTATGATTAAGTTAACTTAAAAGTTTCTCATCACTGGCATTAGCAGTTATAGTTCATTGAGAACAACACAGTTATCTATCCCTATACAAAGCATGCTGGGAACAAGAAATCCACTGCCCAGTTTCAGTCAATGATACACAAATGATTCATGTAGTCCCAACACAAATGGTTTAAGTCAGGGTTTCTCAAACTCGGTCCTGGAGGGCCACTGTCCTGCACAGTTTAGCTCCAACCCTGATCAAACACACCTAGCTGTGAGTTTCTAGTGATCCTGAAGACATTGATTAGCTTGCTCAGGTGTGTTTGATCAGGGTTGGAGCTAAACTGTGCAGGACAGTGGCCCTCCAGGACCGAGTTTGAGAAACCCTGATCTAGCACCACACTACCAGTATTTTCCTTATGTCATTTTAGCTTAGAAAAACAGTCCGTGTTGAAATGGGCAGAGCAAACTCTATCTATCTATCTATTAAACTGTAGCGGTATCCGATTATAGATAGATCTGCCATTTTCCCTATGATCCTCCTCCTGCTTGTTTCTTCACCTGCAGAACTTCTGATGATTCGGCTGCGCAGTTCCGCCTGGCACTGAGCATGGGCATTTGCATATGCAAATTTTTGGAGGCGTACATATTAATGATCCCAACTGTTGCGTCACTGTTGGTGTTATGTGGAGATTCGCCTGTTTTTCAGGGGTGTTTTTCAAAAACGATATTTAAATAAGAAAGAGAAAACTATGGTGTTTGAGACTCACTGTATGTCATGTCCATGTACTGAACTCTTGTTATTTAACTATGCCAAGATAAATTCAATTTCACATTCTAGGGCACCTTTTTAGGGCATCCCGTTAACTTAACATTTTACAAATTTCATTTCATTTAACGTAATAAAATTTAGTGCAAATGTGTTGTTTCAACTTATTTTATTTAAATAAACGGAACAGCTTGAATACTTTTTTTGAGTGTATAAAAAAGTTGTTGCCCTTAATTTTTAAGTACAATCAACTTGGATGTTTAAATCATTAGAAATGTAAACTTTAATTACATTAAACTGATGTAAAGAAATTAGTTGAATATTATATAACTTATAAAAATGTTAAAAATTGCTTAACTTAAGCAATGTAAAAACATTTGTTGTCTAACTTATTGAGCATATAATTTATAAGTGTACATGTATTTGCACAAATTATATGTACACTATATTTATAGTATGTAAGCACAGTTGATAAACTTTACAGTTATTGAACTGAACTGAATCAACACAACTGGCTTGACCTGTATAATGACACTTGTTAGAGCTGCTTTGAGGCAGAATTTGAATTTGTTACTATTGTGAAGCTGCTTTGAAACAATCTGTATTGTGTAAAGTGATACATAAGGGTGACTTGACTTGTATGCATATTTACAAAATAAACAGAAATGCAAGGTGAACATTTTATTTGTCTCTTAAAACATTTGAGTTTTGATTTCTAACTGATCAAATTATGAATATTTACACTATAAAAAGAAATGCACTTGGGTAAAAATAAATTATTTCTTTCTCAAAACATTGAGTTTTGATTTTTTTTTAAGTGAACAAATAGGTACAAATGTTTTCACACATAATCAGGCAATCAGTAAACGAGTGTGACATTTAAAATGCAGTGATTTCCAAATGAAACACAAGAGCTGGTAGTTTTGAATTATGTGTCTAGAACTGTGTTTAGAGTTTTGAAAAAAGTTTGTTTCACAAAATTTCAAACTGAGTGTAAAGTAGATAATGTGCTTGCAGTTTTGCAGACTTGGTCTAAATATTAGGGATATGAGTGAATGATTTCATTAAGTGGGCCTCAAGGACCACTCTTAGTGTATAAGCATTTAAAAAAAAAAACTGTACATCTGTTTGTCACATGATCTAGTTTTTGTAATTGAGCTAAATCGTGACAGGGATCAGAACATCAAGAGTGTAATATAATTTTAGTATTATTTCCATAGGGATTTACCTGATTAATAATGTGCCTGGAGACGATCTGATGATGAATTCCGTGAATAGATTTCTATTGAGGTCAAGTTCCCAAGGAATCCCCTGGCTTTAAAATTATGTCATACAGTGACCCCACATATCACACTTCTCCAAAATCATTTATCATCACAAATTGTTCAATGCAAGTTAGTCTGAATGGATCCTAAATCCTAAATCAAAGTTAGTGTCTTTAAAACACAGGCTCCTTTATCAGAACAGAGGTGAGGTACAGTAGTGCTCATTGTTTTGGACTGAAACAGCTCTCAGTCGACTCCGTCTTGTTATGCACATTTCTTACCCCGACACACTCACATAAGTGATGGTGTCCTTTTTATATAAAGATGATGAAACACAAACAAAGTGAAAACATTAATCTTCCAGTGTTCCAGTGCAGTCACTCTTTTGATGATTTATGATGGAGCAAAAAACAATTTCCCTCTAGATGAGTGAGGGTCAAACAATGAGTGATCAACACTGGAGGAGGTCGGGATGTTCTTATGGGGACATTTCAAGAAAATGCACACACACGCATACACACACTATGATGACACAATGCTTGACTCTTTTAGTTGTAAAAGCTTGAAGTTGGAAGGTAATACAATCAGGACAATAAAAAGATCCCATTGATACAGTTACTATGTTGTGATTATTTTCTAGAGCGTTGCTAGGCAGATGCTATTCTAGATGGTTACTTGGGAGCGTTGCTAGGCATTTTTCTGAAGTGTTCCAAGTGGTTGCAAGACAGTTGCTAGGTGGTTGCTATGGAGTTCTGGGTGATCGCTATGATGTTGCTAAGGCCCTGTTTACACTAGTGCGTTTTTGTTTTAAAAAGGTATAACTTTTGCTACGGTTACGCCTGGTGTGTCCTCACAACTCCGGAGTTTTCGACCCTCGGAAACTGAGACTTTTGGAAACGCTGTAGACCCCGTTTTAGTTTGGAAACCCCGGGGTTGTGTTTCAGTGTAAACTGACCCAAACGGAGACTTTTGAAACTGAAGGCGTGGCTGCCCACAATAAACTACCAGAACACGACAACACACCAGAGCCGTCTCTCTCAAAAGCTCTGTAACAGGCCAGCCTCGAAGGCTTTGTAAAAAATAACATGGAGACGGAATTGTAGATAGATAGATAGATAGATAGATAGATAGATAGATAGATAGATAGATAGTTCTGCAGCAGTGTTTAGATTTGTGCCAGTTTTCCTCCTCTGGTTTCTCTGCAGTGCTGCTCTGACCTGGTTTAATAAGCTCTTGCACTGCAGACACCTGCATAAGACGTTTTGCTGACCTCTACTTTATTAAACATGCTTTCCGGGCAAAGAAAAACTAGCCTGTGCTTTAACAACAGACAGGGTTGACAGATCAAACTGAAAAGCCAAACTAAACGCGGGTGTTCATTGAATTTTAATATTCAGCAGTCAGAACAAACTTTGATCCCTGTAAACTTCAAAAGTGAAATTCCCTACTGCATGTTGTTACATCAGCTATCAATGTCTTCATCTCACCGGCCCCTCTGTAAAATATAAGAACGGCCTTAATTTTATACGCATTTTAATCTTGAGATTATATTTTAGTAATCAAAGAACAGCTTTCAAAAAGGAATTCCATTTACTTTTCTTTTTTGATCCCAATTGAATGACTATAACTGGCCTTTCTGGGCACTTGCTTCAGTAATTCACCTACTGATAAGCTTAAAGGAATACTTCACCCTAAAATGAAAATGTAGCTATCACTTTATTACATGTCAAGGTTATAGAAGTTTCATTCTCCATTTTTTTTATGCACTAAATTCAAATGTTTGTGGCCACTGGCCAGTATGGTAAAAACTGTAATAATGTGAAATATTATAATTTTTGCTAACCTTCAGTGCCACATGATCCTTCAAAATCATTCTAAAATACTGATTTTCTGCTCAAGAATAATTTATAATATATTATTATCAGTGGTGGAAACCGTTGTGCTGCTGAATATTTTAGTGGAAACCACTTTTTTCAGGATTGTTTGATGAAAAGAAAGTTCAAAAGAACAGCATTTGTTTGAAATATATTGTTTTTGCAACACTGTACATCTTTATATATATTTATATAAAACGGTGTCTTAGAGGTTTCTCCTAAAATCCCATGCACACGTTTTTTTTAAATGTATGTTCCCCGCAATCTTGAATCAGAATATCTTCCCCTTTCTCTTCTGATGACGAGGCAACCTGTCACTCACATGAGATCCACCAATAGCAAACCTCAACCATCCAATCACTTCCCCACAGACACAATCAAGCCCCGCCCACATTTGTTCTTGTTCCAGAAGCGTTTCACTCAGATATACGGCACAATAGGGACGAAAAGGCTAGCGCAACTTCAGTTTCTGACTTTACACCTGATAGGGAAGCATTGGGGAATGTCAAATTATGAATTTAATTTACTGTAAACGTGAGCTTGTGTCCACAGACCTGGAGCACGTGAGGAACGGCCTCCAGCAGCTCCAGCAGTTTGGAGTATCCGTAGTCCGACACACGGCACTGCTTGGCGAAATGGTGGTGATACGCTGGAATGAACTTGGTGACGGGCATCAGACAGGACGGCTGGTTCTTCATGAGATCCACCATCTCTCGGCTGAACTGGATCAGCTGTGGATTCCCAACCGGACTCTTACTGCGCTGCAGCCACGGATCTGAGCACACACACACACACACGGTGAGAAACACACAGGCTTTTCACTTATGCACTTCATTAGCTTCAGATGAGCATGTGACTAAAGCTACGACAAGAGAAGAGCACTGTGCAATTAATTACAATTGACCAGTAGGATTGTCACCATGAATTGTGTGATTCTTAAAGTAACCATGAAATCTAAATTGCAATATTCCATTAAAAAAAACTAAAAGTTTCAGTGTTTATTATAAATTATTTATTGGTGCACATCATTATTATTTTCATAATCTTGAATCAGCATAAAGAATAACAGTTCCTTTTCTGATGACGAGGGCGGGGAAACCTGTCACTAACATGAGATCAGCCAATAGCAAACCACAACCATCCAATCAATTCTTCACGGACAATCAAGCCCCGCCCACATTTGTTCTTGTTCCAGAAGCGTTTCACTCAAACAGACTAGCTCAACTTCTGTTTCATGATGATTTTAAATGAATATGTTCTATGAAAATTTGAAGGCATGTATTTCTGTGATTTTCACAAGACTTCAAAAAACCAAAACAAAATGTATGGATCATAAAATAGACTTAAACTCAACATCACTTACACCTCGTGTTTGAATGTTGTACTGGCTTTTATGCAGGTGCTTCACACACTCTCGCACACTCACACACACACACACACCCCCCCTCGCACACACACCTGCATTGGGCGGTGGGGGTTTGTTGTGAATCCACTTGATGATTTTGAAGCCGTTCTGGGCCGTTACTATGGTGACTCCAGGAATGCATGTGATGAGATGCTCCAGCGGGACGCTTCCCTCCAGCCCCCCCTCCTCCGCAACGCTCAAAGCACTGAACTCTGCAGCGTAGCATTCTGGGAAACTGTGTGCAGACAGGAAACAGTCACGCATGCAACAGACGCACACCAGACCAATGACATGACAGCAGGAGTGTGTGTCACCTGAGCAGAGGGACCGTTCCCTCGTGACTCTGCAGTAAACCGTGGACGTGAGCAGCCAGAACTTTCAGAGACACCAGAACAAACGGGATCATGTACGAATCCGGATCAAAGTCAGATTCACTGAAACCAGAGGAGAAACAGTCGAGTTCATCACTGCTAAACCTGGATGAGCACTCGCAGGGTTCACACAGATACTGTAACATGAAATTCCAGGACTTTAAACACTACAATACAATCAAACAATATCTTCTTTTTTACCTTCAAAAAAAAAAAAAGAAAAGTAAATAGACAAATAAAAATAAACCAATGAAACTAAATGGTACAAATAAAGTGCAGCGGATGCAGTGACTGGGGAAACTTTAACCACTGAAAGAACTATGACAAAGATATCGCTAAGCACCTTGTATGGACCCTGATGATTAGACTGTTATTAGCAAGCAAGCAAATTTTATAGATATAGCACTTTTTTAAACAAAATCAATGCAGTTCAAAGTGCTTTACAGGCAACAAAAGAAACAGATTAAAAATAAAATATTCCCTTTAATATACAGGAATGAGAATAACATTTATGAGGATTAGCTGAGACATAAAATAACTGAAAATGAAGAAAAACATGAAATATACAATATAAAAAGCATAATAAGATATTACAGGAATAATTTTATGTTTTCTATTTTGCATAAGCAAAATATGTTTTTAATTTAGACTTAAAACTATCAATGGTCCCACTTTACATTAAGTGGCTTTAAGTACTATGTACTTGCACCGAAAAATAAGTACAATGTGCTTATTGTGTTCATGGATTGTAAAACACTTTAGCTGTTATTGAAGTGTGAGACGGGTGAGGCTAGGGTGAGGCTAGGGGGACGGGTGAGGCTAGGGGGACGGGTGAGGCTAGGGCTGTAATTACATGCAGGTATTTTCAAAATATAAGTACAATGTAAAAACATGCATGTATGTTTCAAATTATTAATTTCAATGCAAGTACATAGTACTTAAAGCCACTTAATATAAAGTGGGACCCCATCAATGTCATCTTATTGTTGCCTCTGAAGGAGCCCTGCACAGGTGTGTGTGCCCTGACTCACCTGAAGTCCGGCTGAGCGCAGTGGCGTTTGCACACGGGCTCGTGGTACTCCAGCTCCTCGAACAGAACCGGGCTGGCCGTGTTGGAGCTGTCGTGAGAGTGTGCGGATCCTAGCGGACTCTGCCGGGCCTGAGTGCTGGACAGCAGACACACGAGCCGCCCGCCACCCTGCTCGCGCACACACACCAGCTCCGGTAAGCGGTACAGGTCGCTCACCACCAGCTTATGCCCAAACCTGCGGGACAGACACGCCGTCAAGACACCAGCCACACACACACACACACGGGCACCAACAACCTCACCTGTCTCCAACCACACGGGCAATGCTGAATGCTTTTAAATGTCATAATCATTTGTTAACAAACAAGTATTCATCACTTCAATGCTCATTGTTTCTGACTTAAATTACATTGTTTAAATTAATAAATTTTTAGCTAACTGTTATTTTGTTTATGTATATTTCTGAAATTAATTCCTTAATTCTTAACAATTAGCTGAAACTTTCTAAGATGTAACTGAACACACTTACAGCAGATTTTAAACACAGACTGTGAACACCAACCTGAACGCGACTCGGCACGGTTTGGCATGATCAGTCGCAAGTATCAAATTACATTCATAATCGGCCTTACAGTCGTTATGCGTCCCCGGCTTTAGACCGTTTCCTCTGATAACAGATCTCTCTAAATTGTAATGTGGACTCGTGCATTTTCTGTAAAGCTGCTTTGAAACGATGTGTATTGTGAAAAGCGCTATAAATAAATGTGAACTGAACTGAATGTGTCACTCACTTCCTCTCGTAGGTCTCGGTGAACTTGTAGAGAGGCAGGCAGTTTGCTGGAGCGTCCTGGAGGATACTGATGATCTCAGAGCTGAGAAACAAACACCATCACTGAGGCTAGAGCACATATACGGGGAATCACGACATGAACATGCAGGAAATTGTTATTGTGTGCACTTATAATAACCAGATAAGATTTCCAACACCGCTTCAAAGAGCCTGAATGAACATGCACACTCACTCTCTGACAGCAAACAGCGATAGTATAACAGCAGAAATGAATCTGTTACCCAGTAAACAAAGCAGGCACTTCCTGTTTCTGAACATTACATGTTTCCCCATTCAGATTTGTGTATTCGCTTCATCACAGCACCAAATATTTGTTTACATTTAAACATTTTTACATATTCTGGACTAAAACATGCCCTAGATATTGACTGAAAATGTTTTGATTATTGTTCTTTAAAGTTCTTTTACACATTAATCTGTTTGGAACATTTGTTTACTTTATATTCTATTTGTTTTAGGAAAACATGTATTAAAATGGACCTATTACACCCTTTTACTAACTCTTGATGATGTTTTCAGGCTCTACTAGAACTGGTTTTCCTGCTTGAATGTTGATTTCCTCATATTCTCCATTGTTGCAGCTCCTCTCTTCCCAGTCTGTCAGTAACGCTCTGTTTACTTCCTGTCTCTATGAAGCCCCTCCTTCTGAAAAGCACACTGTGCTCTGATTGGTCGGCTGGAGCAGTGTGTTGTGATTGGTCAAGCACTTCGAGTGTGTTTGGGAAATGTCCCGCCCCTTACCATAACCGCCAGTTTAACACACTACTAACTAACTCAACCAGGCCCCGCCCCTTTATTCTGCGTATGAATTATTATAATGAGGAATATTG
>FLSR01004888.1:113730-136582 GCA_900092035.1 Leuciscus waleckii | reverse complement strand
AGGGGTTTAAAACTTTCATATTTATGAGAATATCACCCCCCCTCGCCTATGGCTTTTTTACACAAAACACCTCTTTGAAATTTTAAATCAATATATTGTCTTATCTGAATGAGCAGTCAGGGAGTTTTTCACATAGTTTTGGAGCAAATATTCTAGGCTACGTGATACAATTTTCAAAAGTCTTGTGAAGAAATAATCAGTATGGGTTTCATGGCCTTATTTCAGTGAGAATTTTTTTTTGTTTTTTCACACCACGCATATATATGACAATCTCAAAACTCTACACTCTTTTACATACATGCTGCTGATATATTATTGTAGCAGTGTTTGTGCTGAATACAGTGTAATTAGACTTTAGCCATGAAAATGTCATTAGTAACAGAAAAATACACAAATGTCAGAGCATGTCAGACCACCTCCAGGGCCCAGAAAACAGCTCAGACCTCAGAGGGTTAATAAACAAATTACAGCTGGTCCAAAACGCAGCAGCTCGAGTTCTTACCAGAACCAGGAAGTATGACCATATTAGCCCAGTTCTGTCAACACTGCATTGGCTCCCTATTAAACATTGTATACATTTTAAAATATTGCTGATTACTTACAAAGCACTAAATGGTTTAGCTCCGCAGTGCTAGAGCGAGCTCTTAACGCATTATAGTTCTTCACGTCTATTGCGATCTCAAAATTCCGGCCAGTTGATAATACCTAGAATATCAAAATCAACTGCTGGCGGAAGATCCTTCTCCTATTTAGCACCAAAACTCTGGAACGTTGTTCCAAATGGTGATGAATTTGCATGGTTTGTTTGACTCTGTTCACGTGGCTGGAGTGCAGATTGTGGCCTGGGCCGGAGAGGCCGTGCAGAGCAACCAGGAGAAGGGAGGAAGTCGGAAGAGTTGATGGTTGGAGTTGCAATTGACGACTTCTGCATTGAATGAAGAAATTGTGCCAAACTCCTGATGTTGTCCTTGAGAGTGGTTGAGAGAGTCCTCTTGAGTCAAGGCCTGGTGAGGCCACGCAGGACAGCAACCTGAACGTACCGAGAAGGCCAAGAGAGGTAAGGGCTTGTGTAGAGGGAATTTAAGCCTGAGAAAGGTCCCACCTCTCGGGATTGGCTCAACCAATAAGAAAGGTGGAATTTCCAAGCAGGTAATTCCTCTGTTGAGAGGATTTATGACTCAAGTGTGGTTAGACATGGGCCTTGCCGTTTGTCTTTTATACTCGGAGAGATATAATGAACACGCACTGCATTTTATGAGAAGGCGATGTACACTAAAGTGTGAGTCATTAAATGAGGATTAATTAGATAAGAGACACGATATAAGTGAGGTTACATTAACTAGTAGTTCTCTCATAAAACCAGCATGAAATAAATAGAAATGCAAGAGACAGTATACAAGTATGTAATATTATCACACACAATGTCCTGGGATGCATGTTCATTTATAGATCAGTTCGTCTATAAGCTGACCACATGACCACATTTTTAACAGGAATAAAACCATCTTATCTGATGATAGTCATGGTTCTTGCCCTAGTTGGGGGGATGGGACCATAGATCCCAGAGTGAGTTTTAAAGATTATTTGTTAAATATAACAAATAATTGTGTCTTGATTTGTCTCAGTCGTTACAATCGCTACTGACAGTTTCTGACATTTATTTTGCGTGAGATTGTCCTGTCTTGTTGTTGCCAGAGCAGGAGCTCTTGAAGCTCCGCCCTCTTCTGGAAAGGGGGCTGGGAGCACCATCTCATTTGCATTTAAAGGGACACAAAAACAGTGTGTTTTTGCTCACCCCCAAAAATGTTAACATGCTATAAAAAATTCTCTGCGGAGTATTTTGAGCTAAAACTTCACATACACACTCTGGGGAAATCAGAGACTTATTTTGCATCTTGTAAAAGGGGGCATAATTGGTTCCCTTTAAAAAGCATAATTGTAAAATACTATGACAACAGTCTTTGTATGTGCCAGTGTTGTGTTTGTTGTTGGGCAGAAGCTGCTGCCGTAGTGGGGTTACACGGTGTTCGGTCGGGCCATCCTTAAAAATATTCTTGTTTGCCGTAACCCGACCGACCCTGTCAATTTAGTACCGACCCAATTATTTGTTTATAGGGCGTTATGGGTGGTTGCTAGGACGTTGCTTGGTGGTTTATAGGGCGTTGTGGATGATTGCTAGGGCATTGCTGTGCTGTTTCTAGGATGTTGCGGGTGGTTGCTAGGGCATTGCTGTGCTGTTTCTAGGATGTTGCGGGTGGTTGCTAGGGCGTTGCTGTGCTGTTTCTAGGATGTTGTGGGTGGTTGCTAGGGCGTTGCTTGGCTGTTTCTAGGATGTTGTGGGTGGTTGCTAGGGCATTGCTGTGCTGTTTCTAGGATTTTGTGGGTGGTTGCTAGGGCGTTGCTTGGTGGTTGCTAGGGTGTTGCTAGGCTGTTCCTCCTTTAATGTGCATCTGTGGGATTCTTCCACCTGTTGTCTGGTCCAGCAGGTGAAAATAGTGCATCTGATCACTTAGTAAAATAGCAGCACACTCTCCTCAACAACACACATGATTTGAGGATCATTCAGGACTGGATGATTCACACACCGTTTGCTTGAGCAATAGTAAACTTGATGCTTGCAACTAATGAGCTGTTTATCACAGTTCATCATTAGCTTATGAATGAAACAGTAGTGTGTCATCATGCCGTTCGGATGAGTGTGTCTCTCATTGTTCTGGTGGGAGTTTCAGTGCAAGTGATTTCGGGAGCTCCACCCTAATGAAGCTGTGACCTATTTCTGCACTTGAGGGAAGCCTGAATTCTGGGTACTTTTGGGCAGATTGAAAGCGCAGGGCAAGATGTGAGACATAGTTGACCATCGCCATGGAAACCCCGCTGGAGAGCGCTGCCACTTCACTCTTTGTGTTTAAGTGGAATAGCAGCTCACAGTTGTTTTGACTGAATGTATTTTTAAGCTGTGATGAAGCCGTGACCATGACTGGATGAACTTAGTTTGTGTTTGAAAACAACATGTATAATTCTTTCTCCAGGGAGTTATTGTTGTTTTCCAAGGATTTAGTTACATTAAACCCATGATCTCCAGAAAAGTGTTTGTCTTTTCCAGTATAGAGGGATGTTTTCTGGAATTGATCAGAACAGCACAGAGACACTTGCTTATCTTAGATGGATGAAGTGAGACTCAAAACACACAGTTTAGAGGAGTTTATATATATATATATATATATATATATAGGAACAATCTACCTAACATTGTCTGGGAAGCAGACACACTCTGTCAGTTCAAATCTAGACTAAAAACACATATCTTTGGCCTAGTATACACATAACACATTATAGACTTCTATTATTCAATGTAAGGCTGCATAGATTAGGTCAGCCGGAACCGGGAACACTCCCTATAAATCCTGATGTACTTGTTACATCATAAGAAGGATAGCGTCTACGCTAATATTAGTCTCTCTGTTTATCCTGAGCTTTACCGCAGTCCGCCGGATCCAGGCCGTATCCAGATCTGATGAAGGACCTGCACCTGGACACGATGACAAGGCAGTCCTGAAGTGTCTACCAGTCCCTCCCCTGTTTACTGAAGTCAGCCGGATCCCGGCCGTATCCAGATCAGATGGTGGACTTGCACCTGAACCCATCCATGACGCATCCCTGAAGTGCCAGCCTCATCAGCCCTGTGAAGGCCTCATCGACACTGATCCTCAACAAAGCAATGATCCTCATTGCTGATCCTCAACAAACTCGTCTCCATACCGGCGTGATGACTCCGACTTCCAACCAGATTGAACTGGATAAATATTATGAATGTTCCGATCCAATCTGACTTCTGACCTGTAATGCTACCTGGATCCTAAACATACACTGTTTGCTCGTTGGCCAGAGGTGAACTGGACCCCGACTGAGCCTGGGTTCTCCCAAGGTTTTTTTCTCCATTCTGTCATCTGATGGAGTTTTGGTTCCTTGCCACTGTTGCCTTGGCTTTTGGCTTGCTTAGTTAGGGACATTTAATATTCAACAATATTATTGATCTGATTGACTCACTTATGTGGACGATGATGCAGTTTTTTCTAGAAACAAACTTTGTTGTATTATTTTCACGTTAACACTGTGAAGCTGCTTTGATACAATCTGCATTGTAAAAAGCGCTATATAAATAAAGGTGACTTGACTTGACAAAATGAAAATGATAATTCAATTATATAATTTACATTTGCCATTTCATACACTAGTTTTAATATATAAATTGAATACATATTTTAACGCTTTATTAGTTGCAAAATTAAAATGTATTAAAGAAATTATTAAAACTGTTTAACATGTTCAAGCAAAAACTGTAGCATAATGATCATTTAAATGTCATTTTTTCTTAATTGCATTTACACTCACATTTAAGACGCTTGCGATTGCATTTTCATTAAATGTCCCGCAATGAATGTAGCAAAATTCAATGTGCAAATTGAAAATGCATTCCCGGCCCCTCCCACCCTGTCAATCACTGCGTGAAGGCGGGGCTCGACAACAGGTAAACATAGGCTATGTTACTTGTTTTGAGGTGTTGGAATGAAACATGGCGGCGGCAGAGCTGATATGAGCGTTAAATTCACTGGCAGAAGAAATAGAGCGCGAACAGAGAAATTGGTAGTGTTTCCGAAGATTATTACGCATCTGCAGGTGATAGAACCAGTATGATGTTGGAACGTCTGGGAGAATGTTCTGCCTTAGGCGTCGACACCCGTTTGGTGTCAACAATATGGCAAGTCAAATTCATACCGAAAAATGTGACCGCTCTTTATTTCTTCATAACTGACTGAAATGTTAAAAAAAAGTGACTCATGTAATGTATGACTGGCGAGCACGACGAGGTCGAGGGCCGTGGGAGGACGGCGCGAGGCCGGTGGCGCGATTGATAATGAGCGACACGTGCGCGACGCACCGGTCTCGCATCTCTCACGGAGGAGCGGAAGCATAAAGGAGGAGCGACGACAGTGAAGAGCGAGTGAGGACAGGCCTGAATTTTATTTGATGTGTTTTTGTTTTGTGTTGCCAGCAGTCGTCCGTGAGGGGCTGCGGCTTTTACTTTCATTTTGTATTTGTTTATTTATTTATTAAAATGTTGAATGTTTGCCGGTTCCCGCCTCCTTCTTCCCATAACATCTGTCTGAACCCCGTTACAATGACCATCTCCCATTTCTATTTTATTAAGCATATTGATCAGATATTGATAAATCTGTAGGGTCATGGAATCTTACGGGTCAAATTCATGCCGAAAAATGTGACCGCTCTTTATTTCACCATAACTGAATGTAATGTTCAATAAAGTTACTCATTTGATGTGTAACCATCTCCCCTTTCTATTTTATAAAACATATTGATCAGATATTAATAAATATATAGGGTCACAGAATCTGACGGGTCAAATTCATAGAGACTAGCCTTTTTTGGGTGAATGTGGAGCAGGTCAGGGGCTGGTGATATCATCATCTACTATTCAGTTTCTAATATTTTAAAAACCGTAGCAGCAAAACAGCACAAACGAAGCATAAACAAATTAGACTGTGTTGTGTGAATGTGGAGCAGGTCGGGAGCAGGTAATTATGTGTAATGGAGAATATACATATGGACTGGGCGAATTATAGGGCAGTAGAACATATGGAATGTCACTGAGGTGGCTCCAGCAATAACAGGGGGAGACCGAACCGTCAGAGATGGCAGGACAAACTCTGCCGAGGGAAGACACGGGCACATATGGATCCCCGTAGGGATACTCAAGTCAAGTCAGGTCACCTTTATTTATATAGCGCTTTTTACAATACAGATTGTATCAAAGCAGCTTCACACTGATAACATGAAAATAATACAACAAAGTTTGTTTCTAGAAGAAAATTGTGTCATCGTCCTCCCTAAGTAAGGCAGATCAATAATATTGTTGAATATTAAATGTCCCCAACTAAGCAAGCCAAAAGCCAAGGCAACAGTGGCAAGGAACTAAAACTCCATCAGGTGACAGAATGGAGATAAAAAACCTTGGGAGAACCCAGGCTCAGTCAGGGGCCAGTTCTCCTCTGGCCAACGAGCGAACAGTGTATGATTGGATCCAGGCAGCATTAAAGTCAGAAGTCAGATTGGTCGTGTCGATGAAGCCTTCACAGGGCTAATGAGACTGGCACTTCAGGGATGCGTCATGGATGGGTCCAGGTGCAGGTGCACCATCTGATCTGGATACGGCCGGGGTCAAGCTGACTTCAGTAAACGGAGATACTGGTTGAGACTTCAGGACTGCGTTGTCATCATTTCCAGGCACAGGTCCTTCATCGGATCTGGATACGGCCTGGATCCGGTGGACTGCGGTAAACCTTGGATAAACAGAAAGATTAATATTAGTGTAGACGCCATTCTTCTTATGAAGTAACGAGTACATCAGGATTTATGGGAAGTGTTCCCGGTTCAGGCTGACCTAAACTATGCAGCCTAATATTGAATTACAGAAGTCTATTACGTATGTGTTATGTGTATGCTAGGTCAAAAAGATGTGTTTTTAGTCTAGCTTTGAACTGACAGAGTGTGTCTGCTTCCCGGACAATGATAGGAAGAGTGTTCCATAGTTTTGGTGCTAAATAGGAAAAGGATCTACTGCCAGCAGTCGATTTTGATATTCTAGGTATTATCAACTGGCCGGAATTTTGAGATCGCTATAGACTTGAAGGACTATAATGCATTAAGAGCTCGCTCAAGTACTGCGGAGCTAAACCATTTAGTGCTTTGTAAGTAATCAGCAATATTTTAAAATGTATATGATGTTTAATAGGGAGCCAATGCAGTGTTGACAGAACAGGGCTAATATGGTCATACTTCCTGGTTCTGGTAAGATCTCGAGCTGCTGCGTTTTGGACCAGCTGTAATTTGTTTATTAAGCGTGCCCATAATAGCATTATAGTATATAATATCTAGCCTTGATGTCATGAACGCATTAACTAATTGTTCCGCATTTGTCAATGAGAGCATATGACGTATTTTAGATATATTTTTAAGATGAAAAAATGTGGTTTTACAGATACTAGACACGTGACTTTCAAATGAAAGATTGGTATCAAAGAGCGGTGTGCTTAGGTTCCAACCGATGACGAAGACTGACAGAGCAGCCATCAAGTGTTAGACAGTATTCTAGGTTATTATGTGAGGAAGTTTTTGTCCAATAAATAGAATCTCTGTTTTTTCAGAACTAAGTAGTAGGAAATTACTAGTCATCCAGTTTTATATATATATATATATATATATATCAGCTATGCATTCCATCAATTTTTTTGTGAATCGGTAAGTTTCGTCAGGGAGTGAAGAAATATAGAGCTGAGTATCATCAGCATAACAGTGATGCCATGCTTCCTAATGATATCTCCCAAGGGTAGCATGTACAGAGTGAAAAGCAACGGTCCTAGTACTGAGCCTTGTGGTACACCATACTGAACTTGTGATCGATGAGACATCTCTTCATTTACTGCTACAAACTGATAACGTTCAGATAAGTATGATTTAAACCATGCTAATGCAATTCCACTAATGCCAACATCATTTTCGAGTCTATTTAAAATATTTTTGTGGTCAATAGTATCAAATGCAGCACTAAGATCGAGTAACACTAATAGCGAGATACAACCACGATCGGATGATAAGAGCAAATCATTTGTGACTCTGATGAGAGCTGTCTCAGTACTATGGTACGGTCTAAATCCTGACTGGAAATCCTCACAGATATCATTTCTTTCTAAAAAGGAACATAGTTGTGAGGATACCACCTTTTCTAGTATCTTTGACAGAAAAGGTAGATTCGAGATCGGCCTGTAATTGACTAATTCTGTACGATCAATTTGCGTTTTTTTAACAAGCGGTTTAATCATAGTAAGCTTAAAAGTTGTTGGTACATATCCTAATGACAAAGATGAATTAATGATATTAAGAAGAGTATCTATGACCAGTGGTGGAAAGAGTAGTGAAAAAACATACTTAAGTAAAAGTACCATTACATTCCAAAAAATGTAGTGTGAGTAGAGTTAAAAGTCTTTGTCAAAAAAAACTACTTGAGTAAGAGTAAAAAAGTAGCTAATTTAAAAGTACTCATGAGTAGTGAGTACTGAGCTGCGATTCTACCCCATTAAATAAACACTGTGCACTACAATTAATAAATAATAAAACATTGCACAACCTGTACATTATCTTTTGTTTTTTGTCAGAAAGATTGAAGAATAACTATCATCCATCTTTTTAAAATGCATCAAATCAGTACACTCATCCCCATTTAAATCATATTGTTTGAAAAAAATACATTTAAAATGAGGTGTAAGGCCACTGAGCCTGATATTGTTGCACATAAAATATCAATGTTCATAACTGTGCAAAGAATTCAGACATTTTTGGAAACTCATATGATAGTTCAGCATCACACACCATGAGATGGGTTAAAGGGATAGTTCACTTTGAAATTAAATTTTGGTATGTTTTAGCTTACCTCAAGGGCGTCAGTCATATAATGCAGGTCTATGGTCACTATCTCAAAGAGCATGCACAGAGTCCAAATTAAAACAATTCCCCATCGTCCAAATAAAAAAATTTCCCATCGTAAGTACACATTGATGAAGATACACTTTCCAATGAACTGCAGTAGGCAAGGCGACATCTAGTGTATATATCTATGCACCAGTCTGCGCACACGTCACACAGCAGGATGTGCGCGCGCCCTCAGATCACTTGGAGGTGGTTGTATAAGAGGTAAAAACGATATAAATACTGTTCGTTTTCTCACACAAACCGCTCGTTTCGTGTCTTAGGCCATCAATGTGTACTTACGATGGGGAACTGTTTAATTTGGAGGAGGGGGAATTGTTTTAATTTGGACTCTGTGCATGCTCTTTGAGATAGTGACCATAGACCTGCATTATATGACTGACAGACAAGAACGGTTTGATATCAAAATTGAAACTACTGCGTAAAAAAAGACACCTACATCTTGGATGCCCTTGAGGTAAGCTAAAACATACCAAAATTTAATTTCAAAGGGAACTATCCCTTTAAATGGAGAAATAAAAAAATACCTAATTTCTCTCCAAAACGGTACCAGTTTTAGTGTTTTGATAAATAAATGAGAATCACTAATATTATCAGTTTCCTCACCTAATGCATGAAAAAGCCTAAGATAGTGAGCTAACACTAATTACACTGTAATTCCATGCCATTAAATATGTTACAATTTAAACGTAAATGCACATTGTCTAGAAGGGTGGCATCATCCCTTACATTTTACACGGCTACATTTACTCAAATTGTAATGCTGATAATATAACTTGTAAGGAAAATTGTGCAATAAATAGGGAAGTTATATCCGGGACTTATAAAACTTATAAAAGAAAAAAACACACACACACAAACAAATGCATGTCTCTTTGTAGTCTCGGCGAAGCTGTTTTATCAGTAGCATCCACAAAAAAAACTTGAATTCTTTTTTAAATTTTTTTGTGCAAATGCACTTGCTAAATGAAGGCGGATTGTATGAAATGGATCGATCAAAAAACTTTTATTAACGAGCTGTAGTCACGCACTGTCTGAAATGCAGTTCAAGTTAACGCCATGTTTCATAAGGTGCACTGCATACTGAATCGCGCGTGTCTCTATATGTGAAGTAAATGTGAGCGGGAATTTACCGCATTATGAACTCGTCACTTGAGGGAGTTAACAACGCAGTACGCAATACCCCCAACCTCACACAAAATGTTAGGCCCTGTAGATAGGCCAGCCTATATAAATATCATAGTAAGCTGAAATGTGAAATGTACCTTGTCATATTAGAGAAAGACGCTGATATCTCGATTGAATGGATGCTTGAAGAATGCACTTCCACAGCAGCCACACGAGTAACAGCAGGTAGGCTATATAGTTTTGTATGCAGAATTTGATTTGATGACAGTCACGAGACCGACTACTCAATCCAATCACGTTGATGGATAAAAATAAAATTAAAACAAGCATGTAATGAGTAATGACCACAAACGGAAGGAAAATAGTGGAGTAAAAGTACCGATACATCACTTAAAATATACTCAAGTAAAAGTAAAATTACACAATTTTTAAACTACTCAAAAAAGTACAATTTCTGAAAAAAACTACTTAATTATAGTAACGTGAGTATTTGTATTCGTTACTTCAACCCCTGTCTATGACCTCTGGAAGCATCTCAGTAGCTTAGCCGGTATAGGGTCTAACATACATGTTGTCGATTTAGATGATTTAACGAGTTTAGCGAATTCTTCCTCTTCTATAGCAATGAATGAATCGGATTTTTCCTTAGGGAGACTACAATGCACTGCCTGATGCGATACTGTAGTAGACTGTTGCATGGTTATAATTTTGTCCCTGATATTTTCAATCTTATAAGTGAAGAAGTTTATAAAGTCATTACTGCTGTGCTGCTTAGAAACTTCTGGGGCTGAAGCTTTATTTTTCATTAGTTTAGCCACTGTTTCAAATAAATACCTAGGGTTTTGTCTTTTTTCTTCTAATAGGGTGGAAAAAAGGCCTCTCTGTATGCAATCGAGCTCTCTTTCCATGAAATGCAAAATACCTCTAGTTTTGTTTTCTTCCAGTTTCGTTCCATTTTTCTGGCTGCTCTCTTAAGGGCCCGAGTGTGCTCGTTGTACCACGGCGTTGGACTATTTTCTTTAATCTTCTTTAAGCACATCAGAGCAACTGTGTCTAAAGTGCTGGAAAAGAGAGAGTTAAAAGTTTCTGTCGCAATATCGAGTCCTTCTAAGCTATCTGGGATGCTGAGATGACTAAACTGATCAGGAAGATTATTAATAAAGCAATCTTTAGTGGCAGAGGTGATAGGTCTAACATATTTGTTACACGGAGTCGGCTTTGCAGCCTTGGCTAAATTAAGTTTACACGAGACTAGATAATGATCTGAGATGTATTTGCTCAGCTGCAGAATTTCAACAGCATCAACATTGATTCTGTGTGATAATATTAGATCTAGAGTATGATTACAACAATGAGTAGGTCCTGACATGTGTTGTCTAACTCCAATAGATTTAAGAATGTCTTTAAATGCCTATCCCAATGCATCTTTTTCGCTATCCACATGCATATTAAAATCACCAACAATTAGGGCTTTATCTGCAGCCAGTACTAACTCTGATAGAAAGTCAGCAAATTCTTGATAAAGTCTTATGGTGCCTTGATGGCCTGTATACAGTAGCCAGCACAAATCTCAAAGGTGATTTATCATTTACACTATATATTGTTATATTAACCACCAACACTTCAAAATAATTATATTTGAAACTAGTGAACGTGTGAGGTGTCGCCCAGCCCGCAGCTCTACATACATCTGTCAGCGAGGCACCCTGCACCAATGCCCCGGAAGCGGCTACACTTCGTGTGGAGTAAGCTCGCAGTCCCGGGGGACAAGGTGCACCTTGGGATTCATACACCAAAGATGATGGCATCCACTATCCTCCTCCAGGGGCAGTGATTGCAGGTTCACTCCCTGGTCCCGAAAGGGAGTGGCAGGAACCTTGGGCACATATCCAGGCCAGGGTCTCAGGATAACGTGAGAATTAGCCGGCCCGAATTCCAGGCATGATTCGTTGACCGAAAATGCATGCAGGTCCCCTACCCTCTTGATGGAGGCCAATGCAAGCAGGAGAATTGTTTTAACAACAGAAAACTCGACGGACTGCAGAGGCTCAAAGGGAGGTCTCTGAAGTGCGGTCAGCACCAGAGGTAAGTTCCAAGAAGGTATGGAGGCGACGCGAGGCAGATTCAATCTCCTCGCTCCCCTAAGGAACCTGACGACCAGGTCATGCCTTCCCACGGATTTCCCATCCACTGCATTGTGATGTGCGGCAATAGAGGCAACAAACACTTTGAGGGGGAGGGAGACAGCCTTCGCTCCAACCCCTCTTGCAGGAAAGAAAGCATTGTCCCAATTGAGCATCTTCGGGGGTCTTCTCTGTGAGAAGAACACCAATCAACGAACAGGTTCCACTTCAGTGTGTAAGCATGCCTCGTAGAGGGTGCTCTCGCAGATGCAATGGTGTCTATGACTGATTGTGGTAAATCACCTAGAACCTCCACGTCCCGTCCAGGGACCAGACATGAAGTTTCCAGAGGTCTGGTTGCGGGTGCCATATGGTGCCCCGTCTCTGAGAGAGAAGGTCCTCCCTCAGAGGAATGGCCAGAGAGGGCTGACGAGAGGAGCACAAGTTCGGGGAACCAGGTCTAGTTGGGCCAATGAGGGGCAACTAGCAAGACCTGCTCCTCTTCCTCCCTGACCTTGCAAAGTTTCTGTGCAAGAAGGCTCACTGGGGGAAACGCATATTTGCAAAGGCCCCGGGGCCAGCTGTGTGCCGGTGCATCCGTGCTGAGAGTGCCCTCGGTCAGGGAGTAAAACAACTGGCAATGGGACGAGTCCGGAGAGGCAAACAGATCGATCTGTGCGGCTCCGAAGTGGTCCCAGATCAGCCAAACCACCTGGGGATGAAGTCACCACTCTCCGGGGGCCACACACTGTCGTGAGAGCTCGTCGGTGGCACGATTAAGCAGGCCGGGGATATGAGTGGCACGAGTGGAATGTTTCCACTGGTTGGCATTGGGTACGGGAGAAGGCGTAATCGGGTCCTCAGACCATACCCATCTGCCGGCTGGCGACACAAGAGAGGATCGATGGTTGCAAGGCTTTACAGGGTCACACACCATCAATCTGACCCTCTTGGAACCCAGGAATAGAGGAATTTGTTCTTCTGACAATTCGGGAACCACTGGACTCCTGGGAGCCGGCGGTGGAACAGAAACCATCTGAAGAACTCCTCCCCCATCCCTGGGTTGCCTATATCAGGGACGCTTAGTCTCGCTCTTGCCACCTGGTTTGGCAGCATCTGATACAGGCTGGGCGGCTTGCCTGCGGCTAGCTCTCCGCTGAGGCCTGAGTGAAGGCTGCTGCGGTGGCCCAGCGGGAGCATGAACGGCGGCAGGGGGGCGCCCTCGTCGACGTGCAGGTGGAGGCACTGCCACCGGCGGCGGGGTGATGGTAGCAGCGGGCCGCCGGGGCAGGATGTGTCGGACCTCCTCCATCTGCGCCTGAGCAGCAGAAACTGTTGGGCGCAGTTCTCCGCCGCGTCGCCGAACAACCCAACCTGGGAAATGGGGGAGTCCAGGAATCGAACCTTGTCCACATCCGCCATATCAACCAGGCTGAGCAACTGTGGCCTTCTGAACAACGCCATGGCATGCAGAGAGGAAGCAGCTTGCCTGCAAGCTCTATAAGCTCCGTCCATAAGAACAGACAAAATCTCATAGGCCTGCAAGGGGAAACAAAGCTCCGCCAACCGAGATGCAGTGGCTGCCGGACACAGGTGTGCCGCAACAGACCGCTCCACTGGAGGGACAGCCACGTAACCTCTCACTGCTCCTCCTTCAAGGGTAGTGAGGGGGTAGAAACTATCCAGGTCATTTTCAGCAGTAAAAGGTGCCATCCACGACCTGGTCAGTTCTCCATGCACCTCGGGAAAGAAAGGTGCTGGGGCGGCGGGCTGAGAACCAGCACGGCCTTCCCCGAGAAACCAATCATCCAACCGAGGCATAGCTGACAACTTGTACTCCCCGAAAGGGACAACGCAGCTGAGTCATCATCTCCAGAGCCCAGCTCACCCTCCGATGTTGCAATCGGCATCCTATCCTCCTGAGGAACCTTCAATGGAACCTCTGGCCTGTCCATTACAGACAGGCCAGCGCGCTCAACAAAGGAATCCACCAGTAGCGGTGTGATGGAATCGTGAGGAGTCCACGGGGAATGGTTACCGGGCGGAAACTCCATCACTATCCTACGATCACCCAACTCACACGGCACCCGAGGGTTGGGTGTGGAAATGGGGACTCCACCTTCGCGGATGAAGGCGAGTCTTGATCTCAACACCGGGACAGTCATGTTCCCGCAATGAGAACACGAACTATCCACAAAAGCTGCTTCAGCGTGCTGTAAGCCCAAACATGTGATGCAACAATTGTGACCGTCAGAGGGGGACAGGGGACGACTGCATCCAGAAACGCACGGGTGGAATGACATCTTGAAAAAGACGCAAACGCACCCATGTTGCTCTTTCAGGAAATAAACGCTCTCACCAGTGCTAGAGCACACAGGGGAATGATCGCGGTAACACTGACAGGGATGGTGCAGCCTGTACCAGTGAAGCACTCACTCTCTTCGACCTCAACCGGCCGTAGACAAACAACACAAACAGAAATTTGCTTTGCTGTTAAAACAGCAGTTCAGAGCTTAGAAATCTCGCGACCACCGCTGTCACGCCCTGTAAAACCACCAGCACCGGGAGTAACTTCCTGAAGAAGCACCGACACACTCGCTTGTTGTAATACAACACACTCTTCAGAGACATCGACATGAAGACAGATCGGCTCCGAAGCGAAAAGACAACTGGTGCATGCATCCACTTCCGTATTTATACCTGCACTGCGGGGCGTGTGATGCAATTCACGCACGCCAATGTCCATTGGCTCGTTTTTACAATACTCGAAGATGACAGGCTCCTTAGCGTGATCCCAATCAGTCGAAGGGGTATGCAATCGCAAGTGTCTTAACTGTGAGTGTAAATGCAATTAAGAAAAATAACATTTAAATTATCATTTTGTTACAGTTTTTACTTGAACATGTTAAACATATCTAATCATTTCTTTAATACATTTACATTTTAATTTTGCAACTTATAATGCGTTAAAATTATGTATTCAATTTACATATTAAAACTAGTGTATGAAATGGCAAATGTCAATTATATAATTGAATTATCATTTTCATTTTGTACCAAACGTTGCACAAATGTAATGGAAAATGTACATTTAAATACAAAAATGAATTGTCATTTTAAATATCGCTTTGTCATTTTACATATTGCATTGTCATTTTGCATATTACATTTCAAATTGAAAATTGCTACCCATATGCTTCCATACATGACAGCTGTTGTCTCTATGAATGGTTTAAGGAAAACAGGAGTGTGTACATTGTTATCAAAAAATGACCATTTGGACTTTATAAAAAAAAAAAACAGCATGTGAGTTTGGAAAGATTTACATATATGTACTGTTCCTTTTTGGTAACTGCCAACTATTATAGTTACTTATTTACATCTACTGAGCTGAAGTCATCCAGTCAACAAAACCGTAACAAAAACACAAATGCTATTGAAACACAAAATTGCTGGGTTGAACCGGGTTAGGCCTGTTGCAATAGACAGGTGCTGGTGTGGGGTTGGGGGCAACCAGTAAAACCACTAATTGGTGCAATCACAGAATAAGTGCACTTAATAGTCATTATGCCCGCAAAGACAGGAAATGGAGTCTTAGGTTTACAGCTGAAATCACACACAAACACACACACACGTATTTAAGGGAGTTTCTTCAACTTATTGTCCCAGGGGTTGATTTTTAGATTAAAAAAAAGTCCTATTTTTGTCCCATTCTTTTATATGAAGACCACATTAAATATTTTGCTACTTTTCAAATTACTTTTATGTATGTCTTTTACCAGACCTAGTCTTTAATCCATCATACAAATATGAATGATGACATTTTAAACTGTTTTATATATATATATATATATAGGCCTACAACATTTATTTTTTTTATAAACTCGTAATTTTATTAATTTTGGACGTGTAAATATTAGTGTAAGACATGTTAATGGCTGAGAAAGGAGGGATATGTAAAATGTTAGGAACATCATGATGTTTTTACATTCCAGACTATAGTGGCAACATAACCAACATTATTGAGCACATGAGAATGGCCACAAAAGAACCATCAAGAAGTGACAACTCATGGTTTGAATGGTTGACCAACCTCTGGGGAGGATGGGGCTATTGGATATACGATACTGCCAATGATAGTAATAGGATTTCTGTTGTTGATGTTCCTACCATGTGTAATTCAATGTATTTCAGCTTTGGTAACGAGAATGGTGACAAAAACAATCTCATACCAAATGCTTCAAATGTCTAATTATGAGGATCAATTTCATGATGTATGTCCAAAACAAACGCAATTTGATGATGACACACCAGCGGAAGTTACAGTGAAATGTATTAATTTAATTAAGATATGTTTTTTTTATATTCTGAAGTTGAACATCTATAATATTTCTTGTTTTTACTGAGGTGACTCCGGGTCTGATTTTATGTCAGGACTGCAATAACAGTGTTTATTCATTTAGCCCGGCTTCAGATAAAGTCTTTACTTGCTAAATACTTCAGGGACTATCCCCGTAAAAAAAACAGCCTAAGATTTCTTCTTTTAAAAACCTTATTTCACAAGTTTAAGAGGGTGATAATTTATATGAAAATCAGAGATCAAGAGTATAAGCGTGATGTAATGACTTAAATTTGCTGTCTAATTATTTTAGTTATCAATGAATGATAAAAAGAGGAGAATTGTGGAAGAAATTTAATGTTCTATATGTTTGCATTTTCTTATATTCATAGTAATTAGATTAAGGTAGTAAAATGCACGAGGATGGCATGTGGAGTCCCATGATTTCCCATGATTCTGTCAGGGTTCTGCCCTGGCAACCTTGTCTACGGTGACCATATTCCAGGACATGTCCGGCCGGGATTTCGAGATCGCCCAAAATATCCGGGATACGGCTTTTGCTTTCTCGTCGCCATTCTTTTTGTTTACATGCACACCTTTTGATTCAGTAGGACTGAATTAATTCCGATTGGTGAGTCTAAATGTAGTGTTTACATGAACGCTAAACAAGTGATCGGTTGATGTGCGTTCTAGCATTGCTAAGAAAATTCCTGTGTTTTCGTCTCGATCGGGATCCGTGTGAAGCAGAATGCATGACCTGCAAAGATGGCACGTACGTTTCAGTGTCAAATAATGTAATAATGTAAACATAATGAATGGTGACTGTAGAAAGCAAAAGCCGAATCCCGGGCATTTTGGGCGATCTCGAAATCCTGGCCAGATATGTCCTGGTTAAACAGGACGTATGGTCACCCTACTTTACTACTCTCTTCCTCTACAAACCCCCCTTTATTTAAGAAAACATTCAGGCACAATAGCACCCCTAGTGGTGTGGAAGAAAGACTGCAGTAAAAAGACTATGTAACAGACTTGTCTGTTACAAGCTGATTAAAAGACCCCCTTAAAAATGAAATCACAAAGAATTTATTCATTAACACACTCACTCACAATTATTAAAGAAGGTCTTCTTTTGTTTTCTAAAGAGCTCCATCCAATCTTCTACCATTCAGTATACCTCACTGGTACGACCAAAATCAGGAGAGCAAATGGAGAAATGAGGATTTTGCATGGTTGTAAGAAGTTTCCCCATATCATATAAATCACAAGGGTCAAGTTTCTCTCTTATGGACTACATGGAGAGCGTGGAACTTCCACTGGTATGGTAATCTTTTCATGTCATTCCAGCACAGTGGGGAGTTACTGGAATTCCCCCAGTTTTTGCCTGTGTGGGGGACTCATTCATACTCAATAGAGCTTTTGTTGTCCCCTTGCCTCTACAGCCCGTGCTCCACCATTAGCCCCCTTCTTTGACAGGGAGAGAGGCCATCCTGCCTGGACTCATTCTTAGTGGTCCTTAGCCATCCTCTATTGCTTTTCATATGTTAAAGCCCCCCAAATAGTTAAATGCCCCGGTAACCGCTTCTGCTCCACTAAACCTGCCACAGCAACTGCTTTGACTCCCAATCATTTCAGGTTTAAATGTGGGCGCTGTCCAGACAGAAGAGGATGGAACCCAATGGGGATGAGACAAGGGGGGTGTGGAAAGACTGTACACATATGCTCTGCTAATCTTTTTTTTTTTTTTTTTTTTTTTTTAACCCCACAAACCTGATCTTTCAGTCTCAAACATATAATAACAAGCTCAATTCTTGTCTAGTTTATCTTTTAATGTCCATCTGGCATTTGAAGGATTATGTACAATTGCACATCTCTGTCACACAGATAACCCCGCTAAGTTAAGATTGTCTTTTACTCAGGCTCGCATTTGCATGTGAATCCATTTGGTAGGTGCTTCCATTGCTGCATGTAATCTACTCTTGCAGAGCTCCTCAATGTGAGCGACAAGCCACACCAAGCTCTTTCAGCCTAGAACAGGACCCTGTGGCAATGAATATGCATGACCTGAGCTCATAAGTGGATATTAATCACTGATTTAGATATTAACCCCACATAGAACAGCTTTACTTGCATTCAGGTGCCTGAATATATGACTGTGCATCTCAGCATGCAAGCACCCAGCAAACACATTTGTCCAGTCATTTCTGCTTGGAACGTCGCTGTCTACGTGCTCGCAACATTGTAACAACGTAGAATTGTAAGACACGACAGGGCTGTAGCAATTTTTTTGTGCGACATTCAGCAACTGAGAGACGACGTTCTGACAATTTTTTCTTTATTTTTTATGCTAGATAGGCCTTGTAGTGTTTACTGTACTTCCAAAACATAAAATTATACATAGACATATATATATTTACTGTTTTTAAACAAAATTATCATTTCAGATGAACTAGTCCCTATGTGGCTCTTACATTACCCGGCCCCTAATTGGTTAGGCAGGAGGACTAAGCAATTATAAACTTAAACACTGAGAGCCAAACAATTTCTAAATGTCCATAAACTATCAACTTGTTTCTTATTTCTTCACTCTTCTGACATCGCCTCTTCCAACAAGCAGTTTGATTACAGGCCTTTCCAGAGTGTTGGTCTTGGTCTTTATCTTCACTTTCAACATTTCAACTATATTTCCCATGAGCCAGGAGTTCCGTGGGGAAGAACTATCCACTAGTAACACAACATCTCCCGTCATGAAGTTTCTTCTTGGCTTTAGCCATTTCTGGCGCTCCTGAAGAAGTGGAAGTTATTCACGCGTCCATCTAGTCCAAAATAAATCCACAAGATATTGAACTTGCTTCGTGAGTTTAAAATAGAAATTCAAATTAGCGCGTTTCTGTATTTGGTTGTGTTGTGAGTATTTGGAGCACACATGAGTTGTGAAACTGATGAAGATGTTTTCTTAATTTGCAGGTGTTTTTCTATTTGCATGTGTTTTCTTCAGTTGCAGCGCGTTGAGCTCTCTCGGCCACCGTACTTATTTGATGTGGCAGTATTTTACAGTAAAAACTTTATAATCTATCCGATTTTGTAGTCGATTTTTACTCATCTCAGTATAGCAATAGAGTTTGGTAAAAGCTGTTCATTCATTCACACACAGAAACGCGATTCATTTTTAAACAGTATTTTTGCCAGCTGTAGTAGCTACACAACAGCACGCATATGTGCGTTCATTCATCCACTCAGAAACGCGATTCATAAAACTGTATTTTTGCGTGTACAGACACTTGCGATTAGAACAAAGCAGATAGAGCTGACCTATTCCTCAGCCGGATCCGTTTGCTCCTCGAAATGAAACTTCCAGAACTTCTGAGGTACATTTTCCAGGATTATTGTCAAGATAGTATTATTCCTCACAGCGTTGTAAAGTACATGAGTCTGAAAGTGAACTCGCGGTGTGTGTTATCCAGCTGATGTGGGCGTTTCACAGGTCTGTATGGGATCGCCTCTCTCTCTTTTCATTCATATTACATAAACTGAGAATATTTGTTTTTTATAAAAATTACTTAATTTAAAAGAAGAGAATTCAAGCTGCATGCCTGTGTGTCTGTATGCCTGTTTGACTGAGTATTCGCTGAGTTACAGTTCATTTTCGGACGCATTTCAGAATGGACTACACTGACAGAGAGAAAGCAGAACTCGCATCATGTTTATTTTTCTTTATTTGGCAAAAAGCACAACACTTTGTTTTTATTGTGAGTATACACAAAAATAATACACACTTAACAGGATCGATTGATGTATGAAACGTGTATGGAAGATCAAAGTCAACAGAGTATTTAGAGTCTCTCTTGCACTGATAAGGAAAAACGCGAGCTGGTATCGCCGGCGATACCGCCGACCCCAGGGGGTTAAGGATTATTCGCACAGTCCGAATTTGTCTTTTCCAAACCCCGCCTTGGTGCGAAGCGGCTGGGCTGTTGAATATCCACTTTATTCCCTTTGGTTGCAAGGCTTTTTCAATCTTGTCATGATCCAGCCGTTGAATGACTTCTCTCAACTCTTTTTCAGCGGCCCCAAAATTTGTGCCGATGTCAGAACGCATGATGGTAACTTGACCTCTCCTGCACATAAAGCGATGAATTGCATTAATGCAGGAGTCTGTGTCGAGGCTATCTGCAACTTCGATGTGCACCACTCTGAGAGTGAGGCAAGTGAACATCACGCCGTACCTTTTGACTGTACTCCGGCCCCTTTTGCTCAAACGGCCCGAAGAAGAAATCAATGCCGGTATTTGTGAAAGGAGGCTTATCTGGCAAGAGCCTATCTTCAGGCAGGTTTCGCCATATTTTGCTCACCAACCTTTCAATTAATCCTGCGGCTCACTGTGCATTTGTTGATTATCTTTCAAATTGCAGAATTGGCTTGTGGGATCCAGTACCTGCATCTCAGTTGTGCCAAGACATAACTGCGTCCACAGTGTCCTGTTCTTTGATGTATGTCTCTCAAAATCAGTGTAGCAACTCTGCTGTGCTTTGAAAGAATTGCTGGATGTTTAGCGTTTTCTCTCATGGCAGACATGTTGAGTCTTTCGCCAAACCTTAACGTGCCATCTTGAAGAATCGGATCCAATTTAAGCTGTTTACCTTTCTCTAGTACTTTGATTTCTTCTCCAAACTGTTGTCTTTGACTGAATTGGACTGAATTATTTCCGATTCTGCGACAACCAGATCATCCAAGGTTTCTTTTCTGTTGCTTTGAATTTCTTCATTTGTTGTTCTAACTTTGATCTTTCCTTTTCAGGGTCCTTTTCAGTTTGCCTGATCTTTCTCGATATTTCCTCTTTCAGTTTCCACAGATTTTCCTTCACCTTTAAAATCCAGGCCACCGATCTTATTAGTTTATGCCAGTCCAAGTAATAGTTGATCAGTTTGTCGGTTGGTTCCATGTTTACTTCAACTTTGATCATGTTGACTGTAGCTCCATTCTTGACTTCCGGATCATTTTGAAGGCTTTCTTTCCTTCACACAGGCTGTTCCGACCAATCACATTCATTATTCAGCAAGAAGCCCGGCCCATTGATCCAGGTTCCTCCTTGCACCAAACTCTTAGCTTTCAGGCCCTTGCTGGCTTGATCTGCAGGATTTTCCATTGTTCTGACGTGCTTCCATTGTGATGGCTTGGTTGCTTCTCGGATCAACGAGATTCTGTTCGCAACAAAGGTTTTGAAACGAGCAGTTTCACTGTCAGTGTATCTGAGCACTGTAGTACTGTCTGTCCAAAATAGATTGTTGCAGTGGAACTTGAAGCTCTTGATGTAACATCTTGTCTATTTTTACAGCGACAACTGCTGCAGTCAACTCGAGTCTGGGAGAATGGTGACCAGTTTGAGTGGGGCCACTCTTGACTTCCCCATGAGGAATGCACAACGCTTCTCACCTTGGCTATTCTCTAGCAGCAGATAAGACACAGTGCCGAATGCGGAAGCGTCTGAAAAATTATGTAACTGTGCTGCTGCAGTGCATCCAAAATCTGTATGCTTCAAACACCTGCCACACATGGAAGGTAGAGAGATGACTGACATCTTCAATCCATCTTTTCCAAACTTCAGCGTGTTTTCCGCCAATGTTCTCGTCCCATCCGTATTGTTCTTTACAAAGATCTTTCAGCAGGAGTTTAGCGGGCAAGATGACCGGAGCCAGAAAGCCAAGGGGGTCGTAGATTGAATTCACGACTGATAAAATGCCTCTTCTGGTCATCGGCTTGTCTTGCAGCTTCATACTGTTTGTGAAAGTATCAGTTTCTGACTGTACACCTACGGTCCTCTCAACTGGCAAAGCGTCATGTCTTAGATCCAGGTCTTTCACTTCGCTGGCGCTATGTACTTCAGGGATTGACATAAACACCTTCCTGCTATTGCTGATCCACTTTGTTAAAGCGAAGCCTCCGCTGGCACACAGGGTACGAAGATCTTTAGCCAAAGTCACTGAATCTTCTTCTTTAGCTACACTCTTCAGACAGTCATCTACATAGAAGTTGCGCAGAACTGACTGGACAGCTTGTGGAGATGCATCAGCCTTGTGCATCTCCTTCCTGCTCAGCTTCTGTTCGGACGCTCTTGCTTACTGCTCCGCGCTTTGCTCTATCGCTTTTATATTTTATCTTCTATACTTTTATAATTTTAGCTCCTTTTATCATCTAATTTTAACTTCAGCAAATCAGCACAGTGCTCAAACGACAAAGTTTGGATTACTACAAAAACACAGAATTCTTCTACCCGACCAGCTTACATTCCGGGGAAAGGAAAACACAACTGCATACAAGGATAAGAGAGAAAATGCCTCTTCTGGAATCTACTTGCTGCACTAACTGCCACAGACTTGTACAAAGGATTGCAGTTCTTGAAACAAAGATATTTACGGGACCACCAAACCAGACGGAACACAAAACAGAGGTTCGTCAGGGACACCCTCAGCATATAGCCGGTGAGTCCCATGAAACTAGGGCTCCTCGACAGGTAGAGAAACAAGCCGATCGACTTACAAATCGATGGCACAAACAGGGAGCGAGACCAAAAGGCACTCGAGACATCAGATTGTCACGAGCCCCACATATTACCGCAGTAGCATCCTCCACCCCAGATACAGCAATGTCAAGGACTGCAAACGCTGGTCTCCAACCAACACCGATACATCCTGAGAACAGATTT
>FLSR01004888.1:48926-101473 GCA_900092035.1 Leuciscus waleckii | reverse complement strand
AGGGGTTTAAAACTTTCATATTTATGAGAATATCACCCCCCCTCGCCTATGGCTTTTTTACACAAAACACCTCTTTGAAATTTTAAATCAATATATTGTCTTATCTGAATGAGCAGTCAGGGAGTTTTTCACATAGTTTTGGAGCAAATATTCTAGGCTACGTGATACAATTTTCAAAAGTCTTGTGAAGAAATAATCAGTATGGGTTTCATGGCCTTATTTCAGTGAGAATTTTTTTTTGTTTTTTCACACCACGCATATATATGACAATCTCAAAACTCTACACTCTTTTACATACATGCTGCTGATATATTATTGTAGCAGTGTTTGTGCTGAATACAGTGTAATTAGACTTTAGCCATGAAAATGTCACTAGTAACAGAAAAAAACACAAATGTCAGAGCATGTCAGAACACCTCCAGGGCCCAGAAAACAGCTCAGACCCCAGAGGGTTAAAGATAATTAACAAATCACAGATTCTTAATTTTTTTGCATAAAATAAAACTTTTCTGGAAATGGGGTTGTAGTAATAGAAGACCTTTGCTGTAGTAATGATGACAGTAGCGCACACAAAAGTAGCAGCTGTTCCGTGCTCCGGCGCGGTTAGATGAACCACGTTCTGGGCCACCTCTTACTGGCGGGCCAGGGAAAGTTAAGTGAACCGCGAATCGAGCGATCACACAAGTCAAACGAACCAGACTCTGGGCGTCAAACCGGGCACGGTTCAGATCGCCTAGTCTGAGTACACCCTAAAACAGCACAGACAACATTATTTGATTCATTACTGCTCCACATGAGTTTAGGGGCCCTATCTTGTCCCCAGCGCAATTTACTTTTTAAACCGACGCATGTATCATTCCTATTTTGCACCCGCACACAGCGGACTTTTCCCTCCACAGACGCACGCCGGTAAACTTGGGAATTAACTTGTGCTCCCGGGGGCGGTGCAGCGAAAAGAGGCGGCGTGTTTCGGCGCAAACGTTCCCTGATGCTATTTTGCAGGTTTAGAAAACGATTCCGCCACTGGCCAGGAAAAACTGCTCCTGGCGTGTGCCTGGCAAATCGCCGTTATAATAGCAATTCGCCTGGAACAAGTGCGCCTGCTCTTAAAGGGAATGTGAGATGTCTCTTTATTTCACGTTACGCCCAAACCACACCTATGAATAATGAAGCTACTTCAGACCAACCCATTTTAGATTTGCGTCGGGCGCAAGTGTCATTTATCCCGCCGGTATAACAGCAACATCGCCCAAGACCCGCCCACAAAGTTACTTGCGTTTCGCGCTTGATACTTGCGTTTCAGATCGTTAAAATAGGGCCCTAGATGTTTATATCTGCACACAAGATAATGATCTTTCATATTAGTAGACTACATTTAAACAGTAGTGTTTGATAGGCAAGAATTGCACGTATGTAGACACAAAAACTTGAATGATTTACACTACCGTGGTCTTCTTGAGAAGCACGTCCATTTTTTATTTTTGTATGCTACTGCAAGTTATTATCTGAAATCTGAATAATATTAAATTTAAATTTACCTAAAATATGTTCATGCCATGATGAATGAAACCATAAAACATTTTTAATTCTAACTTCCAGATAATCACAGCACTGCAGTACATTCACAGTTGAGGGAAACTGGAATGTAATTTCCATTGCAAATATTCTTGGTATTGGCTTGACAACCCTGTAGTGTCTACTAACTAGTGTGTTTGGTTAGGCCTATACACTACTATTCAAAAGTTTAAGATTGGTAAGATTTGTTAATGTTTTAAAAATAAGTCTCTTAAATACAGTAAAAACAGTAATATTGTAAAATATTACAATATAAAATAGCTTTTTTTCTATATTTTAAAATGTAATTCCTGTAATGGTAAAGCTGAATTTTCAGCATCATTACTCAAATCTTCAGCAAAAAGGATTAAAGAAATTAATACTTTTATTCAGAAAGTATGCATTCCTAAAACCCCATTGGGGACAAATGT
Source organism: Leuciscus waleckii (assembly GCA_900092035.1). Taxonomy (NCBI): domain Eukaryota; kingdom Metazoa; phylum Chordata; class Actinopteri; order Cypriniformes; family Leuciscidae; genus Leuciscus; species Leuciscus waleckii. The sequence continues at coordinate 99,488 of FLSR01004888.1, read as the reverse complement.
GGGCAAAATTATTTTGATTTATTTTTTAAAAATACTTCCCTTGATCTGAACAGTACAGGACTTGGCTACTTTTCCTAAGTTTGCCACCTGAACACACACAAAAAAAAATGACTCGATTCTACATGTTAAGTGGGTGACAAAAAAAAAATGACTCGATTCTACAATGTTAAGTGGGTGAAAAAAAAAACCTCCTTAATTGTTTGTTCGTGGACAAAAATGGCCACCTATAGGAATGAATGGGAAAAACTGTAATTCAGAGCATTCTTGTTGTTTTTTTGTAAAAAAAAACAAAACAATAAACCCAATACAATGTATATCTAACATATACAGAAATGGAGGGCTGATCCTGTACAACATTCTCAACATGGCAAAAACTCACTCATACACACACACAATGCATTCAATGAGCCTATGACAGAGCTGGGCAAACACAAACAATGCATTCAATGAGCCTATGTCAGAGCTGGGCTTTTTTTATTATAAAAACTCACTCACACATACAAAAATGATCCAATCAATGATGTCAACCAATGGAATGATCCAATCAACCACCTGGCTCATCACCCTCTCTTTCTCTCTCGCTCTCTCTCGCTCTCTCTCTCTCTCTCTCTCTCTCTCTCTTAGGCTTGTTTGAGATGCGCCTTGCCTCGGCTGAAATGTATGTGAGAGTAGGCGGCTGCAGTGAGGGGAGGAGTGAAAAAAGTGCAGGCAAGCCGGACAGATCTCTCTTCTCGTAGTGGATCTGACACCTGTGAGATCAAAGATGGATATCGCGGGATTCATGCTCGTGCACAATATTGCTAATAAACTGGATGTTATTCAAGTTCTGTTGCTTTTGTATGAAAATAAATAAAATGAACAAGACACCCAAAGTACTTGTTATTTAATTCCATTCCAAATACATGTTTATCAATAATTTTTTCTTTAATACAGACATATGTGTTTTTATTTTTTATTTTTTTTATAAAAATTAAATGGCATAACCCAAAGAGATCGCACTGTCATATAGTTTGGGAATATTCACACATAACATATACACATAAAACATGATATTAGAGTTTTAAAATCAAACATTTTAAAAGAGAACAATACATCACAGTTGTTTAAACCAATGAGCATTAAGCTGCGTCGTCAGCAAGTCGTTTCCCATCGTGCTTTTGATCAGCGCAGTCCCACCGACTGCGCTGATCAAAAGCACGATGGGAAACGACTTGCTGACGTTTCAAGAGCAACTGGCTCGACTGCAGAATCCGACAGTGCGCCTTGCGCTCGCGAGAGATTTTTGACATACGTCAGCATGACATCAGAGCCAGGCGGTCCGCACTCGGACACATTTCTAACCGGCATGCATCTCGCGCTGATCACCGGTGATCGGTTCTGCGCAGATTTTGCTCATCTCAATCAAGCCTATTTCTAACCGGCATGCATCTCGCGCTGATCACCGGTGATCGGTTCTGCGCAGATTTTGCTCATCTCAAACAAGCCTACTGTCTGACCATGTTTTTTGGTATGATCCAATCATCCACCTGGGCTCATCAGACTCTCTCTCACACACGCACACATGCAGGCACACTTCAGAGTCAGATCAAAGTGCTACTGCAAAGTTTTTTTTTCTTTGTATAGTCTCACCTAACACAGATATATATTTTTTTAAATTACAATTTTAACTTGTGATAGTCAAAAACTTAAGAGGTCAAATTAATTTTATACAGATGTTCCGAGTGGTTCAGAGGTCAGCCTATATACAGCCATTGAGTACTATAGCCATCTAGTGGTTATTGATATTATTGTTTTTTTTCTTAATTTAATACCAATATAAGACACCAGATGCCAGCAAAAACACTTCATCTTTAGGATTTAACTCTCAGAACTTAGTGGAATGATATTTTTAATGTAGTTAAATAAATATTAAATATAACATAAAAATAAGCATAATTTACATATAAAATGTGGTACTTTTAGAGGTAAATAAAGAAATACCCCCAAAATAAATAAAAAAATACCATAAATGGATAGTATAAATGTTATCAAAGACAGTGATATAACATTTATAATAAATAAAAAATTGGATCACACCTGAGACCTCTGTGCCCACATTTGTCCACCAATGAACAATTAAGGGCTGGTATGTGAATAGGGTATGAGGGTTAAATTGATCAAAAGTGACAGTAAAGACATTTATGATGTTACAAACGCATTCTATTTCAGATAAATGCTGTTCTTTTGAACTTTCTATTCATCAAAGAATCCCACATTTTTTTTACACAATTGTTTTCACATTTAAAAAATCAGAAATGTTTATTGAGCTGTAAATCATATTAGTATGTCTGAAGGATCATTTGACACTGAAGTCTGGAATAATGATGCTGAAAATTCAGCTTGATCACAGGAATAAATGACACTATACAATTTATTCAAATTGAATTATTTTAAATTGTAAATATATTTCACAATATTACTGTTTTTACTGTATTTTCGATCAAATAATGAGCAGAAGAGACTTCTTTTAATAACATTTAAAACATACATTATACAACACGGGTTTAATAATGGAATTCAGATTTAAAAATGGGATACAACTGCTGTATTATAGAACTTAACAACAACAACAACAACTAGGAGTACAATAAAAATAATAATAATAAGTTACACGTATACCGAAGGATTTTAGGCGCAATTTGGCTGTCGTCGCATTATCCAGGTGGATGCTGCACTTTGGTGGTGGTTGAGGAGATTCCTAAGCTGGTCTATAATACATCAGCTTATTGGTGGAGAGGAGACAGAGTGATGAAGGCCAATCAGTATATATGGGGATTATTAGGAGACCATGATGATGGACAGAGGCCAATTGGCAAATTTGGCCAGGATGCCGGGGTTACACCCCAACTCTTTTTTTTTTAAGGAAATCCTGGGATTTTTAACGACCAGAGAGTCAGGACCTTGATTTAACGTCTCATCTGAAGGATGGTGCTTGTTACAGTATCACTATACTGGGGCATTAGAACCCACACAGACCACAGGTTGAGCACCCCCTGCTGACCTCACTAACACCTCTTCCAGCAGCAACCTGGTTTTCCCAAGAGGTCTCCCATCCAGGTACTGACTAGGCTCAACCCTTCTTAGCTTCAGTGGGCAACCAGTCTGGGGCTACAGGGTGATATGGCTGTTGTAAAAAAATCCTAGGAGTTGAACATGCTCCTCAAGATGACAAAGGTATTATAAATCATTAAAGTTTCTGCTTTGAACAGCTCTTTCCGTGGGTACATACGTGCAATTCTTAAAGAAGCCTATCGAACATACTGTTAACGTACTAATAGAAAAGAAAAGCAAAATAAACGTAACAATTTCATGCTGATCTTCATTATCTTATGTGCAGGGAAAAACAGCTGAACTTCTGTGGAGCAATAATGAATTAAGTAATGTGGTAAGCGCCGTGCTGGTGAGATCAGTTCGTGCCGCGCTGTCCGTGTGGTGGCACTAGCAAATACATAAAACGGTATTGCCTCATTACATATCGTTCATAAAAAAATATATCGATATATTGTACAAACCGCCCAGACCTACGCAATAGTACTATTTAAAACCCTGCTTACTGTGGACTGACGGCCCCAAGTCATCACTGGTGCACTACTGCTATTTCCAGTTATAGCAAAAATATTTTACTTAAATTAAAAGAAAAGAAAAAGAAACAAAAAAATAAGTAATTATTACTTTCATTTCTGCAGTTATATCATTGATCATTTGTAGAGTGGGCAAAGTTATTACATTTCTAACTAGATCAGTTACAATAAAAATACATTGACAATCAAGCTTGTATAGTTTTTTTTAGCAAGTCTCTGTCATCATATATCTCCAATTCATTATATCTTCATTGGAAAGTGTGTGGTCTCCTCTCTTCCGCCATCTTGTCCACCTAACTATGTTAGGATACCTCTCCAGCACTCTTAAAGGGGACTTATTATGCCCCTTTTTACAATATGTAATACAAGTCTCAGGTGTCCCCAGAATATATGTCTGGTCATTTATCACATGTTATAATAAATGATCTGTGGGGTATTTTGAGCTGAAACTTCAAATTTTTTAGTGGAAGGACGAACTCGTGGGTTTTCAGGTTTCATGAATATCTTTGGGTTTGGGATGGGTTCAGTTTGTAACTAAGAAAAACTATATATGTAGTTAAAGGTTAGGGTTTGCGTGCTGCCTTCTGTGTTGTGGCTGAAAGAGCGGACGAGAGCTGGAGGCAGCACTTATATAATTTATTTACATTTAGCAGACGCTTTTATCCAAAGCGACTTACAAATAGGACTAAAATAAACGAGCATCGTGAAAAGGCAAAAACAATGCAAGAAGTGCTCAAAATACAAAGTGCAGGCATTGGTCAGAGTAGCATAAGCCAGACAAGCACATTAATAGATACATAGATAAAAATATATATAGACAGCTAGATTAATAGATAGAAACATATATAGATAGATTATACAGGGTGGGCCATTTATATGGATACACCGTGGTGGCGTGGGAGTGGTTGGTGATATTGAGGTCCTGTTTGTGGCACATTAGTATATGTCATGGTCACCACCCATCTTGAGGAGTTTGCCCCCTCACATGTACTGGTGTGCCACAAACGGGACTTTGGTGTCACCAGCCATTCCCATGTTGTTGCGGTGTATCCATATAAATGGCCCACCCTGTAGATTTGTAGGAGCGAGTGGAAGTAGGAGGGAGCTGAGCCTGTGATAGATCTGTAAGCAAGTGTCAATGCCTTGAACCTGATGCGAGCAGCGAGTAGTAGCCAGTGCAGAGAGATGAACACGAGTGACGTGGGCCCTTTTGGGCTTGTTGAAGACGAGACGAGCTGCAGCGTTCTGAATCATTTGTAGAGGTTTAGTTGCACATGATGGAAGTTTAGCCAGAAGAGCATTGCAGTAGTAAAGCCATATGACCAGGGCCTGGACGAGAAGTTGTGTTGCATGCTCAGTTAGGAAAGGCCTGATCTTCCTGATGTTGTGCAGTGCAAACCGGCATGATCGAGTTGTCTTTGTAATTTGGTCTGTGAAGGTCAGCTGGTCATAATTTTAATTTATTATTTATTATTTGATTCATTATTATTGGTCACAACTGATATATTAACAGAACTGTTTTGAGCGGGTGTCCCACTCTTGCACGCTTTTCGGTCACAACACAGCAGATGGCACGCAGTCCTTAACTATGAGTGTAATAAGGCAAACAATTACTAAGGGAAAATGTATTACAGTGCCAAATGATGCAGGAGAAGCAGCACTGCAACAAATTCTACCAATTAATAGGAAAAATATTCGTCAGTCACAGTCACTCCTCGTGTTTGCTGGATAACAGGTGAGCCATGGGATAGCACAAAATCATACATAAACCTCAAAAATTTCTACGCAATAATGGGTCTCATTCATTAAACACGAGCAGAACGAATTTTTGTGTAAATCGTGTGTAAAGTGGTTCTGGCGTAAATTTTTGGATTCATTAAAATGTTCGTATTTGTACGAAAGAAATCTACACCTGCTCCCACCCACGCGTAAATAGCGCGTTTAACATCCGAACGTTTTGCTCATTAATAAGGCTGCATTTTATCTTAATCAGATACATATTTACACAGCGTTTTGAAAAAATATTATATATAGTAATTACATACGGTTTTTCTTTTTACTTTTATTATGAGATGTAGATATGCTCGATGATGATGGTGGTCGTCCTCCAGTTTGAATACGATTTTTTTTCGAAGTGAACTAATTCGTTTTTTGCAGTCAAGCTTCATGTCGAACCATTTTCTTTTCACTTCTGGGACTGTTCGATTAACAGATGAAACTCCATTAACTGCCTCTGTAATATGCTGCCAAGCTTCCTTTTTTTTTTTAGGACCTGATACGCCACTATGTACGCTTGAAAATAAAATGTGGCGTTTTGAATGAAAACTTCAATTTGTGCATCTGAGAAATTTCTCTTTTTCATTCGCTTTTGAGAAGACATGTTGAAATTAGGGCTGTTCGATTCCGGATTTTTTGGAATCGTTTCCGATTCCTGTTTCTGGAATCGAAAGAATCGATTCCAAGAATCGATTCCTCACTGTTATTTTCGATTATTTTTTCTAAATACCAACACCGTGTTTAACATTGTCACATCTTACCGTGCCACACAGCGAGAACTCTCTACACCGGGGTGACAAAGCGACTGTTGCAAATCCATTTGTCCTTCCTATTAGACGTATTGCGAGTGCTGCTTGGTCATAAATAGAATGAGACATTTACTTCGGGGATTTGTCTCGTCGTGTTTCCTGCGTCAGGTGTAGACAGTAGACAGTGTAAAGACTAGGAATATGTTCACCATATACATACTGTATATGCGGTAGATTCTGTTTTACATACACACACACACACACGTATACATACACTTATGTATGTGGATAGATCGATTTTTATTTATTTGTGGTACATATATTTCATCCAGTATCATAAAACTATAGCTAAAATTCATGTTAAATTCTAAAAGAATTTACTTTATACATACAAACTTTTTAGGACCTTTACACATATGAACTTTTTTTAGGCCTTTCCACATATAAACTTTTTTTACACGCACACCTGCAAACTAACACCGTTTTTACGGCGACACAAATAAAGCACGAAAAGAGCTCTTTTCTGTCTGTGTCATATGTAGGTCACGTGCCCACTATAATGTTCGCACCGTCTATGGTTCGCACCCCTAAACACAAGCACTGTTCCCACAGTAACCATTCCTCCAGCTCACGCTGCGAATGCAATAAATGTAGGTCGTGTGCCCGCTATGAAGTGCGCACCACTAGACATGAGCACTGTTCCCACAGTTTCAAGTTTTCGTAAAAAAAGTAAAATACCTTGGATGCATTCTTTTTCGCGTGAGTGTGATTGATTGTTGTTGTCGATTGATTTAATAAATCAGATTTATTCTTCTTGTTCTAAACTACAACGAGTAAGATCAAACCCTGCCCAGCAACCGATTCTAAAGATTTCACTGGGTCAGTCATTGCGCTGATTGCTTACACAATGCTGAAATAATCATCCTACCCTAAACCATACTGTGTCACGACTGGATCCATTTATTTAGTCTGAACTTTATTTCTTTACAGGTGACGTGATTGTGTTGAAAAATGAAATCGGCTACAGGCCGCGGTTTGTGTTAAAAAAAAAAATTCTTAAAGAGGAGCGATTCCCCTTAATCGAATCGATTCCAACCTTTGGAATCGACTCTCAATTCCCAACGCCTCGGAATCGATTCTTTTTGGAATCGATTCCCAGCCCTAGTTGAAATCCTTCGTTTGGTGTCATAATATGATGCCAATATATAGTCGTCAGTCGGATTTAATGGGCGGGATTTATGGTAATTGAGAATGAGCGTGCCCGCGCGTCCCATTTACGACTGATTGGAATTCATTAACACACACACACACTTCACTATCACATCTAACGTTTACGAAGTATTTGTGAATCAGGAGAAGAGTTTTCAGGAAGGTCTCTTTACGCGCAAATCACTCACATATTTACTCGTATATTTACGAATGTTTCATGAATGAGACCCAATGTGTGTAAGTGTAAAGTAAATAAGTGTAAACTGAGTGCAGTGCAAATCAAATAGCCATGCTGCTGTCTCTGTGTCTCAGAAATCAGAGCTTTGTTAGCCTATACTATCAATAAAATACTGCATCATAAACATTTTCTACTATTTGATATGTACAGTGGGGAGAACAAGTATTCGATACACTGCCGATTTTGCAGGTTTTCCCACTTACAAAGCATGTAGAAGTCTGTAATTTGTATCATAGGTACTCTTCAACTGTCAGTGACGGAATCTAAAACAAAAATCCAGAAAATCACATTGTATGATTTTTAAGTCATTCATTTGCATTTTATTGCATGACATAAGTAGTTGATACATCAGAAAAGCAGAACTTAATATTTGGTACAGAAACCTTTGTTTGCAATTACAGAGATCATACGTTTCCTGTAGTTCTTGACCAGGTTTGCACACACCACAGCAGGGATTTTGGCCCACTCCTCCATACAGACCTTCTCCAGATCCTTCAGGTTTCTGGGCTGTCGCTGGGCAATACGGACTTTCAGCTCCCTCCAAAGATTTTCTATTGGGTTCAGGTCTGGAGACTGGCTAGGCCACTCCAGGACCTTGAGATGCTTCTTACGGAGCCACTCCTTAATGCCCTGGCTGTGTGTTCGGGTTGTTGTCATGCTGGAAGACCCAGCCACGACCCATCTTCAATGCTCTTACTGAGGGAAGGAGGTTGTTGGCCAAGATCTCGCGATACATGGCCCCATCCATCCTCCCCTCAATACGGTGCAGTCGTCCCCTTTGCAGAAAAGCATCCCCAAAGAATGATGTTTCCACCTCCATGCTTCACGGTTGGGATGGTGTTCTTGGGGTTGTACTCATCCTCCTTCTTCCTCCAAATACGGCGAGTGGAGTTTAGACCAAAAAGCTCTATTTTTGTCTCATCAGCCCACATGACCTTCTCCCATTCCTCCTCTGGATCATCCAGATGGTCATTGGCAAACTTCAGACGGGCCTGGACATGCGCTGGCTTGAGCAGGGGGACCTTGCGTGCGCTGCAGGATTTTAATCCATGACGGCTTAATGGTTTTCTTTGAGACTGTGGTCCCAGCACTCTTCAGGTCATTGATCAGGTCCTGCCGTGTAGTTCTGGGCTGATCCCTCACCTTCCTCATGATCATTGATGCCCCACGAGGTGAGATCTTGCATGGTGCCCCAGACCGAGGGAGATTGACCGTCATCTTGAACTTCTTCCATTTTCTAATAATTGCGCCAACAGTTGTTGTCTTCTCACCAAGCTGCTTGCCTATTGTCCTATAGCCCATCCCAGCCTTGTGCAGGTCTACAATTTATCCCTGATGTCCTTACACAGCTCTCTGGTCTTGGCCATTGTGAAGAGGTTGGAGTCTATTTGATTGAGTGTGTGGACAGATGTCTTTTATACAGGTAACGAGTTCAAACAGGTGCAGTTAATACAGGTAATGAGTGGAGAACAGGAGGGCTTCTCAAAGAAAAACAGGTCTGTGAGAACTGGAATTCGTACTGGTTGGTAGGAGATCAAATACTTATGTCATGCAATAAAATGCAAATTAATTACTTAAAAATTTTATGAAACAGAGCCGGAATTATTACTGGTTGGTAGGTGATCAAATACTTATGTCATGCAATAAAAGCAAATTAATTACTAAAAATTATACAATATGATTTTCTGGATTTTTGTTTTAGATTCCGTCACTCACAGTTGAAGAGTACCTATGATAAAAATTACAGACTTCTACATGCTTTGTAAGTGGGAAAACCTGCAAAATCGGCAGTGTGTCAAATACTTGTTCTCCCCACTGTATATTTAAGTGTTTTAAACCATGAGAGGCTATATGATAGACTAATATGACACATGAATGACTGAAAACTATGAATGAAATGAGCGCAGCGCATTCGTAAATCAAATAGCAGTGTTGCCAACTCTCACGCATCTGGCTTGACACTCACGCTTTCAGCATCAATCTCACGCTCTCAACACACACAAGAAATGTCACGCCAAAATCCATTTTTCTCCCCTCTCAATCCGTTAATTTCCTGTTGATGACTAGGCCACAGCGTATTAATGACAGGAGAGGAGTTTAAGGCCCACAGCTGTAACATCTGCCTACAACGTTCTCACTGCAGTATTCTCTGATCGTTGATTCGCTGAAAACCTTGCACCTGATACGTCAGTTCCGTGTGAAAAGTTCAGAGAGAGCTCAGAGCTAGGTTCGGAGTCGGAGCCCACTGATGCGCGTTTGAAAGTTTGGATGACGATCAAGGTAAGCAGATAATAAAATGGTGTGTCTTGCACTAGCCTTGCCTAATCAGTCTGTGTGCCGAGAGTACAGACTTCAACTATAGTTGCGAACGTTGTCTGACGTGCGTTATGTGGGCTAGCTAATTGCTCAATAAAAATAGGCTCATGGTACAAATTACGTTTTGGCAAATCGGCCAAGTGGCATTTTAAAATTCCCCAAATGATCAAAGGTTGCCCAGATTGTGTTGAGCCTGCCACACTCAAATGCGGATGCAGAGCGAACCTTTTCAGTTATTGGCCTAAACAAGACTGACACCAGGAACAGACTGTCACTTGATGGCTTAGTGATGGGAAGTTCGGATCATTTTACTGACTCGCTTGTTCAATCTCATTCATTAAAATGAACAAATCTTTTTCCAGTCATTCGTTCATTTAAGGGGCTTTAAATGTTATACTTTTAACAGCCAAATTCCCAGAACACATCCACCTACGCAGTCTTTATCATATTCTGAATTAAGAAATCATTATAATGCAGTCAAAAAGAATTTACTGGGAACATAAATAATTACTTTACCTTCCGAGTCTTTCGTTCATTTGTCACGTGACAGATGCAATGAACGTTCATGAACGGATTGAACCCTGCTTCAGATACGAGCCTCCTGCAGAGGTAGTGAAGCAGGCCAACACTGCAAATGTGGCATAGGCTACAACAGGCCTCATGTGTGAAACTTGCGTTGTGATTTTCTGGGGAGGTGGAGTAACTATTATGTGTCCCTTTTGTTTTGAGATGTTTTGATGTTGTTGTTTTACATGTTTGTTATTTAATCACCTCTATCTTTATTTTTTTATGGTGCAATCAATATATTAATTGTACATTTTGAATTTTTTTATTTATTTTTCTTCATAAATCAGGGTTTATACTAAGTAAACAAGGAGTGACATTTTTTAAAGGACAAGTTCGCACCCTCACACCCGTACATTCTTCCGTTGAGAGCTTGAATAATAGACTCTCCAGCCCAGTTGGTGGTGATAATGCACCTTTGCCAATTGCAAGCAAACCACTGGCATTTCATTGAATACACAGAAGAAGCAGAAGAAGAAGCGGCGGAGTAATACCGTAAAGGTGCTGCGGTCTCACAGCACGTCCTATACAAGTCTCTTCTCTTTGGCTCTCAACGAAGGCGGTCGCATTTTCTTCCCCTCCTGTCCCTTATCTCATCCTGCTTTGCTGCTCTCGTCTCGTCTACTGTCTTGTATGTACTTTGAGAGACTCTCTCCGCACTGCTCTCCAACTAAGAAATTATGGATTTGATCAACTGGTCTCTCAACGCAATTGACACCATCTTCTCGACGAGAAGCTTGGGTTCGGGGGAACCTGACTGCCCTGCCGGAACGTTCGCAGCTGGCTACACGATGGACGCGTGGGGTAAGTGGCGGTCGTGTGTCGGCGGCTCTTTCCGTGGATGACATTGACGATATCTACCTATTCGGAACCATGATAACAGGTTTTCTGCTGTTTGGATTAGGCATTGCCCTGGTTTATCGAGGAATAAAGAAGACGGTGACAGCTGTCCAAAGCCCCAAAAGGCTGCCCGTCATGATTGAAGCAGTGGGCAGAGCTGTCAGCACTCAGACTGTGACTATGAACCACTATATGGATAACATCATGGAGAAGCTCACAGCTTTGCAAAGGAAAATGGATTGTTTCGGAGACCAAGATGGACCAGGAGCTGTGTAAATTGGAATGCGGCTACTCGTCCCAAGACCAAACAACCACAATCTTATCTGCTTTCGGCCCCCCTCTACCAGCACTGGCCTTGGCCGAGGCCGCTGCTGCAACAACAACTCCTCCGGAAGAGCACTGCAGCGAGACGCTCTTGCGTTCCTTCCCCCACACCCCGCTGACACCTGCTGATTGTTGACTCTGTCTAGGACCTGATCAAGGTTGACTCCATGGCAACTGCTGTGTGTCGCGATGACATCCTGCGGACTGAGGCACCTAGATTAGGATGCCAGGCGTAGCGACTCTCCAGGCCTACACATACACGAACTCTTACATATATACAGATATGCAATCACCCCCCCCCATCCCTCGCCTTCAACGCTTTGTACCACCAGTCTGACAGGCGGGTCTGTGACCAGCGCCGAGAATGGCTGCAGGACCGGATGGCTGCTTGCCTGTGCTGGGTTACCTCCATCCCCCACTCCCCTCCCCTGTTGCAAGTCTCGTGTGTTCATGTTGTGTACTGATTATGTGCTAATGTTGCTGAGGTGTTTTTTACTGTTCCCAAACTGTACTCCTTACAGGAGCATAGTCTGGGGGTTGCCTTTTTTTCTCCTCACCTCTCCTCATGTTATGCTGTATTTTTTTCCTTAATGCTCTGTCTTCCTGTTCTGTCTACCCCCTTGTCATATTGTATGTATGTTTGTATGGACAGGTTGATGGCTAATTTCACTGTACTTGTGATATGTGACAATAAAGGCTACTACTTAAAGCCCTGTTTTCAGATCGTTTCTGATGAAATACAATGGTTAAGATTGAACTTTGGACAAATGCTGCTGTCCCGAGAATTTTAGGTTTTTGTGTGAGCATATCAGTGAACACCCCTGACCACTCTGTGAGTTTCACGTCTTTGTAAACGAAAGTTTAATGCGTTTTAGGAAGGATTATTCCAGTGCACCTATGCAGCCATTGTTAAGGTGGGGGGGTGCTAACACAAAAACCTAAAATTCTCGGGACAGCAGCATTTGTCCAAAGTTCAATCTTAACCATTGTATTTCATCAGAAACGATCTGAAAACAGGGCTTTAAGTGTAAAATACCGAACTTGTCCTTTAAATTAGGGTTGGGTTACTCGCGCGCACTGACGTTTTACAGAGACTCACTCCAGCCAAAGTCCCAAAGTTGGCAACCCTGAAATAGCCACGTTTCTCTCGCATATCTCAGATATCAGCTTTGTCAAAGGTAGTCTGCGATCAACTAAATCACTACATCATACAGATTTTCTACTATTTGATGTGTATTTAAATGTTTAAAACATTGTACGATATGATGAATGAATGAGTGAAAAGTAAACTAGATGAATGAAATGAAGCACGATAGCAAGTCAAATAGCTGCTTTGCCATCTCTAATTCATCATACACATTTTCTACCACTTGATTTGTCTATTTAAATGTTTTAAACCTTTCACGATATGATCTTGTCATTCCAACGAATAAACAGCTCAACAGTTATGTGCAGTGTAGGTTTTACAAAGCTGGCTTGGCTTATGGATTGCAAGAATAAAGGTAGCCTACATCTCTACAGCGACGAATTTCGGGTTGGGTTCTGTCTTAGTACCAGTAGGGTTCGGGTTGGTCAAACGACTCAGGTACGGGCCGGGTTGGGGCTTCAGTTTAAAGCCCGTGCAGACCTCTACATTGGAGCACATTCCTGAACGGCTCATTTTGAGACACTGTTTCAAATTTATGGGAAAAATAAACGGAGTGGATGGATTTTTACTACAATATGGTGGTTGTGTACACACACTGACTGCAGACACATAAATATGTTAAAAAACAATATAAAAGTTAATTTTGCATAATAGGTCCCCTTCAAATAATTAGTAACCTTTATGAATCAAGAAATACATCAATCAAGAATTCAAGAATTATTCTAGACTAGGAATAAGAGTAAAGTTCTTAGAATTTTGACACACTTAAAGGATTAGTTCCCTTTAAAAAAAAAAAAAAAATGTTGCTGATAATTTAATCACTCCGATGTCATCCAAGATATCTATATCTTTCTTTCTTCAGTCGAATAGAAATTAAGGTTTTTGAGGAAAACATTCCAGGATTTTTCTTCATATAATTGACTTCAATGGCAACCAACCTATGAAGGTTCAAATGTCCGTCTTAATGCAGCTTCAAAGTCTCTACACGATCCCAGTCAAGAAATAAGGGTCTTATCTAGCGAAATGATTGGTCATTTTCTCAACAGTTTCTTGATCTTTGATAATGTGGCCCAACAAAAAAAAAAAAAAAAATTTAACTAATTAATTGCACAATTTGCTTAGAATCACCTAATTAAATTAAACAACACAGAAAAAAAAAGGAACAGAAAATAGTCCTATATTAAAATAATATTAAACATCAATATATCAATATATTATTCTTTTTCAATAATCAATCAACAATCAATTTAACAGATATTTTGGAATTTTTTTTTTACTAATCATCAAAATAAAATATAGTCCTACAAAGCTACTAATTATCAAAATAAAATATAGTCCTACAAAGCTATTATTACCAGAGCATGTGATCAGAGCAGGTAATTTTACCATTATTGGCCAGCATGACTATACCAGCTCAGTAGGGCTATTGCAAACAGAAGTCTACTACAGAGAAATTTCACGTTATTTGAACGGACTTTGCTTTTCCAGTGCGTGATTGGAGTGTTTGGGCCGTTAAGACAGAGCGAACGCGCAGCGCAAACACGGAGCGGAATATTGAGCAGAGAGCGCAACTGCGTGCCGACACACACACGGAACGGAGAGCGCGGCGCACACACAGAGCGGAAAAGACCCGCTCATGAAAGCTGCGCGAGAATGAAACCTGATCGCCGAACACGGAGGGGTGGGACGGCATATTTTCGTCCTTTTCAATAGCAGCCGCAACAGGAAGTCATTAAAACGAGGCAAAAAAAAGTGCTGCGTTATTTGCGTTGTTTTTTTTTTACGCGTTAAACATCTCAAATTAATCGCAAAGATTAACGCGTTAATTCCCCCAGCCCTAATATATACACTTTTTAACCACAAATGCTCATCGTGTACTATCTCTGAGATGTGCGACGCATTGCATCATCACGTTGGAAAGGTCACGCCATCTGTCTAAGTTATTTGTTTGTGTACTCCGTATCAAAAAGGCAGGGAAGGGCGTCCGAAGAAAGAAAGACATGGATATCTTGGATGACATCGGGGTGAGTAAATTATCAGCAAAATTTTTTTTGTAAGTGAACTAATCCTTAAAAGCTAATATTTTACTCTAAGCGGCTTTATACATATGACCCCAGGTCTAAACACAGTATATTGTGTCAATATAGACACTGCTAGATATAAAGTGACCTGTTATGAATGAACAAACAATAACTTTACAAACAAAAACCCCAGTGGTGTCTAATACTCACAGCATAAAAACGCATTGTTTGGGCCAAAGCAGGAGGACTGGCCCCTCCATCCTCATGCAGTTGGCTCTTAATGATGAGATCATATAGTGGGGACAAGGTGGGCGCAGTCTCAAAAACAGGGATGCCTAAAAATATATATTTTTTAAAATTGTGAAGTAGAGCTATATTCATGCTGTCTCACAGAAACACATGAGCAATTCTCATATTAACTCTTATTTTAATAAAAATTTGTGATATATCATGTGATTGACCAGTTAATATCAGAAGCGTAATAACTAATAATAACTACATTAATGTAGAAGTCAATATAGTCCTGTTTTGTTTCAAAACAACTAACTTTTGATCAATTATACAGCTAATCATCCAGACAATATTATATTCATACCTGTAGAACTGCCCATTTTTTTTATATATAATGCAGAGAATGGCATCAAGCAATTCATCTTCAGGAAGAAACACGCTGGTAAATCTACACAGTTTGAGTTTGTTACGGAAGAAAATGATGGAGTCCTAGGAAAACAAAAACAAACGGAAAACAACAGTAATTAAATAACTATCTGACATGACTCCAAAACATCACATTATATAGATTTTCAAATATCTTGAAAGAAAAAAGACTTGGATAAATACTTAACAATAAATAATTATTATAAATCAATACATTTTACAGCAGTAAAATTCTGTGTTTTAAACAACTTCTATTTAAATATATTGCAAACAAAGCTATTATATGACTTCAGAATACTTAGGCTACTTTTATGATATAAACAGTATAAACAGCTCGTGGTCAAGTATGCAGCAAAATTCTGCTATTCTCATCTGCGTTCCATGGACAAGGTTCCCACTCTTTCATGAACATCAGATTCAAGGACTTTTTAAAGCACCTTTTGTTTTATATCAAGCACAATAAAGACAATAAAGATGGGTTTGTTACTGCCAACCTGGACTCTGTCTATCATTACTGCAGTAATGTTAAGGCATAAACTGACAACTAAAAACAAATTTAAGGTGCATATGACTTTTTAAATCTATTGAGGAGAGAAGGCTGGTAGAGTGAACGAGAGATGCAGTTTGCAGCATTCTTATTCCTGCTGTTAAAGGGGTGGTATAATGCCCTTTTCACAAGATGTACAAATACATCTCTGATGTCCCCACAGAGTGTGCATGTGAAGTTTTAGCTCAAAATACCCCACAGATATTTTTATATAGCATGTTAAAGTTGACACTTTTTGAGGGTGAGCAAAAACGCCCCGTTTTTGTGTCTGTCCCCTTAAATGCAAATGAGCTGCTGCTCCCGGCACAGAGGGTGGAGCTTCAACAGCTCGTTCTAGCAGCTCTATTACCTAACACAGACATGCACTGAAATTTTCAAAAACGTTTAGCCTTTTATGTTTAAACTGGAGTCACAAAGATTGAGAGACTCAAGAAGTGACATGTAGACATCATTTCTGAATGGTTAGTTGATGAATTTATGTAGCTTATGTGTAGTTATCTTCAAGTCATTGATTAGCATATTCTGTCTTGATGATCTATAAATCATGTTCCGGGGCTGGGGTTTATGTAAATTTTAGGGTTAATGATGTCACTAACCCAGGAGGAATTTTGTGTAGTCCCTACCAGCTGTTTGTTGTAGTCCTTAAAAAGCAATAATCAATATATAGTTTAATGTGAACAATTATCATACAAAACTATACATGCTTGGTATCATTTGAAGGTCTCATTCCCGAAGAAGTAAACCAAAAGGTAATAAAGGTTTAAAGAGGTCACAAGATGTAACATAAATCTATCATTTTAAATCTATAATTTTAAATTTACAATTTTAAATCAATCAATCAATCAATCAATCAATCAATCAATCAATCAATCAATCAATCAATCAATCAATCAATCAATCAATCAATCAATCAATCAATCTCTCTCTCTATCTATCTCTCTATCTCTCTATCTCTCTATCTCTCTATCTCTCTATCTCTCTCTCTATCTCTCTATCTCTCTCTCTATCTCTCTATCTCTCTATCTATCTATCTCTCTATCTATCGATGTCCCCAGACTGTGTCTGTGAAATTTCAGCTCAAAATACCCCCCAGATCATTTATTATAGCTTGTCAAATTTGCCCTTTTTGGGTGTGAACAAAAATGCCCCTTTAAAGGATTAGTTCACCTCAAAATGAAAAATTCCTGATAATTTACTCACCCCAATGCCATCCAAGATGTCTATGTCTTTCTTTCTTCAGTGGAAAAGAAATTAAGTTTGAGGAAAACATTTCAGGATTTTTCTACAAACAACGGAGTTCAATGGCAACCAGAATGTTGAAGTTCAAATCAATGCAGTTTCAAAGGGCTTTGAAGTGTTCAAGGGCTCTGCACGATCCCAGCTGAGGAATGGGGTCTTATCTAGTGAAACGATCGGTCATTTAAAAAAAATTTATTAAAATGTATATACTTTTTAACCACAATTGTTCGTCTTGTGCTGGTCTGCGACGCGCCATGCATTGCGTCATCATGTTGGAAAGGTCACGCGTCACGTCATCTATTAAGTTATTTGTCTGTGTACCCTGGTTCAAAAAGGTAGGGAAGGGTGAAAAATTCCATCTCATTTTCTCTTCCAACTTCAAAATAGTCCAAAATCTTTGTTTTAATTTATTATTATTATTTTCTTCTTTTTTTTCGTGACCTTTCCAACGTGATGACGTAATACGTGGTGCGTCGCAGACCAGCACAAGGCGACCAATTGTGGTTAAAAAGTATATACAAAATTTAAATTTTTTTTTGAAAATGACCGATCGTTTCGCTAGATAAGACCCTTATTTCTCGACTGGGATCGTGCAGAGCCCTTTGAAACACTTCATAGCCCTTTGAAACTGCATTGATTTGGACTTCAACATCTTGGTCGCCATTGAACTCCGTTGTGTGTAGAAAAATCCTGAAATGTTTTGATAAAAAAAATAATTATATATTTTCCACTGAAAACCTTCCACAGATGTTCATTTTGAGGTGAACTAATCCTTTAAATGCAAATGAGCTGCTGCTCCCCGCAAAATACCACACAGATGAAGCCTGAGCGAGAGATTCCATACTTTTGCCTTTGTATTAGAATTGGTTACACTGTTGTCGCTTGCGCCAAATTGCGGTGCCGTGGGTGGAAACGTGCAGATTAAGGAGTGGTAATATTATAAAAAGATCCCCTTCCTAGGTCAGAAGGGGAGTGAAATCTGATCGGCTTATTTTTTGACATGCTTGCATAAAAAGGATTACCTAAACAAAGCTACTGGGTTGTCACTTTTCACGTTTTCCTGGTCGGTAGATGCACCAGGGACCCGATTATAGCACATTATAAACACAGGAAAAAACGGAGAAACTAAAACTGAGCTAGTAAAAGCTCCACGTTTCTCACACGTTCATCATGCATGTTTATTTCATGTTTATTTCAAGCACTTTCAAGGACCCATGTTTGTTTTTGCACACTTTCCAGCCCTTGAATCTATTTGTCTGAAATTCAAGTACTTATAAAAAGCGTGGGAACCCTGCATGGAAGAGATTACACAAGATTACACCATGGTAGTTACACCAGAATTGTCATTGTTGTTGATTGCATTGTTGTCCTTTAATTCTCAAAGATCTAACCCTTTGTTGTCGACTGGATGGGATCCTGTGATAAGTGGAGCAATGGGAAGCTTGTAAACCGATGTTGTGCCCTCAACAGTCACTGACACACTCACACCTAAAGTACGGGGAACTGCAGAATACAAGAGGAGAAAATAATCAATGACCTTGAAGTAAATAAACACTAGATTGACATTTAAATGAATATTCAACAATTTTGTTATGATTTATAAAACATGATTTTCTCACTATTGACATCAGTGAAGTTCAGTTGGGCTCCTGTTCCCTCTTCAAAGATATCATTTGGAGAAACGTAACACTGTAGAGATACTAGATGACCGCCACTCCTCGCCGTTAACAGACCCACACTACCATGAAGTATGGTCTCCACAGTGTTTGCATTAGTGGCAATCCTATGATATAAATTGCTTGAGTAATTATAACCTTTCAAGAAAAATAAAATAAAAAATACAGTATTTTTCTTATGTATACTATGGTACTGAATGTGAACTGACAGGGATACAGAACCAGTGCCCAAAAATGATGCTATTTACAAACACCAATGGTGTAACTGACTGCTAGTATTTCTATTAATTTGATCAAAAGCAGGTCATAATGGCATAAAAATGCTAAGTAACAGATCAGATTATTTTGGATGTGATCAATGACAGGGCAGGCAAAAAAATAAATAAAATAAAAAGAATACACCCAAACCTTTGTCTGGCAAAGAAAATTCTAAAATATTATAATAGTTTGGGTGTAGTGGTGTATTATAACATAATCAGCTCTAATACACCAGTAAGAGACACCGTCAATCCTGTGCATTATCAAGTCAGGTCAAATGTGAAACTAAATGCTCAAAAATATGTTAATTTGTCAATGATTAAATGAGCAAAGCTTTCTTAAGCTGCAGGTAAACAAAATCTGGTTGTCTTAGTAGTGGAGGTGGTTTCTTACTTTTCCTGTTTGTCTTATATGAGTGCCAACGACATGTCAGACAGGGAATGATGATCTATTAATGTCAGTTCTTTACTGTAACATGAGACTGGAACAATACATAGAGGAAGAAACAAAAACACTAAACAACTAACTGAACTAAATAAGGTGGAAATCTTAATTTCCATACGAATGAAAGTGGATGGTGATCGAAAGCTGTCCAGCCCCAACAAGGACTAAAAAGCACCATAAAAGCAGTCCGCATGATTTGCACTAAAATCCAAGTCTCCTGAAACCACATGATAGCTCTGTGCGAGAAACAGCCTCAAATTTGTTTCACTCAAAATGTAATCTTCTCCTTGGAAATATTGGTCTCTATTCATACTCATTGTAAGGAAAAGAGTAGCTTGGACATTCTTTCAAGGAAAAAACTAAATCATACCAGTTTTGATAGACACAAGGTAAGTAACTGATTAGAATTCTCAGCTTGTCCTTTAATTATCTGAATGAGGTTTCTGAATAGCAGCTTTGTGTAGCTCATAACACACGGCTTGTGGTCCGACTGAGTCACAGAACTGCTAATTCAACTCCGGTCATTTCTGAGGATGTGCTTTCGTGGCATTTAACAGCTTTCCTATGAAATGTCATTCTGTTCCTGTCAATGTTTCGCATGTAGTGTCAATTAATTTCCCCCTAAAAGTCTGCATCAAGCGTGAAAAGCATTCCCTATTGTGGCGTATATCCGAGTGAAACAGAAAAAAATATATATATATATTTAATGTACGGCTGAACCTTTTGAATTTTGTCCATCGGGAACTGATTGGATCCTTGTTTATTGCTGTGATCTCATGTTAGCAACAGGTTGCTGGAGAAGAGGGATTATTGTCCCAGTGCACACGTCATCAGAGACGAGATGTTACAAGAGGGAGAGGAAGGTTTTTATTAAAGATTAATTAAAAAAATATATATGATGTGCAGTTGTGCACAGATAAATCCTTTATAACAAACACTGCACCATTCCATAAAAAAATAAGAATTTTCGATTTTGATTTCATTGTGACATTAAAGGGTTAGTTCACCCCCAAAAAAAAATTCCACGCTCAAAATTGCTTAGATCACCTTTCTTTCCCATTCTGACATTCACTTTGGAGTTCAGGAGATTTTCTTGACCAGGACCACACCCCTAAATGCATTGAAGCAACTGCCATGTGATTGGTTGATTAGATAATTGCATTAATGAGAAATTGAACAGGTGCTCCTAATAATCCTTTAGGTGAGTATATATATATATATATATATAACCTCTGTTACGACTTCTCCAAAAGCTTAAAGGAGTAAATTGGGAAGATGAGATTAAATTGGGAGTTGTACAGATGCTTTGCCTTTTAAATACAGGTATACAACCATGCCATGATCCCAACAGTTTTCATAGGATCTTAAAAACATATTACAGAGGCGACCGAATCATTGCTAAAGACCCCCCCCCCCAGGAGTGATCCTCCCAGCTGAGAAGCATTGAAAGCAGCATCATGGTTTAAAACTTCTTTGCTGCATCAAAGCCTGGGTACATTGCAATCACTGAAGGTACAATGAATGTAAAACTGTATCAAGAGATTCTACACGAGAATGTCAGCACAGAAGTACACAATATTGCGTTTTAGAGATGCTGAGTGATTTAACAAGACAATGACCCAAAAACAGAAGTAAATCAACTAAATAACGGTTAAAAAGTCCTGACCTTGAGCCATAAATACAGATAACCAACCCATAAATATAGATAATAATAATAAGATTCTAACAGATTTATGGGGAATGATGGTTCAAATTGGTCAAAAGTCTTACAAGCAGCTACAGAAAACATTTGGTGGAGGTCTTGCTGCTAAAGTGACTAAATTCAAGGGTTCACTTACATTCTCCACTTCTTTTTGCATGATCACTCAATGTTCCCAATAAATTTCTCAAATTTTTTGAGTAATCAATGCAGAAATCCAGATATTTTCAAAGGGTTCACAAACTTGTGACTGACACTGTATGGATGCTGTGCATAATAGCTTCTAATGGTTCAAAAACAAAGCAGCTATGCTTATCTGTTGGCAAGGTTTCTACAAGCTATTTCATAGCTATGTCATTGTTCATTTCTCAAGACACAAGTAAAACTGTGGGCTTATTCTGAGAACAATTTGCAACTGGCCATGTTATTAACATAGTACTGCAAGTTACTTTAAAGAATAATATAATAATATCACAATATAGTATTACAATTGTACCATGTCCAAAAATGTCCATTGTACGTTTTTGCTAGTGTACGATACTGGGGAAACAATTTTCTTGACAAATAGGAAAAGAAAAAGTGCCTGAACATATGCATCATCTTGGTGAGGTCTAACTCCAGGGACTGAAGCGCCAAATACATCTTTGTCTTTAGTTTGCTGTGGAATAAAATGAGAAAAAAAGTATTAAAATGCAAATAGAAACAGGAATTGCAAGTGTTTTATGATCTTATGAACACACTTGTCTCCAGGGAGCTTATAGAGGTTAACCAGACCCTTCAGGTGTTTGGAAAACTCATCAAAATGTTTGTCTCTGTAAAAATAAAGGTTAATGTTATGGTAAATACATGTACTGCTTTGTGTGGTTGTACAGTGACAACGTTACAGTAGTTGTAACTTGTATAAAATAACTTGTTGAATTCTTGAATCTGACTGGCTCATAGGTGACTTTATGATGGCAAGTTGTATAAATGTAGGTCCCGTTTTGTCTGTCATTACAGTTGCACATTCTTTCTGGACACTTTCAAAATAACAGCAGCTTGGTTTGTTTCTAAGCAAAATATTTATTCAGTGACATAAGACATTTCTATCTTTACATTTAGCAGATGCTTTTATCCAAATCGACTTACAAATGAGAACAATAGAAGCAGTTGAAACTAACAATAGGACAACAATATGCAAGCGCTATGACCCTTCCCAGTTTAATCTAACACAGTACATGTACTTCGCAGCAAGTAAACAATCTACTTGAGCATAAATACATATTCCACATTGCTGAAAAATGTAATTTCACTTATATAGTTTGCTTACCGTAAATGCTGTATCAGCTCAGGACAACTCTACATAACAATGAGAGAAAATTACAATAAAGTAAGACCACAGGGCATAGACAAACTGCTTTATTATTTATTAAGTCTTCCTCTCACCACAGGGTTTTCACCATGGTGGGCCACTTTGACATCCACAAGCTTTCCTGCTTTATCCAAATGCACCTCAACGTAAAACATATCTGAGGTGATATAGCACTCAGTACGTGAGGGGCTCAGGTGAGATCCCAACCTGCAGGCACACAGCACGAGAACAAAATTTAAGACCAAACATACCTTTTAGCAAAGTTGTGAAGTTAGGTCAAGTAAAATCAAGTAGAAAATATAGCTGCAAGCAACGATTACGGTGGCACCGCAACCCCGGTATGTGTATATGTATATCCCCCAAGCTTGTAATCATCAATATCTAAATTTAGAATCACCTACTTAAATTAAACACAGGAAAAAAAGGAACAAAATAGCCCTATATTAAAATAATATTAAACATCAATATATCAATATATTATTATTTTTCAATAATCAATCAACAATCAAATTAACAGATTTTTACATTTTTTTATATTTTTTTTATTACTAATTATCGAAATAAAATATTTTTTTTACTAATTATCAAAATAAAATATAGTCCTACAAAGCTATTATTACCAGAGCATGTGATCAGAGCAGGTCCTTTTACCATTGTTGCCCAGCATGACTATACCAGCTCAGCAAACAGAAGTCTACCAGCTCTCAGTGATATGTGTCGGGTACCTGCTATGATAACAGTAACTTTCTCAAATGTTTACAGAACAAGCGGGAACCCAGTGTGCCTGTATCTTTCTCTGAGTCTGTATGGGAATAATCTAGGAGACTCAGGAGTGAAGCTGTTAGAGGATCTGAGGGATGATCCACATTATAAACTGGAGGCACTGAGGTAAGAATAGTTTAACGATTTTCATCATCATATTTTTATTTAAAGTTCAAATGTCTGATTTACTCACTAGAAATATAAGTAAATTGTACCAGGTTCAGTAACACCACGTGTGTGTGTGTGTGTGTGTGTGAATATTTTGTCTGAGATCATCAGATAATGAGTCTTAAATTCAGCTTCAGTTTCTGTAGGTCTCTGAACTTTAAACTGTGTTTAATATGAGTTTAATTCTGCTCATACTGTTGTGACTGATTGTGAAAATAATATTAATGTTATTTCCAGCTTTTCCCCTTTAACTGTCTCTATAGGCATCTTTACACAGCCGAGTTAAGGCTGCTCTAAAGCGGCTCTGTGTCGCTCAAAGTTCTGTGTAAAGACACAATGCCGCATAAAAGCAGACTTAAAGTATGACGGGTCTGATCTACCTCAGCCCCTAGTATCAAAGATGACTCTGATATTGTTTTGGTTCAGTGTAAATGAATGTGAACTTGTGCCGCTCTAAACTACGTCATTGTCTGACAACCAAACATGCGGCGCGAGAATCAAGAAGCGGAAGACTAAACATATCGGCCTAGCTCCATATTGTTTTAGCCACATAAAAAAATGTCAGCCAACAAGGCCAAGGGACAATAAAGTAAAAGTGTCCTGTACTCACATCGTGAAGCAAACCACCAAAATAACAGAGTCGTGGACGTGTGTAATCAATTGGCTTTCGCTGTTTGTAATCTTCCTTTGATGAGACTGGCAGATCAACGCAACGCTACATTTCTCTCAGATACGGTAAATGCTTATTCAGTGTCACTGTGTTTTATTATATTCCAGAAATCATCTTCTTGAGGGCGATATTTCACCCACACACGACCTGCCTGAAACACTAACGATAGCATAATTGTTCTTTCTGGCTCTTTGGGAAAAAAAAGACAAAAATCCTGTGGTGATCGACCCGGTGTAATAATTCATAATTTCTTTGTAGCATTTGTTCCATCTGGAACAATTTTATTAAGAAATAGAAAATAGCTATCAGTACCACAGAATTATTACAAACATCAGAGCGTGAGATCGCTATATCACACAGAGGAAATCTAAAATTCTGTATTTTTATTTATCTTGAGTTTTATCTCTTTGTTTACTTTTAAATTCATTTTATAACACTTTGTTAAAACTGTAGTTTTAAAATAGTTATGTTCAAAGTATTATTTCCCGCGATTTTAGTTCCAGTGTAAATGCATTTTTGTTATCCGCGTCAGAGAAGCAATAAACATTCTGTGTAAATGCACATTTGTGATTTTATGCCGCTTTAGATTTGGTTTCTGTGCCGCTTTTTCTGTGTAAAGATGCCTTATGTGTGTGATAATCTGAGATTTGGGTTGTTATTAATCCCCTGAGGTCGGCTGTATCGCCGGCGATACCAGCTCGCTTTTTTTTTATCAGTGTAAAAGAAACTCATAAATACTCTGTTGACTTTGATTTTCCATAGGAGTTTCATACATCAATCGATTCTGTTAAATGTGTACTATTTTTGTGTATACTCACAATAAAAACAAAGTGTTGTGCTTATTGCCAAATAAAGAAAAATAAACACGAAGCGAGTTCTGCCTTCTCTCTGCCAGTGAAGTCCATTCCGAAACGCGTCCGAAAATGAACAATAACTCAGCGAACACTCAGTCAAACAGGCATACAGACACACAGGCATGAAGCTTGAAATCTCTTCTTTTAAATGAAGTAATTTATATAAAAAACAAATATTCTCATCTTGTGAAATCTGTATTAAAAGACAGCGATTCCAGTCGAGCTCATCTCAGCTCATTACGTTATAATCGGCCCCGCCCACGGAGAGCGCGCGCTATTCAAACGCAAATGACTGAGACGATCCCATACAAACTGTGAACGCCCAAATATCAGCTCGAGAAAACACATCAAGTTTATTCAGATCAGTGTACTTGTCTACACTGTCTCGCAGCGCTGTGAGGAATAATAATAATGGAAAACGTACCTCAGAAGTGCTGGTATTTCGAGGAGCAACGGATGGAATACTGTAGTAAGTTTTTTTCATTCTCAAGTAAATCGCGTTTCTGTGTGAATGAATGAACGCAGAGATGCACTGTTTACCACAACTCGCAAAAAGACGGTTTAAATTTGAATTGCGTTTCTGTGTGTGAATAAATGATCTGCTTTTAGCAAACTATTTTGCTATACTGAGTAAAAATCGACTGAAATATGTTGAAATAAAATGTATTTGTATAAGCAACGTATTAAACTGCAAATTAACATTTAGACTCCTTATAATAGAAACGAAAGACCTATGTTACAGACAAATGAAAGACAACATTTCGTTGATTAGTTTTGGATAGATTACACATTTTTACTGTAAAATATCTGCCACCTCAAATAAGCTTTTGTTTGCCAATATTTGCTAATATGTTAAATATAGTATGTTTTGTCAACGTAGGCTATATTCGAAGTAATGAATCCTTAACTTTGAAATATATATGATAAAATGTATACTTTAGTTTTTACAAAGAAAGATTACACTTCAATTGTTGTTGTAATTGTAACCTTTTTAATAAAAAAAAATATATTTACAAGGTAGATGTAAACAAATTTTAAAAGGTAAATATAAGCATTTTCTTTAAATAATTTTTATTGTGTTATATTATTGACAAATTTGGGGAGAGGATACATATTCCAAAACTGAAAATACAGTATGAGAATTAAATGCACAATTAATAGACATGTTTTCCTTGGATATTATACAATTTGCAAGCAAAATTTGTGAAAAAAATATACAAAAATAAATTGACATGCTTCCAATTGTGAACCAATTTGGTAGAATATATATATATATATATATATAATTGCTCTTGCATTCTTTCTTGTGGCTATAGGTGACACACCTGAATGAATGGCTCATTAAGTATGCGGGCCCCATTGTCTCCTCAGGTGTGAACAACTACATATGCATGATGCTGTTGAATTGTTGACGCCCCTTGCGCATATTGCCTTTACAAACAAAAAGTGTTTTACAAGATTTAAATCAATGTATTGTGTTATGTGAATGATAAGGACTGGATGATTTTCACATCATTTTGAAGAAAAAACCCTTATTTCAGAAACTTTATTTTTTAGTTTTTTCAATAACCATGCATAAACATTATTCTCTCAAAAATAGAAACATGTACATGCATGTTGCTCACATATTATGGTAGCCCTGTTTGTGCTAAATAGAGTGTAATTACACCTTTGCCATTAATATGTTTATAAGCAACAGAAAAAAGCACAAATGTCAGGGCATGTCAGAACAGCTCAAGGACCCCAAAAATCCCTCAGACCCCAGAGGGTTAAGTATCTATACTTAAAGCCTGCTACTGTTGGACAGGTAGAGGGATGAATGTACCCAGATGCTAAAGCCTCCTCAATGTATGTCTACATGGCCAAGGTTTCAGGTCTTGTCAGTGGTTATACTTTACTCCCAGGTGGCACTGGGCTTTGCTGAAAACCTCTGTGAATGCTGCATACTCTGCTGCAATATTAGTTTCAACTTGGGTATCTGGGCTTTCAATACTGATAGTTTAACATGGCAAGGAAACAGTGACATGAAGACAATTTGATTGATAGTAACTTGACCATTGTGTGAGCTCACCCTGGTTCCAGGAGATAGAAGGATTGTGACCCAGGATGATAGTATGCTTGGGAGAGTTGATTACATAGAGCGAAATAGTTTCCATGTGAAATAATCCAATCTTGAGGGTAACCAGTACTGTTTGATGTGTGATACTGGGGCCGAAGGGTGTGTTGTCTACAGTAGTAATGTTGATAGCCGGTACATGGAACTGGAAAGGTTGAGTTCCTGGACCAGGTCTCGGTGAATTGAATCCACTGCTGCCCTTGAATCAACTAACGATGTAACACATTTGTAGTCCTTATCAGATAATATCTTACCAGTCCTGCATGGGGAGTGGGCAGAGAGTGGATGTACCGGGTCAAAGCTTAGTTAGCGGCTTGTAAATTGTTTAGCCGATCTTGATAACCCTTGAGCACCTCGCTCTGATTAGTGAACGGCGCCTGTAGTTGAGAAACTTCTGCTGGATTCAGTGATGGCGAAGTATTCTGTGACAAAATGGGCATGGAGGCAGCGTTTGAATCCATTTGTAGGAAGTGTATTAAAATAGCACAGCAGACAAATTCATATCGAAAATCAGAGAGACATATTTGTGATAACAGGTCGTAATCCAATAACTTGATAACAGTCCAACCAGGCAAACAAAGCAAAAGTGTAATCCAACAAACGATATCCAATAAAGCAGGCATGATGATCATAACAATAGACAAAACAGCAGGCAATGGAAAACACTCGGCAAGACAGTAGAAGCCGGCAATACTTTGCAAAGTATTTTGGCAGGAACATGACTATTTATGCATGTGGCGAACAGGAAATAACTAATGCAGAAGCAGTCTGTGATCAATACTCCCTCTGGGCTCCCTTTGGTGGACAGCTGAATGGGAGTCAGCCTTAGTTGTTACATGTATCTTCGTATTCTTTCTTGAGAGGACCACAATGGAAATTGGCTTTTTTGTGTATTTTATCCTCGACAGTTTTTCGAAATGATGTATGATCCCTCTTTGTACAAATTTCCTGTTTCAATATTGTCAAATAAACCAATCAATCAATTTATTAACGGAAAACAAATTATTTGATACATTTTTTATTGCACCCTTAAAGTTCTCAATGCTCCCCTAAATTTTTTTAATTAGGAGCACGCATGCTCCTTGGAATAAAAGTGAGCGTCAAACCCTGTGGGGTAATATATAACTTACCAGAATTCTTCTGTGATTTAATTCCCTATGTCAGTTTTTTTCTGTTCTCAAGTTTTCAAAGTGTCTGAAGTCGACAATGGTCAAGGTACCACAAAATGAGATGCACATCACAACTTATTCAGGAGTCAAAACATTTGTTAAAAGCACTTTATTACATTGCTTTGAGCTCTTTGACCAAGTTTAATTTGGTCTTTTTCTTTTAATGCATGGGAATATTTTCCCCTTTATTAAAAGAGAAATGTTGTCTTCAATTCAATTCAATTCAATTCAAATTTATTTGTATAGCGCTTTTCACAATACATATTGTCTCAAAGCAGCTTTACAGAAAGTGCATTTCAGAAGTGCATTTATGTCTTGTCTTGTTTATTTATATAGCATTCTTAGAACTAACCGAAGTTGAACCAAAATGATTTACATAAAAAGAAGAAAAAAAGTACACACACATTGGCCAATAAAACGACAACATATAAAAACAGAACATTTAACCGTTATTCGCTAGCAATATTAAAAGGTGTCATTGTTACAGTGTAATTATATATTTAAGTACTGAGTAATATTAAGTAACTACATGTACTTACTACAGGGTTAGGGTAGGATTAGGATTTGGTTGAGGGTTAGTTATTACTATGGTAAGTACATGTAACATATGTAACAAGGACACTGTAAAATAAAGTGTTACCCAAAAAAGTAATATTTTTGGCAAATGTAAAGGCCCTTTCACTCCAAAAGTGAAATGAATAAGCCTCATGTTGAAGGTAATGCAAATTCACACAAACCTTTCAGCTGTGCTGACATTCTGGATTGCAGAAGAATAGAAGAAAGTTCAACAAAAAATTAAACACATGTGATGTTTAACTAGTCATTTTTGTTTATTTGTATGGTTAATTTGGTATTTGAAGGTCAGCAGCACCAAAGACATTGGTTAATAATGTGAGATTAAATGCATAAAGTATATTTGTGTTAACATGGCTATTTCTGCAGTTTTGCATAATATTCTACTTTGCATTTCACTGTTTATATTCATGTTGAGGAATACTGAATCTGTTTTTGTGCAAGTGAGATGAGTAAATGCATGCTCACTTTAGTCTAGAACTATAATAATCATCATGTTCACACACAACGCCTCTGAACTTACGATTCCTCTCAACATGAGGACAGGAGAGCTGTCAGTCAATACATGGGAAAACAAAGTAACTTGCGTTACTTATTTGAAAAAGTAACTGATATTTTGTTGTAAATTTAAAAGTAATGCATTACTTTAGTGGCTTGAGAAAACACTGGTCTTGAGTATGCATAGGTTGGCATTTTTTCTTTTAGAATTTTTTAAGAATGACTAATTATAATGCAGTAACTCTTATGCAGCTTTTGTATTTGTCATGTTTTGATTACTGAATTGAGTTGGAGAAGATCATTTGAATATGATAGATAACATTAGAAATACACATTTGTGCAGGTTTCCTGAATCAGGGCTGGGAGGCTGGGAATATACCGGCACACAATCCGACTGTATTGTCACGAAGTGGGTCATGCCGTTGTGGGTTTTGTGAAGGAGTCCGATTCCACGGGGTATGAATGATGTAACGGTTGGACTTTTCAACAGGCGGGCCGTGACATTCACTTGGCTGCGACTTAAAATTAATCTAATCTGGAGTCTAGCAGTCAGAAGAAACGCGAGGGGATCAGATTTCAGCCCTGGAAAGTTAGATCAGGTTTACTGGCCTCCATAAACCCCTCAATGATACGCGTGTGTGCATGCAAATCTGTTACAAAGGTGGACCACGTTGTTTATGTATCTTTCTAATTCTGCAGGTTAGGGTGTGGATCTGTGGTGGTCAAAGAGCAAATTACAGATAGTAGTTAGAATCGAATCTGACTTCTTCTGTATGTCTGAAGTAGGTCAGCTCGCCCTCTCATGTTTCCCGTTGACTGTCAATAGTTCTGTGTTGACCAAGCTCAGAGTTGAGGAAAGAGACTGTAAGCCGAATGTAACAGACAGAAAGTGTCTGGATATTTAGATCAGCTGAATGGCAAACGTCCTCTACAGATCGAGACAAATGTCAGTCCCGCTGTTTCTTCTTAACGGCCTCCTCATGTGATATTGATTTAGCTATTTCTTTGTTTTTCTTCACACATCACATGTCTCGTTGTCTCATATTTCATCTCAAGCATGTTCCTCATTGACAATGTTGTCTCCTTGGTAAACAAATACATTTTGGACTCATCATTCATATTTGCAGTGAAATGACACAGTGGACACAATTTCCTCTTCCACTGTATACCCAAGCACACTGACCTGGAACGCATGTGACCTTTTCGTAATTTGAAGTATATATCAGACCTGCTGCCAGAGCTAGAACCCACACCACATGTTGACAGAAGCTGGATAGAATGCATATGTTAGTTCACCTAAACCATAAATGCTGCTGTCATTCCCATCATATATGTAGCAAACTATCATCACATTTCAATGAAGCATTTGAAAACTATTATTTGTAACTCATAGGGCCCTATTTTAACAATCTGAAACGCAAGTATCAAACGCGAAATGAAAGTAACTTTGTGGGCGGATCTCGACGCAAATCTAAAATGGGTTGGTCTGAAGTAGCTACGTTACTCATAGGTGTGGTTCGGGCGTAATGTGCTATAAACCAATCAGAGCGTCATCTCACATTCCCTTTAAAAGCAGGTGCGCTTGTTCCATGGCAGATTGCTATTATAATGGCGGATTTGCCAGGAGCGGTTCACAGCCGAGACCGACGTTCTCGTCAGGGCTGTAAAATACACTTTGTCAGGTGTCCTTATATACCTATGTGTCTTGCCACTATTGGTCAAACAGGTTTGATCAGTCATTACTACATTAGCCTGAATAATTTGGGTAAATGTGTAAGCTAGATTTATGCCTATTTTTTTTCACATCTTCATGGACACCACAATGATTTCCCTCGTGTGGAATATTTTTCCTTGTAATAATGTATGGTTTGCAAAAATGTCTGTTTGTAGATGAGAGAAGCAAAGTGTGTGTGTGTTGTGCACACGCTACATTATGGCCAAGCATGCGCCCCTAAAATAGCATCTGAACGCTGACTTTAGACAAGGTTTCTCCTGGTCAGTGGCTGAATTGTTTTCTGAAACTGCAAAATAGCACCAGGGAACGTTTGCGCCGGAACACGCCGCCTCTTTTCGCTGAACCGCCCCCGGGAGCGCAAGTTCATTCCCTAATTTACCGACGTGCGTCTGTGGAGGGAAAAATCCGCTGTGTGTCGGGTGAGAAATAGGAATGATGCATGCGTCGCTGTACAAAGTCAATTGCGCTGAGTGAATGATAGGGCCCCTGGGCCACTAACACGGCACCGTTCTAACAGAAAACTGAATTCGATTATTCTGGCCGTTCAACAGAGTTTGGAGCTCGAGAACACAAACTTTAAAAATAGTTCCAAGGTGCAAAAAACTTTATCTCCGTGTAAACTTCAAAAACATGAATCTGTGATAACGGAGACTGTGTACACATGTGTATTATGTGAGCATGTACATCACAGGTTTGACAGTCGTCCGGTAATAACACGACCCATCACACAAACTCTTTCCCATCTCCTCTTACAGGTGTCCTCTGTACTCATCGACTGAAACGGAGCGAGAGTCACTGTGTCAGCTTCTGCAAGAGAAAGACCAGCTCCAGAGAGATCAGCAGGACCGAATCAAGAACTTGACCAAGCTGCTAGTTACTGCTTCAAACGTCACCCTGATCCCGAAGGTAACCGGTTTCACCAGTCATAACGAGGGTTGGGTATCAGTTGAATTAACGATTCCTATTTCGATTCCTATTTCGATCACTTTGGATGTGGGCACGGTTTGGATGTGTGCGTGGTGCAGAAAGCAGCGAGTCGTCCCGCGTTTAAAGTCATATTGAAATGCTCACAAAGGAATCGATAAGAGGAATCTAAATGTTATAACAAGTATCCAATTCCTGACCTCAAGTGTTTTTTAAATTCCCAACCCTAATGGTAACTGCTCAGTGTTGGTGAAGGCCGTGGATCTGATTGTTGCATTTAAACGCACAGGTTCCCAAGCGGAGAGTGACGTGGGCTGGGAAGCTGCTGATATCTGCGGATCTGCTGAAGGAAGATCTCGGCTCCACTGACATGAGCTTCGCTGAGACGTACATCAAGAAGAGAAGAGTCGACAGCTCTCTGCCTGAAGAGGGAGAGGGTACGAGTTCTGTCTGAACACTTGAGAAAGTTACTTGCATTTGAAGATTATTCTGCAGTCGCTGTGAAGCACGTAAATGTCGTTTTCAGAATGAAGGCTTGGCCGAAAAACCTAAATATGGTCAGTGCCACACCAGGGACCGAAGACTTATTTATTACTTAATTATTTAAAAGAATGATCTTAAAAATCATCATAAATGTTTTGATTCTTTTAGTCTGTTTCTTGTTTTTATTCAAAATGTATTCAGTAATTCAAAACTTTATCATTTAAATATACAAGTTGAACAATAAATTATTTCTTAAAGTTAAGATAACCTTCAACTTTTTAAATCCCTCTTGTCTTAAAAGACAAGAGGGATTTTTTTTTGCCTTCTATCAAATTAATTGTTGTAATTAAGCATATGACGGCAACGCAAACCAACTGGTCCATCTTAAGACAGGCTCATTTAACACAATTATTTAACTCGCATTAAAAACGTGATGCTGAATTCCAGTCAAGCCAATAGATTGAACATTGTGTGAAGATTTGTGCATGTCCATCACTAGATAAAGGTTCATGAGGTGTTTAGTCAGTTGTGTTTTGTGTCCAGATATGGATGAGTTCGACAGCCGCTTTGACTTCACTGCTATGGACGATCCCAACATGGACATGGAGACAAGCAGCAACACGGCCCACAGCTCCTCAGAGGGGTGAGGACGCATCATCAATATCAACCCTGCTTTTACTCTCTAATGGGGCGTTTAAATCGGCTTGTTGTTTGCCTAGTTTTGTTTACTGCTAAAAGTTTTCATAGCTTTTACATTTCGCTTTGAAACCAAATCTTCCGCCATCGTCTTGTCAGTCAGCTCCTCACTCTCGTGATAAATGACTCCTGCTGCTGATCTGGGCTGAGATTTTCGTTCGGCTCACGCTGTATTAAACAGACACGTTCAGTTTTTAATTGTAGTGTCTGTTCTCTAACTGAACTAAATTATTTATTTTTAAAAAACGCGGTGGGGAAGTTAGGGCTGCACGATTATGACAAAAATCATAATTGGCGATAATTCCCTTGAAATTGTAATTGCGATTTATTAATTTCGATGATCACAATTTACATTGTATGTATATAAATTAGACTTACTAATTTACAAATTAAACAACGTTGCATGGTCGTAGTTTCCTCTGCACTTTATACACAGTGCGTGCCGCCGCATTTGCGCGGGCAGTTGAAGAGTGTGCGCTACGAGCACAGTATAACGGCTGACATGACAGGAAGGAACATCCGTTTTTCTGAAGTGAAAGACAATTTAACCGTACACTTGCGTCACTGCCTGGTAGTTCCTATTGTGCTGGGTTTTTTTAAGTAGTTGTGATTTGCCTCTCATAACATGCTCTTAATGCATGCAGAGTGGATTTTTTATTTATTTTATTTTTTAATCGCGACTTTGAACGATTACGTAATCATGGCATCCATAATCGTAATCGCGATTAGAAATTTGATTAATTGTGCAGCCCTAGGGCAAGTGATGTAACCGGTGTTGCTTCTAAACACCGACTATCGTAGCAAGTCTAATACGTATCCCCCAGGGCTCCAGACTAACTCTTTTCACCTCCGTCCTGGAACCGTCCTAAAGTGAATGTCAACCGTCCCAAAATAAACATGTTGTTTCTGTACTTTTTTATTATCATCTATAGTTGTTAGTTACATAATAAAAACACCATTAAAATGTTTATGATATATATTATTAGGCTATATTTATTTAGCTCCATTAAGTAGTTATCTGTAAACAGGTAAAAAACAGATTTAATAAAAAATAACAGGAGTTAAATGCTTTTTTGTATTCATGCAGAACAAATCTTTATTAATCATTATTTATGAATCATTATTAAAGCTATTAACGAGCAGTGAATGCTTTTCTCTTTCTTTTGTTGCTTGATCAATATTAAGGACACAGACCGCATTAGGTTTATCACTGTCACTTTAAGACATCGGATCATGTCCAATGACGTGCTCTGATGCACATCCGATACACTCACAACTGTTTAAGACATAAACCAACATAGTTATAGTGAACTCTCCAAAACGAACATTTAGACATAATGTTGTGTGTATTTGTCCATTCAGACACGAAAGAGAGCTCAATTCCGTAACGTTACTCGCGCGCTGTATAGGTGTCTCTGTGCATGGCTGCACGCTTCGGGTCGGGTGTGTGCGCACAGAAAACCGTACCGAATAAGGCTCTTTTTTTGCGTCGTCACTCTTATTCAGATCTATATGTCTGCTCTACTCATTCTCCCAGACGTTTACTTTTTTTAACGTTTTATGAGACATGCAGCGCCCTGTGGGTTAAAAATACCATAGAAAAACAACTATAGCCAAACTAATATAAATGTAAAGCATTATTAAAGACAATAAACACTCAATTATAAAAATCAGTAAAATAAAAAATTTATGCAACTGAACAAAGATACGATTGAATTTATTCGGGTACAGAAACTAATCAAATGTAAAATAATACGGCACTTTATAAAATATTACAAATATAAAGTTATTCAGTCAAGAACCGAGTATCCGATTCCTGACCGAGTATCTGATTCCTGACCGATTCCCGACCGAGTATCTGATTCCCGACCGAGTATCTGATTCCAGAATTGGAATCGATTATTAATTCCCAACCCTTATCATATGACGGGGTTCTGATGCCATGTTTGAACCCTGCTAATAAATAAACATCATCTTTTTATTTATTTTGTAAAGGATGCCGTTATAGCTGAGCGAGACCTGGCCAAACACACACTCGATCAGCTGACCGAAGACCTGGAGAGTGTGACGGCAGAGAAGGACTCGCTTCAGAAAGACAAAGACGCCCTGCAGAAGGACATCGAGGAGAGGAGAGATGCAGACGAGTTCGAGAAACTAGAGGAGGAGAGCAAGAGAGAGTACGAGGTGATCAGGAGCGTCACGTCAAAGCTGTATCACGGTGTCTCAATACATCACAATACAAAAATGCATCAGTATGTATCGTGTATAGTTCACATAGATTTAAAATTCGTTTTTAGTGTCAGTACTACATTATATATAGTAACTGAATGTATAATAATGCTATGGGGGAATATTTGCTGGTCCTGATAGTGTTAAATGTCTGATGTTACCAGTAAAAAGTGTCCTACATTATTTTAAATATATCTAATCGTGACATGAGGGTCTCGTTACACCCTAGCGTACAGCTGTCATGATCTCGTTGACATGTTCTCTGTCTCCACACAGAGAGAACTAGAGTCTGAGAACTCCAGACTGAAGCAGGATCTAAAT
Source organism: Leuciscus waleckii (assembly GCA_900092035.1). NCBI lineage: Eukaryota > Metazoa > Chordata > Actinopteri > Cypriniformes > Leuciscidae > Leuciscus > Leuciscus waleckii. The sequence goes on along the minus strand of FLSR01004888.1, from coordinate 63,615 downwards.
CGATCTGAGGAAATGATCCAGCAGCTGAAGGTCTGATCACATTCACTTTATCTTTCATTTGCTTTCGAAGACCAAACATATGAACTCAGTGCTGTTCTCCATAGGCTGATCTGGTGCTGATGTCATCTGAGCTTCAGAAGAAGACCGACCTGAGCACCGAGCTTCAGAGATTTGTACGTCACGAGTCGCTGAACTATTAGTTAGTGGTCGTCAGATGAGGGTTTTCACTGGGAACTTTGATTGATTGTTTACGCAGTATTTATTAACACAATATTTCGCTAAATTCTTCCACACTATACGTTGACGAGTGTCGGCTAGGGCTGTGATTAATCAAAATAAGACCTAAATGAGGCTTATTGTAATTATCAAATCACAAAGACTGCCATTTAAGTAAATAATGGCGGTGTTCATTTACACGTGAGCAGCAAATGAGCTTCCTAACTTTCTAATAGTCACTTACAAAATGATATGGTTTCACTTAAATACAGTTTTGTACAGCAATATATTTTATTTTGGTGATGAGTTGATTGCTTTCCTGTGGCTACAAATGCTCTGTATTATGCATCTCATATTCATTTATGCTATATTGCAATCTGCAGAGCGACAAGGATCTCGTGCATGAAGTGACGTGTCTGAGGCGCTCTCTAGATGATGCAGAGACTCTCAGTTTGGAGACTAAGAAGGAATGGGCCTTCCTGCGGAGCGAGAACATCTGCCTCAAAGAGAGAGACGTGAGTAGAGCTGTGTGTGTGTGTGTGTGTCCTTAGTTATTGTTGCTATGTCCGACAAGCTACGCTGCTCTCACGCCACACCATATTCTCACGCAGTGAAAAATACATTGCGGAGCAGAGAGGAGACTGACAACGCGCTGACAGACAGGACAGACCAGGTTACTTTTCGGTTACTTTTGATATTAAACAATTACATATATTAGAAATGTAATATTTCTGCGTGTGAGGGCGCTGCAAGATCTCTGTTTGCGAGTGACTGCCTGTGTGTGTGTCTGTATGTGTGTGTCCTACAATAAAAGCAGCACATTAATTTAGAACAGTGATTCAACTGACTTCTAACCTGTGCATTCATTGTTTAATGCACACCTTCCAGCCAATCAGAATCGAGTATTCAAAAAGAACATGGTATAATATATACTGAAGAAGATAGTTCACAAGTTGAGAACTGAAAATTGAGAACAATTGCTGTGCTATAGCTAGATTTCATTACCTTTCCACTCCCTCAGCTCTCTCTCTGCTTTTATCCTGAAGCGCCGCTCATATTTTAAATCTTCTTTATGCTCTTTAATTTCATTTTTTTAACTCTTTGATTCAGCCATGTCTGACCTCTTACATGGCTGAGGAAACAAAGGACTTGGTACACTTGAATCCTTCAACACTCCCACAGCAGGTCTTGGTTCCTGAAGTACAATATCCGTTATTATGTATTCTAGCTGTAAAGTTATAGTTTATAAAAGATAAAATAAAGTAGCTTCCTGCTCACCTTTATTTGATGAGCTGTTTCACCGCAGCCATAATCTTCTGTTGAATTATGTTTTTGGTCACCGCAGCCATAATCTTCTGTTGAATGATGTTTTTGGTCTTTTTTTTTTTGTTACCGGTGCATTTTCCTGAAAATAGAAATCATGTAATAAAAAAGTATCCCAGAAAAATTTAACTATTAAACATAAATGCTTGTCTACAGTGCATTTAGTACATGTATGAAATATACAGGACTTTAGGCCTACATGTAACTGGATTTCTTGATCTCATTGAAATACTATCTAAAATCAGGTTGACATTTGAGGTAGAATGTGAATGAGATTTTATCCATTTACCAGGTCCATAAATGAGTCTCGCCAACATCTGTTGAGGACCTTTTTACTTTCTCTCTTCTACCCTTTCCTAACGCTTCCTCTGTTGCAAAGAGGGGTATACTGTCAAAGTCACAGCCATTTTCAATTTTTTTTCTCAAGTCAATTAGGGGCTGACGCTCTCATAAAAACAAACAAAGAAAGACACATTCAGTGCAGTTTTGTTTATTCCACTGTTATTATTTTATTTTATTTTTTTCACAAGTTTTTACTTGTATTTTAATTGTTGAGCTTCAATGATAGCATAATACATTTGTCTATACACAAAGGATTGTAACGTTAACTGGTTGGAGTGAGATTTTAATGATAGCCTACGATTAATCGGTCTCACTTTATCACCATATTGAAATTAATATCTTTACAACGCAATAAAATGGATCCCATAAATGGTCAGTTTACTTCTGGTAATTGTATTACTAAAACATGACAGTGAATGTAGTTCTGTGTTGATCAGTCCTCGCGAGGCTCTGTGCTCGTGCCTTAATTGCGCACCTGCGCGTGCGCTACAAATCAGTACGTAAGCAGCGTTTCCCCCTATTTTCTCAACTGTGTTTGAATAAAAGATAAATAAAAGTATTTGTACAGCTCTCTAAATTACATAACCAAAGATATGAGGACATTAGACGTTATAGCCTACTCACCACTAAACTGGATGACTCGACAAGGCCAACGCTGCAGCTCGCCTGACGAAATTTTCTTCCGAAACATATGCTTCCTCTTCTTTGTTCCACTTGTGAATGGCCTCGGCGTGTAGTTTTGACATATTTTTGTGTTTTATTTGTGAAAGTTCACATATGAACGGTGTTGTCTGTGAAAAAATCTACCAAAACGTATTTTATGTCCATCCTGAACTAACAAAGACAATGACTGACAGTTCGCTCATCAAGGATCAGCTGCTCTCGAGGCTCGTTGATAGGGCAACGATCGCGCGAAGAAGATCTAGTCACGCGCGTGCTAATTATCTATGAGGGTGAACTCCATATAAACGTACACAAACCATTTGCATCTTTTATGCATTGGCTATATCTTAATTTTTGTGTTGTGGCTGATTTATTGATTTTATTTGGAAAAATTGAATTGTCAGCAAGTGTCCACAAAGTCACCAAGTCTCATGCCATTTAGATTAAGACAACTTTTATTATTATTATTTTTTAAGATAGCTTAAGGGTTAATGTTGCATAGCAGTGGTGACCCACGATGACCCACCTATAATGGCCCTATCAGGTGGGACTGTGAGGGAACTAAAACAAACTGAGGAGAGTTTAGAATGGCTTTTTGATTGTTTGGATTTATTTACAACGAAACAATCCATAGATACATCATAAAGGACAAAAAAGCACATTAGTGAACACACTGATCTAAAGACAGAGACAGTCACACATCTGTGTGCCATTCCTGAAACATAGTAGATACCTGTCATTTCCAAGGTGTTTGATTTTTCATTTTACTATGTTCATGTACAGAGACTCATGTGAATGTTTAAGTCAGCGGGACTCATCAGTGGCATCTGGGTGGGTCCCTGTAAAAAAACCGAAACAACTGTGAACATGCTGATAGCAAGAGAAAGCATAGGGCTGCATGATTATTTACAAAAATATATATATATTATGAACACCAGGTTTGTTGTGCCTTGTTGGCATATACTTGTAGGGCTACATAAAATAATAATGACAATAGCCTAATAATAATTTTTACTTTACAAAAATGCAGGCGGCCTATAACAAAATGGTTAAAAAGAAACACTTCAGTACACTACACTTGAGAAAAATATATGGATTATCATATGTTACTTCAAATGTTTCCATTTGTTATGACGTTATGAAATGAGATTGGAGTAAAAACATGAAGCCTAACGTTTGGCGCGTTTTACTTTTCAAACGCACAGCGTGAGTGACAAACAAACAGCGCGTGTGAGAACATTTACTGAAGCGATCGAGCCACTCCAAACTATGAAATATTTAGAAGTGAGAAGATCGGATCATTTTACTGACTCGGATCTTTGAATCCCATTCATCAAAATGAACAAATCTTTTTTTGAGTAATTTTGTTCATTTCAGCAGAATGTATTTAAAATGTTAGCCAAATTCCCCAAACACATCAAATGTTGATTGCATTTAGAATAAGAAAAAAATTGCGATGCAAGGAAAAGGCCAAATTATGAGAAACAGAAACGATGAATTAATTTATCTTGGTCTTCAGGCTATGCAGTCTGTTAGTTTACCTCACCTCCCAATCCAAATCATTCATTCATCCCATGATATCCTCATAAACTGAACTATGCAGTCTGTAGTACCGGATACAGAACTGATTAGTTCACTTTCGAGTCTGTCGACTTCGAGTTCGAGTCTAGATTCGAGAGATGAACTAATCACTCTCTAGTCTCTATGGGACTGACAGGAAGAACAAAAGACTCAGACCCGAACCTGAAGACTCGAAGGATGAACTAATAATTGATCTTTCCGGTACTGACAGCATAGCCTCTATGGCACAGACAGGAAGAACGAAAGACTTGGACCTGAACCTGAAGACTCGAGAGATGATCTAATCATTTCTGTTCGGATGTTGCGCATGCGCGGTCAACACAAAATTAACGAATCCCTCGGTAGTCCCGAGTCATATTAAAGATACAGTGGGTACGGAAAGTATTCAGACCCCCTTACATTTTTCACTCTTTGTTATATTGCAGCCATTTGCTAAAATCATTTAAGTTCATTTTTTTCCCTCATTATTGTACACACAGCAAGAACCTTTTCATGATATGCTAATTTTTTGAGACAGGGATTTGGGGTTTTCATGAGCTGTATGTCAAAATCATCAGTATTAAAACAATAAAAGACCTGAAATCTTTCAGTTGGTGTGCAATGAATCTAAAATATATGAAAGTTTAATTTTTATCATTACATTATGGAAAATAATGAACTTTATCACAATATGCTAATTTATTGAGAAGGACCTGTATATTCAGCACAGGGTTTTGGCGGTTGTTAAATACATAGGCTACATTAAATCAATTCATGTGATCACCTCATGCATAATTTCATTGCACTGCAAACCTCAAAGTCATATTAAATACCACACCAAATAACTACACACACCAAATATCAATCTGGACAGACCGTCACTCATGCTAAATACCAAATACATAGCCGTCGTCAATATACAGTATAGCGAAGCGGCATGGGAGATAATAATAACCTGCCCACCCCCCCTCACACACGCGCTCACTTTACACACAAATAGTGGGGGGACCAGTAGTAGTTTCACACATAATTTAGGGCCTCCCCGGTGAACAAGACAATACCACACATACATCAACAACACATACAGTAAAACATAGCATGTACAGCTGGCTTCCTTCCGCTACAGGACGTGGGTTACCGCGTTCAAGCAACTCAGCAGCAGCAACAAGAACAAACCCTCGCAACAACAAATACATCATTCCTTTATGGTTGTAATTTCTGATTGCTAATGCAACACAGGTGTTTCTCTCCCCCAGCACATCATGAGGAAAACACCGTGGACGCTTCTAGTATCGCCACTCCCCTTATTTGAGATGAGCAACTTACAATGCTCTGATAGCACAGCACTTGATGAATGAGTACAGCGATATACCCTGGATATACCACATTAAACACACACTGTTCTCAAATCAAGCTCATGCTTCAGTCATAACCATGATGGAAATCCCCCCAAAAAACAACATAACAGAAACTCTTCTATAACATAACAGAACATTATACACACTACTAAATCTGCCACTTAAGATTAATTTGGCACAAAAAGCATTTTATAACACTTAATTTCAGCATTTCCTCTCCCTTTTGAGTGCCATTGCAAAGCAGGGTGGGAAATAGAAACACTTTCCCATTTCAGTTAAATTTAAGTTTATCTGAATTAAATCACTGATCTGACATAGGCTAATTCACGCATCGCTGACACGCATATTTGACGCGTCCCCTTTAAGAAGGAGTTAATGCGAGTTCGCGGGGTTTCTGATACATAACTTTAGTAAAACTACACAACTGTTGTTGTTCTTTCGCTGCAATCCTGCCTCTGTGTATTTCTGAGAGCTCCAAAGCTACAACTGTTCTGTTTCTTTATGCTTTTTAAAAGCATTTATCCCGTAATGTTCAAGACACAGTTAAGGCCTTACTTAACTATATATTAATTTGTTAATTATTGCAGATCTGCATCAAATTAAGTGTTTGTATTTCATGTGTGTGTTGACCAGTTGGGCATGTTACGTAAAAGAAGTACTAGTTTTTTCTCACAAATAGTAACTGAGTTAGTAACTGCGTTACATCATTATAAAAACTAATTACTAGGGAAAGTAATTGCGTTACTTTAAAAAAAAAATATCAAATATCTCAAACAACTTGGATGTAGGCTTACACAATATTAAATATGTTAAATGAATGAAATGGACACTAAATAGAATAAATTATCATTATAAAATACTGTACATGAATCTACACTATTTTAATGTAGATGTGAGAGACATCTATTATGCAATATATTATTGTAAATATTATCATTATTATAGTGGAACAATAAAACACAATAGATGGTTTAGAACTTTTAATATTTATTACACAGGCCACAACTGGCAACAGATACGTCTAAAAATAAATTATGCTTCTTAAGAAATGTGCCAAAAATGAATAAATAATAATACAAAATATGCATACACTCTTTAGTGCAAATTAAAATGATAAAACACACAACTGGTAGACATACGGTAGCGTACTATATTTTCTTCCTCACAAAAGTAAACAGTTTAACAACAAGTACTCTCAATATAATACTGAACAATGTGCCGAAAATAAATAATAATAATAATAATAATACAATTTTGGGGTTTTATTTTTAAAACCTACAGAGAACGTCATATCAGAGGTGATTAAGCCAAATTCTTGGCGGTTCCCTGCCGGTTAACCATGTAAACTAATTAAAACGTTGCAGATGATAATATGATACAGAGATTATTCTAATGCTATTATAAAACGTGTAATTTATTTATAAACAAACTATAATGCTCGGACACACTCGGTCTCTCTCGCACACTGTCGAGCGCGCTCTCGGACACACTCGGTCTCTCTCTCGCGCACTGTTGAGCGCGTTCTCAGACACACTCGGCCTCTCTCGCGCACACACTTGAGCCCCTTTCACACAGCGCTTTAAACCCGGCAAATTACACTCGGTCTCTCTCGCGCGTCCTAACACTTGAGCCCCTTTCACACAACGCTTTGAACCCGGCAAATTGCCGGCAAATTGCCAGAGTGCCTATTGTGTGAACGCAAACACGACCCGGGATTGATGCCAGGATCGATGCCGGGTTGGGGACCTAGTAACATTGCCGTGTTCAGTCCCGGAACGCGCGTGTGTGAACAAAAGCCGTAATGATGACGCTGAAGCCGGGATGGTTCCCCAGCTGTGAAACGGTATAATGCGTAAGTTTATGATCGAATCAGAGAAAAAAAAAAGTGTTTTCTCGAGAGAGAAATCGCAGCTCATAAGCAAACTTAAGACGCTGCTGAGATATTACAAGTCACATCGATGTCACGTGTCTTTAAATACGGGATTTTTACGGGTTGTGTGTGAACGCACTCTCTGATTCCGGAAAATAACTGGCAGTGTGAATGAACCAAAATCAAACGAACCCGGGTGACTTTATCCGTGTATTTTCTGGAATCTCTAAGGGGCTTTGGTCTCTCTCACACACTGTCGAGCGTGCTCTCAGACACACTCGGCCTCTCTCGCACACTGTCCTTCGCGTTCTCGGACACACTCGGCCTCTCTCGCGCACTGTCGAGCGCGCTCTCAGACACGCTAGGCATTATTACGGCTTTTGTTCACACAGCGCGCGTTCCGGGACTGAACACGGCAATGTTACTAGGTCCCCAACCCGGCGGCATCGATCCCGGCATCAATCCCGGGTCGTGTTTGCATTCACACAGAAGGCACTCTGGCAATTTGCCGGCAATTTCCCGGGTTCAAGCGCTGTGTGAAAGGGGCTTCGGTCTCTCTTGCGCTCTGCCGAGCGCGCTCTCAGACACACTCGGTCTCTCTTGCGCACTGCCGAGCGCGCTCTCGGACACACTCGGTCTCTCTGCTCTTCTGCTATGAAACTAGTGAGCTGCTATGGTCAGCATATCAGAAGCTGTCTATGTAGGGAGCGACACAAGTCACTAGACTTTACAACAGAGTCCTGTGAAATACATGACCAGTTAAAGACAACAAGAAAGCGAGAAAAATGTCAAAAATCTAAACACTTTGTGGCATGATTGTTTTATGTAGGCTACGTTTGTTCCAAAGCATTAATATTTAAAATAAAAACAGAGAAAATGTGTCGGTAAAAATAAGTGTTTTTCAAGAACTGAAGAGCAAAAACATTCTCTTAACAGTGCTGTGTCTAGTGGCTTGTCACTCACTCACACACACACACGCACGCAAGAGGTTTAGCTAGAACGGAAACACAAGATCATAGAGGCACTTCTTCTTCTCGGTTGTTTCCGCATCGCTGCTCTATCTTTACATCTTGTACAGTTCATCGTTCCTCACTGGTTTCTCGTGTGTTTCTGCTCATAAAGCTGATTCTCCAGCATCAACAGGAGTTTCAACCATCACTCACCCGCTTCAGGTATCAAATAGCTGTGTTAACTTCAGCTTATAAACATGGTTGTTTATATTTTATAGCCTATATTGGTTTTTATTGTATTTTATTTTTATTTTTTTTAGACAGCTAATGCTTTTGAACTCTGAACTCATGTAAACTACAACAGTATATTTTCTGAGTATTGAGAAGAATAAGATAACTGAAGTCTGATGAAGAATTCACGATGGCGAGATGTTTATTAGCGGCAGAATGATGTGTTTTATGATGATGTGATGATCTATTTTCAGTCGGTGAGAGTAAGAGATCTATAAGGAATTGTGTTCGTGAACACTTATGTGTTTATGACATCTGAGAATAACAATAGCAAAATGCAGAACACGGGAAACACACTGTCGGTAAATCCACAGTTTGCCAGTTCCTTATATTTAACTGTAAAAACGGTCATAAGACACACTAATGTGACACACAAGTCATTCCAACTTTCACTGATAAAAAAAAAAAAAAATGTTTTTTTTTACCATCATCAGTATCATAATTACTAAACACTCATTCATTTTTCAGAATTGTAACCAATTTAATTTAAATCCTGGTTTGATGACATAATTCCACAGATGTTTTTAATGAAAAAAAAAAAGAAAAGAAAAATAGTAATTATTTTCCATATTCTAAAGTCTTGGATTATGTTCATTATTAACAACAACATTATTTTGTATGCAGTGTCAGGTCCAATTGTCTCTATAATATCCAGAAAACAGGAATAAAGTGAAGATTTGCTTTATAGGCCAAACCTGAGAAAATGGCAACATCGGTAAAAAAATAAAATAAGGGTTGAAGCATTGCTAACAGAAAAGCCTGTTAACAAAGATTACATTATTTTATAGTTAAATGACCCTGAGATTAAAAATTGCAGTTTTAATGGGTTTCAATGGGACATTTTTGTCCTGAAGCTCTTGAGAGGAACTATTGTGTGTTTCTAGTGTAAAATATATTTATCCAAGGAAATGAGGCTGAAATAGTAAAATCCCAATGAAAATACACACCTGTGCCAAAATGTATGCAGCTGCCTTTAACACTGGAAACATATCAAAACAAATAAAACAGAAAAATGTCCATAAGGTCGCACAAGAGTTAAATGTGTGTGTGATGTGTTTTGTTGTCCTTCAGTTCTAAGACACTGAAGTAGAAGAAGCTTTTTATTCTCAACGGTTGTGTTTATTATAGATGATTTGAATGAGGGAAAACCCACACAAGTGCAGATCAGTTACTGGAACCTGAGATATAGTAGATGTGAGAATGAAACCATAAACTTGTGTACGAGTCACAATAAAATAGCTCAAGACTTGTAGGCAAACTTCAGCACGGTTAGGTGTATTGTGGTTTTCATGTGGAAGGCTTCTTCATCTTCAAATGTGATAGAGCATTAACCTTTTAGCTCCACTTACTGGATATTTCACTGTGAAAGTGTCGTGAAGTGCTCGAAAACAGTGTAATATCATTCTGCAGAAATGTAAGTCTAAGTCATATAGTTCAGCCAGAAATGAGAATTATATGATAATTTCACCTTCATGTAATTTAACTTATCTTGTATGTCCCATAGAGGAAAGTAGCTTTAGTCATACAGGGTGAGTAAATGATGACAGACTTCACATTTGTGGGTGGACTGATACTCAGACTGAACTTACCCTCGTCTGGAATGAGTTTGTTTTCAGCTGATGATCAACTCTCTCCTCCAGACACCTCATACAGAGACTACAAAAGCAACTCTTTCTGTATTAGCAACCCTGCCTCTGTGTATTTCTGAGAGCTCAAAAGGTACAACTGTTCTGTTTTTTATGCTTTAAGAAAGCATTGGTCCTCCTATCAGGAGAGCAGTGATGTGTGAATCTGGTGACAGTGCAGTGTGTCACAGTGAAGCTTCTGAATAGTCTTCATAATATAAAATGTTCAAAAGGGGTTTACACTTTGCAGACGGTCCCTTATCGAGACTTGTCTCTCAATGGCCTGCTCATAGAGAAGTGCAGAACAGTGGTCACATGACCCACAGGCGGCCATTTTGTGTCTTGTTTCAGCACATGTGCTCAGGTCACATGACTCCATCACCCACAAAGCACATGAGTCCCTTCACTGGTTAGTGAAGAAGTAGGTATGTTCAAGAGCTGTACATTATATCATCAAAGGTTTTAACACAAAACTGTGTGTTGCCTCATGGTTTGGAAAGATTTAAGCTTAATATTTCACATGTTGTGCACTAGAAAAAAACAAAAACAAAATTTCACTGTTTTTACTCAAGATTATTTTGGAAAGATTTAGAAACCTTTATTAGTTGAAAACTGATGTGTGTATGATAGAACTTTGTGTATTTGCTGTGCTTTTTAATAGTCTTAATATATTTTACTATATAATGACATTTGAAATTTAAATAACAACGTATTATATCGTTATTTATTTTATTATAAAAATACCATATACATAAAAAGAAGTCGGTTAAATGCCAACCAAATCTTTCACATTTTAAAAATGACTTTTTATGGTTTCAGTGCTTTTTTAAAATATATATATTTACATGTAATGCTTTTAAAGCACTGGATTTTATGTATTTTTTTTTATTTTTGTTTATTTATATTTTCTTTTTTTCTTTAATTTCATGGCAGCTTATCTTAATGTAATAATGTGAATATGTAATACCTCTTGTTCTCATGGCATTAAATAATAAAAATAGCTGCTATTGTAATTCCCCGGGTTAAGAGAAACCGACAGCAGAAATGAACTCAAATGCCACTGAATATCATCATCAGTACATTAATATATTCATCAGCTCAGAGTGAAGCTGGATTGGATGGATTAATAAAAACTCAAACTAACGGAATTTATTTGTGTCTTATTCTTTAAAGCGTGTAAACGGAGTTTGATACCAGGAAGTGTTTCTGCTCCGGTCTCCATCTCCACTGAATCTGAACACATAAAGCTCACACTGACCTAATGTTTCTAGAAAACAAAAACACTTCAAAACGTTTAAAAAAATCTCAATATATTCTTGAAATAATTAATGGTACCCATATATCAACATATGTGCATGAAAGGAATATAATCTTACAGGAGTCGAGCTGCTGTTCAAGGTTGTTTACTTTCACTTTCCACGTGATTTGTTTCTCTCTGGTGCCGTGACGTCACCATCAGCATCACGTGATCCTGCAGAGGCGTCGCCTCATATTCCTGCATCTGGCTTTATGACAGAGATCATTCGGGAATCTTGAGAGCAAGAATGAGCAGATATTGTGAAACACACTCATTTTTATTATTTTTTATTAATTTTGTCAACAATAATCATATCTGACGCTGTAATAATAACGGTGACCTGATCATCACATTTTTAAAAGGTTCCGAAAGTTGGTCGTTTTGTCGCTATGGTTACACACACACACACACACACATCGTTGGCGGTGCGCTCAAAGTCAGTTGTGCAGTTACCCAAAATCTCCTGAATGAAGTTAAAACCCATCATGTCACTGTATGAAATAAAATCGACAAGCAAAAATACCGGAGGCCGCCTTACAAACAAGTGTGTGGAGGAAATATTCTAAGATTTTAATAATAATGTTATTTCAACATAATATCTCGTTATTTCTACATATGTGTGCGTGCAACAAGCAAGATGTTTATATGTAAATCCGGTGACAAGTAGGGGAGCGCGGGGCACAACCTAACGCGGGGTTAGTTGTAACGCGCTTGTTTTAAATACTTCCGCACATGCTTGGATGACGAAACTTTGTGTTTTACTAGTTGTCATATCAACACTATATAGCTTTGTGTATTTACTAGTTGCCATATCAACACTATATAGAAAAAAAATGTTCCGCTAATTTTTTATTTTTTTTGGAAGATATCCATAGACATTTATTAAACCATAGCAAAAGTAAAATGAGCAAAGAATTCTGAAAATATTAACTGTTTTAGGCCTACTATAATATTATAGTATTATTTATTTCAATAATATTATTGTAGCCTATTATTTATTTATTTAGTCATATTTATCAAATAACAGTTATTGAGTTTTGTTTGTTCATGTGTAGAACATAGGCCTACATAGATTCAGTGTGCAGGTGTTACAGATGCTATTCAATCTCTCCATATTTCAGTGTCAGACAGGAAGAATTGAACAATTTGCAATGCAACAAACTTTTATTAAACATGCAATTTATAACATGTTGCAACCGTCCCCGACCCTATCAGCCATGACAGAACATCATGTGTCTGCTAGACACACTGACTTTGACACAGGGACGGACTGGGACTAAAAAACGGCCCTGGACTTTGACTAGGCCCGGCCCAAAGCAATCGGCGGCATGCCTGGCATGAGTGTCACAAGACTTTAATTGTGGCTCATGATACTATACCATCCAAATTATAGCAATAGCACTGATGTTGACTAGATGTTGTGTTAAAAGCATATTATTCTAGATTAACTTGAATACTCACATATAAATGGACTTGGTCTAAGCTCAACCTGAATAAACAAATGATGGAATGGATAAAAAAGAAGAAAAAAAAAGAAAAAAGGTTTTATTCCAAGAGAGCATGGAATAGATGATGCTGTTATAACAGCATATTATACAATCTATTCCATGCTGTCTTAAAATTAATTTATTACTTAATAATCTTAATTAATTTATGCAGTAATTAATCTTACTGCACAAACAATAATACCACATCTAAATGAAAATACACCATTACAAATGTAACTTCTGTATTCAAAATCTTCAAAGTTTGTAAGCATTACCAACATTTTTAAAAGTAAAAGCACAACATATTTCTTAATATTAGCTACTGCATGTGGCATTTTACAGCTAAAATGTTGAAGTTTAGCTGTTTTAACTACTGTAATCATTGAAAATGTAGCAACCTGAATATCACTTCCTAACATCATCCAACTCACTTTCTCCTCTCATGTTCCATACTTACTTGCCCTGGATCTGCCTGTTCATCTTTCTGTCCCTCATCATCACTGGTGGCATGTTGCTGTCTGGCTCACTTCTTCACTGCTGCTAATATTTACCTGCGAGGTGCTGCTGCTGGCTGTGCTGCTAAATATTTCAGTTAGTTTGCGACATTTAGCGGCTTCAGTATCTAAATTCCGCAATTTTTTTCTCTCGCCTTCTCAGCCACACCCTTTTCTTTCCGTTTTTTACCCGCGGCCACGTTATGCATATTGTTTGTTTCAATGCTTCTATCTAACGTCTTTGCTTCTCCTTACTTGGCGGCCACGGCCAGTGCAGCTGGCATCCAACTTAAAGGTGCATTGCTGCCACCTACAGTACTGGAGTGTGAAACAGATTAGTGGGGGAAAAAACAGGTGATAACTGCGTGCGTGGCGGGTGGTGGGCCGGCCCGCCGGGCGTCCTGGAGTACCGGCCGTTCTGTGATTCTCCAGATCACACAGATGGCCAGTCCGCCCCTGGCTCCAGATAACATGCAAAGTGACTGCGCGGGCGCCTCCAACACATGGTTATATCATCTGTTATATTTGCTTCTTATTTATTAAATCCAGGCAATTGGTTGATGAAAAATTGATTAAAATGAAGATACAATGAATACAAAACGAAATTAAATTTAAAGCCAGGCTTTGTGCTTTCTGTGAAAGTTTTAAAGCAGTCTTTTAGTGCCGCTTCAGAGCGCTCACGTCCGTAACGGAGAACTGTCCCGTCCATAATTTTTTTTTGTGTGTGTGTGAAATAAATTTCTAAATAAATGCGACTTATAGTCCAGTGCCACTTAATGTTTTTTTTTTTTTTTTTCCTGGGGGGGGGTTTTGCGGGGGCTGGCTTTTGGTCTCGGCGTGGGTTATGCAGGTGCTAGCTGTTGCCACCGGCCCACCGCATCTCTGGAAGTGCTGATAAATTCAGTGTCCCCGCAGTGACTTATGAATGTCTTCCTTCTTTTTAATTTTTTTCCTTTTCTCAGAACCTGATTTGTGCTTGCAAAATCGGCCGCGTTCTCTTGCAGCTGACATGTTGCCTTTCCCTCGCTTTAGCTGTCCCCCTCGTCTTCAGTGAAGGCCGCATTAATAACATAGCGACAATGAAAAACCTCCTTAATTTGTTGGAGCTTAATTTGTTGGATTTGTTTTTATTATAATTTTTTTATTTTATTATTTATGTGACTTTGACAGAGACATGTTATTGATACAAAATCATACATAACTAATGTATTAT
>FLSR01004888.1:20303-48901 GCA_900092035.1 Leuciscus waleckii | reverse complement strand
CAGCAGGATTGCGAGGCCCCTAGTGGCCCCCTAGTGTTCGCACAGTCTATGCAATGGCTCTGGGTCTGAAGTAGCTTCATTATTCATAGGTATGGTTTGTGCGTAACGTGAAATAAACCAATCAGAGCGTCATCTCACATTCCCTTTAAGAGCAGGCACACTTGTTCCATGGCGGATTGCTATTATAACGGTAGATTTGCCAGGAGCGGTTCACAGCCGAAGAGACCGACGTTCTCGTCAGGGCCGTAAAACACAGAGAAGTGACATTGGGGATGGAGAAACACACCCAAATTAGCTTCGGTTAAACAGGCATATGATAATTTGGGTAAATGTGTAAGCTAGATTTATGCCTATTTTTTCACATCTTCATGGACACAACAATGATTTCCCTCGTGTGTTAATATTTTTTTCCTTGAAATAATGTATGGTTTTCTAAAATTGAGAACTGCTGTGTCTGAGAGAGAAGCAAAGTGTATGCCGTTGTGCACACGCTACATTGATTATGGCCAAGCATGCGCCCTTAAAATAGCATATGAATACATGCGCAACGCGACTTTAGACTAGGTTTCTCCTGGTCAGTGGCGGAATTGTTTTCTAAACCTGCAAAATAGCATGAAGGAACGTTTGCGCCGGAACACGCCTCCTCTTTTCGCTGAACCGCCCCCAGGAGCGCAAGTGTATTTCCCTAATTTACCGACGTGCGTCTGTGGAGGAAAAAGTCCGCTGTGCGTCGGGTGCAAAATAGGAATGATACATGCGTCACTGTACAAAGTCAATTGTGCTAGGTGCAAGACAGGGCCCAAAGACTCACTTTGTATTTGAGGTAGGAGTAGGCTAATTCAGCCGTCATTTGGTTGTAGTTATATTAAAATCTACTCAGTCTGTCACTGCATATACCCTCTTATACCCAAACTAAGTAGTACAGTATGTTCCCAAAAGTCATTATTTAAGTGCTTTAGGCTATGTAAAAAAAATAAAAAAAATCGGGGAATTTCCCCCGAACCCCCCTAGCAATACTAATAAAATGTATTACAGATAGATTAGATATGTTTAACATGTTCAAGCAAAAACTGTAGCAAAATGATCATTTAAATACACTCAGTTAAGGCACTTGCGATTACATTTTCATTAAATGTCCAGCAATGAATGTAGCAAACTTTTATTTTGATTACAGGTGATGGTGTCACCACCCAAAAAAGGTAAATAAATGAAAACTCCTGCCAGGGTGAAGATGTTCAGGAACTGTGAACTGTTATGGGTGTGAGTGAGATGAACAAATGAGGAATATAATGGGGCTTCACTTCACTTCACCTTACGGGACTGTAGAGCATGAAGATAATTCTGGTAAAACAAACAGAGAACTCTCAAATGCTGCTCAGAAATATAAATGCACAGTTTGTGATTCTCACTTCAGTTTTCTAACACATGATGTTTCACTTCTGCATCTGGAGCGAGAAGCAGGTTTTGTAAAGTCAGAGCGTCTCTGTTTTCCTCCTGATGGTTCAGGGCAGTTTCTCTCTTAGAGAGCGCGAGGCTGGAGATGTGAACCCTGGAGTGAACCATTACAATCATGTTCTCATCTCTGTGTTACTGCTGAAACTCGGCTCAACGCTTTAGATTCATTTTTTTATCTCATTTTGTTTGTTTTTATGGTGGAGAAATACATGTACAAACTAACCAGTGTGTCTCTGGCTCTGTATTTCTGATGGAGCGAAAGCCATCACTTGTTGTAATTGATAGCGTCTCTGGTTTAAAGTGACTGAACGACACTTACAATTAAATGAATAGTTGCATGCATTCCATTCAATACTGGAACTATTTTACTTCATTCGAATTGTTTTCTTTTCCACTATTCTTCATAAATAGATTACTTTAGTTTATAAAGCTGAACTCACCTCCACTGGCAGATCCAAGTGCGTAAAACAGGAGAACGAATTAAAATGAAGGCAGAATTTCACGGCTTAAACCAAACTAAACCTTAAATATTAGATATTTATTTAATACGTATCCGTTCACCGAGCTTTCTCATAAATGAGGCCAACGCTATAACAAGAAACAAGAATTAACACACACTCACAGACTGAATATTCAATGTTCAATAGATCAGTGTCGCCTGTAAAACAGAAAAAAATTAAATAAAATTGTTACAATATCATAAAACCCACACATTGAAAAGAAGTTATTACTAAACACTTGTTTTATTCAGCTGCTTTCTTCTGTCATATCAATAACAGAGATCATAGCGTGTATGGATTAAGGCGACTGGAACCGGACTGAGGGATCTCTCATCACACGAGCAGGAGCGCTGACAGTGAAACTCTATTTCTGGTGTTATTTTTGCTTAAACATTGAAGCTTTTTCATTAGTTATAGATTTTCATGGTATGGGATATCCCCTCATTCATATATTGTCAGTAATTTTTCGATTTACCATTAAGGGCTCTAATAGGCCTCTGGTGTGCAATAAAGGCATATTATTTAACAAAAACTAATTATCTTATTTTTTTTTATTTTTTTGTGAACTTATTTTGTTATTGGCTTTCAACGTTAAAGCTTAATATATAACAATGCATTAAAACAAAAGCAATTGAGATCTTTTGAAAGAATATACTTTATTTTTGTCAGTTGTTTCCAAATAATCTTCTACATTAAACAATGAATTGAAAGGTGACCTTAAACAAATAATTCTGTCATCATTTACTCACCCAAACCTGTATGAATGTCTTTCTTCTGCTGAACACAATATTTTG
The DNA here is from genome assembly GCA_900092035.1 of Leuciscus waleckii. Classification (NCBI taxonomy): domain Eukaryota; kingdom Metazoa; phylum Chordata; class Actinopteri; order Cypriniformes; family Leuciscidae; genus Leuciscus; species Leuciscus waleckii. Next base: position 46,152 of record FLSR01004888.1, on the reverse strand, counting down.
AAGAAAGTAGGATAAAAATACTATGGAAGTCGATCAACTGTATAGTTATTCATACAGGTTTGGGACAACTTGAGGGCGAGTAAATGATGACAGAAGTTTTATTTTTGGGTGAACTATTCCTTTAAAGACTAATAAAGAAAACCATTATTCAAAGAGAACACAACTGTCTTACTCCTGAAAGCGCGCTCTCTCTCTCCGCTGTTCCTGACATTACCGTAATCATAGTAATATGCGCACAGTTTTTTTATTTTTTTTATTTTTTTTTTTTATATCTGTCTTGATCGTGTATTTTTAATCTGCGGCTGGAGTGACCAGTGGGAAACCTGGTAGTTTGTGATGCTCTGTTATAAAGACATGATAACTTTCTCTGGGATTGATCATATGAGTACGTGTTTATAGCACTGCCTGTATTTCAGTAAGTTGGCTTCCTGATCACGTGACTCGACGCAGCCGGAGGACCATTTAAAACTGAAAGTGAAGAATACAAGTGAAAGTAACTGTTCTGCGGACATTTCATGAACATCAGCTGAACATGAACATGAGTCAGCGAAGCATCTATATTTGTGGTATTTTATAGCTAAAAGTCATAATCGGTTTGGTTTAATTTAGCATTTGAAGATGCACCAGACGAGCTGTGTTTTGATGTCAGCACTGCTGATGATCGCTGATGGTACGTAGACTATATTATGATTATATGATCCGTCTCTCTCTCTCTCTCTCTCTCTCTCTCTCTCTCTCTCTATTTATATTTGTTGCTGTAACTTTTATCCATTACGTTAAGGCTAATGACACAAAGTTAGCAATATATTGGAAAAATAGTTAAAGGATAAGTTCACTTTTAAAATGAAAATTCTGTCATCATATACTCACCCTCATGTTGTTTCAAAGCTGTATGAATTTCTTTCTTCTGCTGAACAGAAAGGAAGATATTTAGAAGAATGTCAGTAACGAGACAGTTTCTGGTCTCATTGACTTCCATAGTAGGAAAAAATATACTATGGAAGTCAATGGGACCCAAAAACTGTCTGGTTACTGATATTCTTCTAAATATCTTCCTTTCTGTTCAGCAGAAGAAAGAAATTCATACAGCTTTGAAACAACATGAGGGTGAGTATATGATGACAGAATTTTCATTTTAAAAGTGAACTTCTCCTTTAAGTATTTACAAATAAGACATTTCATACTCAAATCATAAAATAATTCTCTGGATATGCCAACATTGTCTATCTTAGAAAAAGAAATTACAAGAAATTGTTCAAGTAAAGGCTTAATTTCATCATTGTACAATATGCTGGTGTCAGGATCAAAGGATTCTTCAAAATGAAGCCTGGAGATTGGATATTAACGAGGATATCCAGATGGAGGACTGGATGGAAGCATGTAAAGAGGCTCAATCACAAACAATGAACACACGTCTGAAACTGCTACAATATAAGTGGTTGACGCAGATTTATTTAACTCCAGCTGTATTGCATAAATATAATCAAATGTCCCTGACACTTGCTGTCCCTGATGCAGTGAGTTTAAAGGTATATTATATCATTGCATAATGGGAGTGAGAAGAAGTAAAACATTTTTGGAAAGGTGTGAAAGAAAGGATAGAGAAGATTCTTGATGTTAACATTACATTGTCACCTTTACTTTTTCTATTACATTTGTTTCCTAAGGAGATCAAGTATAGGACGTTGGCTAAAAGAAATGGTAACAAATATGTCAATGGAAAAGATGAGAAATATATAATATATATTTAATGTATATTTTTAACTAGTATTTTATATAAAATATACAGTTTTTGATGGAGTTTGGGGACCTTTCCGATCTTTCTTAAAATGTGGTGGACCTGGAAAGGTGTTAATAAAAGACTAAGATTTCAAAGTTTTGTTGTTGTTGTTGTTGTTGTTCTTGCTTTATGTTACATGGGAATGTATAAATTAGTAATGAGACGGTTTCTGCTGCACGTTTGGATAGACTCTATAAATACTACTATTTTTCCCACCTCAATGCTGATCATAAAGTTGTCACTTTTGAGTGTACTTTATTAAAAAGAATGCATAAAGTTATTATGCTAAATTATTAGAAGATAAACATGTTTTTGAAATTTTTAAGTCATTTTGGAAGATGAGAAGAATTTTTATAAAAATTGCATTCAATGGTGGGAAATAGGGAAGGTACAAATAAGGAATTTTTGTCAACAATATTTATCACACTCGTTGTTTTCTTTTAAAAAAGTCTTTGGAATGTCTTGAAAAAGAAATTATTGGTATTGAGCAAAGTATGACTCAATAAACCTTAAAGATCTGTGGACTGAAAAGACTAACCGGCTGAGCTCAATTTTAAATGAAAGAGTGAAATGATTGATGATGATGATTTGTTACATTTATATAGCGCTTTTTCTGAGACCTCAAAGCGCTTTACATAGAAGGGGGAATCTCCTCAACCACCACCAATGTGCAGCATCCACTTGGATGATGCGACGGCAGCCATATTGCCACGGCTGCTGTTATGGGGCTCTCTGTAGGCCGTGCACCCGGGATAGATGGACTGTCTGCTGATTTATATAAGGCTTTCTGGCATGTTCTTGGTCATGATTACTTTGAAGTTCTGCAAAAAAGTGTCACTGAAAGAATTCTTCCGAAGAGCTTTCAGCGTGCAGTGCTCACACTACTCCCTAAGAAGGGAGATCTAACACTCTTAAAGAACTGGAGGCCTGTGGCAGTTTTGTGTTCGGATTATAAAATCATTTCCAAATGTTTGGCCACAAGATTAAGTAATGTACTGCATGAAATCATACATGAAGATCAATCTTACTGCATAAAAGATAGATCTATTGTAGATAATCTACATTTAGTGAGAGACGTAAATGACTAAGCTTTTGATAACAAGATTGAAATGAGATTTTTTATCATTAGACCATAGAAGACTTTCGATCAGGTGGATCACATTTTTCTCTTTGATGCTCTAAAGGCCTTTGGTTTTGGTGATCATTTTATTTCGATGATACGGTTATTGTACACTGAAGCCACATGTATGATAAAAATGGATGGTGGCCTAAGTGTCCCTGTGAAAGCCCCTTTCGGCCAAGTTTATAGTATAATTATTGAACCCTTGTTATGTAAACTACAAATTAACTTTTTTAAACTCCCAGCAATCTGTCAAATTATCTGCATATGCGGATGATATAACAGTTTTAATTTGAGGAGATAGAGATGTTGATGTGGTAAAGCATGCTCTAGAGTGCTATGGAAAGGCATCATCCGCTAAAGTTAACTGATGTAAAAGCGATGCTGTGTGGTGGTGTGGCCAAGTTGTTAATAGTCCATCACTTCCTGGTGGTTTACAATGGGGAATGGCAGGTTTTAAATATCTGGGAGTGTTTTTGGGGACAACTGAGTACAGAAAGCAAAATTGGCAGGGCCTGCTATGTGTGCGGTTGTCTCATTGGAAATGGTTGCTGCCCCAGTGTCCTACAGGGGAAGGGTGCTGATATGCAACAACCTTGTAGCCTCTTCCCTTTGGCACAGAATGATGATCCCTGAACCTCCAGAAGACCTTGTGAGACAAATTTAGAGATGTCTGGTGGATTTTTTCTGGTCGGGACAGCATTGGCTAAAGTCTCCAGTGATATGTCTGCCCAGAAGGGAAGGAGGACAAGGCCTAGTGGATATCAGATCCAGACGTGAGCTGGGAAAACAGGGAACATGGGACTAGATCGCCACCTGTTCCTGATGCACATAAATAAGTTGGATCTTGCAGGATTCACATCGTTTTATAGATCACTCTTAAAAGCATGGACACTTTTCAAGATTTCTCGGGAGTCAAATAATGTTCAAAGTTTGTGGCAGAGAGAAGAAACCATTGCCTTTTAACTCTGCGAAATCAGTGATACCCGGCCATAGCAATGAAAGAAAAAAGGGTTGCATCGAGTTTAGAGTTTATTTCCTTTGCGATGCAAAATAAGAAATACAGAATAAGAAATTTTTTATTTGTATTACCAAAGAAATTGACCAATTTAAACTGTAAAAAATGAAAATAGTTCAAAGTAACATAAATTAAGAACAGGCATTTTTCTTTGCCTCTCTCTCTTGCTGGAACTCCTTTTTAGCAAGTTTATTTTGTCTCCCTCACTGCGCGCGGGTCTCTCTCGAAATTAAACATTTCAGGGTAAAAACATCTATCTATCTATCTATCTATCTATCTATCTATCCTTTCTTTCTTTCGAAGTTTAAGACGATATAGCAAGGTGCCAAGTTTTGAGATTTTTTTGTATATTTTTGTTATCCTTTTTATTTACACTCGTGTCATCTTTGACAGTTGTCTATTTCTTTGACTTATGTTTTGTTTTTTCTTTACAGGTAACACCTCAAGACATTTTTTATGTAGAGGTTTACAGCATACTTGTTTGCAAAAAGCAGATAAAATAAAGTATTAAAATGACAGTTTCTCTTGAATTCAATGTCCAATACAGTATGCACACCTCATTTAAACAATTTTACTGCAGTATTTTGTAGATACATCACATTTTACTACTTCAGAAGCCTATAAAGTCCCTAATTTCTAATAAGTATAAATAAGTAAATGCCAGTTCTCATAAGGGATGTCACATACAGTATGCACACCTCATATCAAACCATTTTACTGCAGCATTTTGGAAATATATGCCATTATTCTACTTTAAACACCTATAGAAACCTCATTTCTAATAAGTAAAAAAACTCATGGCCAGTTCTTATAGGGAACATCTCATACAGTATGCACACCTCATATCAGACCATTTTACTGCAGCGTTTTAAAGATTTAAAGACAGATTGTGTTGGAGAACTCAGATGAACACAATGATGAAGGCAAAGGAGCCCCCTTCCGGAAGGCGCGACCTCGCGCAGGCAGATGGATAGAGGCGGCTTAGGTGGAGGACGAAGAAGCCGGAGAGAGCCATACAAAACCGTCTTGGGTGGTGCAGATGGTGGTGACAGCCAGAGGATGGCCTTGAGCGGGAAGAGCAGACGGAGACCCAGGCCACAGCCAGGACTGCGTCCCACGGCGGCATCGCAGGAGGGAGTAGCCATGGAGTAAAGAGTCCCAATGCCACCATGGGCACTACTGGAGGTGACGACGGTGATGGAGGTGGAGCGCACCACGTAGCCAGAGAAGCGATGAGGCAGAGAGACACGAAGACCTAGGCGACCGTGACTGGGCCGCAGCGACGACCCCCTGAGGTGGAAGCAGGGATCCTGAGATTAGAGGCTGAGCTGGAGCGACCGAGGGCGGAGGTCGAGCCTGAGGGAGGGCGGAGCTAGCCAAAGCCGAAGAGGTGGAGGGCCGAAGAGGTGGAGGGCCGCAGGACAGCAAACGGGCCGCAAGTCCATGGTGAAGGTGGTGGCGATGTCCATCCCAACCCGATGATGGAGCCAAGTGAATGGCCGATGGTCCACGCTGAAGTCGAGGGAGGAAGGAGCACAGGAGCCAGGGCGATGGGTCAAGGTGGACCGGAGCAGTCAGTGGATGAGGCGGAGACACAGTCTCCTCACTCCCAGGAGGAGATGGCTCCCAGCAGGCCCAAGATGTAGCCGCGCCAGGGACTGATGGGAGGGAGAGATGACTGGATGGCAGGAGTGTCTTGGGACTGCAGAGACAGACAGACCGACACTGAGGAAGCATACAAGTTTATTTCAAGTGGTTTGGAGAGGTGGTGGTAGAGGGAGGTTGGGAGGGACCAGCGAGTTCGGGACATAACAGACTAAAGCCCTATTCGCATGGGATTAGTATTACCTAAGGACCTCCGGTAATTTGTAATAATCGCAGAGGTCGTCTGTGATTTTTATCCCGTGCAAATCTGCCATGTCTGTAAAAATGTCTGTAAAAATTCCCCCGAAAATTACCTACCGTATTTCGGCCAACACAGGGGTCCTCTGATAATACCAGTCCCGTGCGAATCCCCATATCTGTGATTTGGGCTGTTTTTTGTGAGGCTATCGTTTCCTAAAGAACGTAATAACCATTATGGGCTGTTAAACGTCCATTTTACGTCTGTATTAAAACTATATTAACAATAAAATCTCTCGATATGCCCTACTCCAATCCGATTACAGTTTTTCTCCAATAAAAACTATGAAGTGCTGCAAAAGAGAAAACAAACTACAGTGTTTTGGTGCAACATGGAAGCTCTTTTGGAAAGTTTGGACGCTTTTTGTGGTAGTGTAACTTAGTAGTCTGTATCGTGGAGCATTTCTTTGTCTCACACGGCCTCTTAAGACGTCCATCCTGTAAGTAACTTATCTCAAGAAACCAAAGTGTGAAAGAGTAAAAATGATATAAAATGAAATAAACCAAATAAAATGAATAGAAAAACAAGCCTATCGCCACGTTTTGGTATTTATAATACCTTCTTCAGGCAGGCTTGTTGTAAATATGGACAAAGAATAAAAGAAAAAGAAGATATATTATAAATTTATACAATAATATGATATTGTATAATATATATAATATATTTCTCTAATAAATTGGTTTTAAATAAGTTCTTTTTTTGATTGCAATACTGCAGCGCGATCTTCGTTTCAGCATGTTCTGCCAGTGAAGTGTGAATGGGTGGCCGCGCGCTGTAAAGTCTGTAAACTCGAGGGAATTACGAACATTTATTTGCCCTTGTGAATGAGCCACCAGAAACACAGACGTCAGGGGGTAATTTCTTAATTACAGAGGTCCAGGGGTAATACTAATCCCGTGAGAATAGGGCTTAAAGGGGACATATCATGCTAAATCCACTTTTTTAGCCCTTAAATGCATTTTGTTGTATATTTTTAGTGTTTAGAAGTATAGAAAATTTGAAATTAGTCTCTTCAGGTGTTTCGTTGATATCTTTATATTCTGTTTTGGTCATATTTTTCAACCTGTTCCGATTTTTCTATTATCTATGACGTTTTGTGAACAATTACGTCACAGTATTTGCAGCGGAAATGCCAAATAAGGACATCGACTACCGGCTCAACACTTCGAGCAATCCTCCATTTTTATTTCTCGCTGTGATTTTGTAGTCTAACTCAAGGATGCAGAAGTTACGAGAGGGTAAGTCAAAATGTTCGGTTGTTGGATGTAGTAACCCACACGCTTCTTTACACCGTCTCCCAGCATCAGAACCTCTTCGAAGTGCCTGGTTGAGTTTTATTTTTAACGGAAATGTACCCATAAAGTCATTTTTGTGTGCGCGAATGCGAAGCACTTCAAGGATAACTACTTCAGCAACAACAGGGTTTTTCCTGCATTGAACTTGTTTTAGCACCCGCCAAAGTCTTATTTGATCAGTGAGAGTAATGTAGATGAACTGCCATGCTTGTGACAGGGCGCATGTTTAACTGAAAGAACGAGCAGAGAGAGAGACCCGGTCGCGCGCGCTCTCTCTCTCTCTCTCTCTCTCTCTTCGGAGCCGGGCGAAAGTGTAAAAAAGCCTTCACCGTTTCCAAACTAGGCACTGTCTTGCTCTCTCTCCCTCGCACATATTAATCAAAATAAATCGACACAGTGGTAAAAGGTCGGAAGACCAAAGTTTCATGGGAGCATTCGGAGATATTTTTTTCCTGAATTATCGTGTGAATTGTGCTAAATAAGTTGCCTTATCTTTTCTGAAAAGCGTTCCGGGCATTAAGATGACATAAAACAAAACTTTAATAAAACGAAAAAACTATCCAGTGATGAAATGTTTTCTGTGTTGACAGAAATCTTGGATGTCCAAAAGTTTCTGTGCCGCTAGATAATCGTATCTCTGCTATCAAACTACAAAAGTGGCCGAACGGGGTGGAGTTGAACCGAGTGTCACCTCTGCAGACTGGAGAGGGGGCGGGGTATGACGCGTCTCATTTGCATTTAAAGAGACCGCACCAAAACGAGTTGCTCTCATGAGACTGTTGAGAAATTTGTTTGCTTTCATTCATTTTCTGCTTGTTTTTTGTTCTTGTTTGTTTATGTTCACCTTTGCTTTCACTTTGAGCTTGGTTCTGTCTGACACTTTAACATCATCTGTCAGACAGAAATGGTCATTATTTGTAATTGATTTCCTGTTTTATATATTTTTCTATTTATGTAAATATATATCTGTTGCAAACTTACCAACTTTACTATGTCCTCCACTCATTTGTCCCGGCTTTGAGCCGGTCGTGTAAGTTGTGGTATCACAACTGTAAGGATGGATTTCTCCTAAGACTGAATTCAAGAATTTGAACCTGCAATGAAACAATAAACATGGGACACAACACAACTGGCCCTATCTCATCTCTTCCACCCATGCTGAGTTCCTGACCCCTCACATTGTCTTCTCCCCTCCAGGTCTCATTCAGTCATGCAAATCTCACAAATCTACTGCCTACAGCTGTTTTATGTTAGGTCAAAATAAATACTTGGTGTAAAGTGGTTTCATTCCCGCAGCAGTAGAACAGTCAGAAAAAAGAAAACCATTTGGGTATTCCATTTGGGTATTTAAAGGGAATTGGCAAACCACTCAAGGAAGCATCTGTAAACAGAACTTCTCACACTGTTGCTGTGTGTCTCTACTGCCAGGTATGCTGACTCTTTGAAACTATTTTGATATTGCATTTTGAATGATGTCTCTATTATATGCTGATCAGTTGTGTACTATGCATTCTTTTGAATTATTTTTATTTGATGTTTAATTCTGCCTGGCAAAAATAAATGTTAACCTTGCTTATTCTGCATTATTCTGAAATCATTATTATTTTCAGTAGATTAAAGTGTAGTCTGGTGTTTCCGCAAATATCTGTCCAGGATAGATCAAACTGAAGGCACTATGAATGGAGCATGGGGCACATCATTAAGGAGACCTTCCGATTTCTGACTATCAATGACTTAGCATGTTGCAAGCTGGCAACTATTAAATAAAATACACCTTTGTTATGAGTCAGCAGTGAGTGGCCAGTTAGGGTAAAATAGTTGCACTGCACCCTCTGACTATTTCAGACTGGCTACGGTTGTGATCGTGAGCACACATTCGCGACGTGAAGTCTCAAAGCGACAGCGGGTCCTTAATGAACGGATATTTGAAATTATGAGATGCCAAGAATAACCCTTGGTCTAAATAAAACCACAACTAATCTGAGGATCAGCTTTTAAGATAGAAAATTTGAAAAACACAAAGAGTCACTTAAATTTGGAGTCAGATTAAATTATTCATGGAGTCAGAATTAAAATTATAATCAACTGTTTAATGAATTAAAGTGATTTTTCCATAAGTGCCCGAAAAGACTTGCACGCTGAATTCCTTCGACCACGACACCGGATACCATTTTTGGGCCAGTGGGTGTAGTTTACACTTCCATGCCCTGGTATTTCACAAGCACTCTCGCTGCGATAGATGTTTCAGCCGGCTCGCTCACCGGCTTAGACATGTGTTGCTCAAGCTCCGTTGCAGTGTTCAACGTTGCTCGAACGTAGCAGCAGAATCACTCTCGCTGCTTGCGGTGGGCTCATGCTGCTGATCCTCACAGTCTGGGTGGTCCTGGCTGGGAACTGGGTTGTGAGTGGGACTAGTGATGTTGTCCAGAGTTCTGATGGTGTGTGGTGATCCACAAGACGCCAGCACCCACTCCACTAATTCCATGAAGCCCCCTTGAGGACCCTCCCCAGAAAACTGCGCTCTTGTGGCGGTCTTCAGGTAGTTGTTCAGAAATGAGCACAGGCAGTTGTCAGAAAAGGTTGTCTGATGGGCTGGTCGTGAAGGGAGGTCCTCAAAGTCCAAACTCACACACAATAATTCAAAATACGCTGCTTATCTTATGTAAGGTAAGGTAAAACTTAAGGTAAAACTTTATTGTCCCACCTGGGGAAATTTGTCTTGGGCCATCACCCATGCTGCAATCAGCTCACAATTAACACACAATAATCAACAAACTCAAACAATAATATAACGAATAACAACAGAAATAACACAGCAATATAAAAAACATTAACATAAACATCAATGTATAAACATCAAAATAAATCAATGTACTGCTCCATACTGACACGATTTAACAGCTTTATAGACACAGGAATAAATTAGTTTTTTAATATATTCAATCTGCAACGAGGAACTCTAAACCTCCTCCCAGAAGAATTTAATTAAGATAGGGCCTATTTGGACACATCGAGAGATTTATCCTGAAAGGAATTTAGCCTTTGCCTGTTCTGTATCATTAGGCTGGTGTTGTTCCTTTGTCAAAGCAGAGACCAGGAGACTTGGGATATCTTTTCAAGCAGAAGTTACTCTTTATTGAGAACTCAGTGTGCGTCACTGTAGTCATCAAGTCTAACTAGGGCAGTAGACATTGTAGTTTATATACATTTCAAGGGGGAGGGATTTACACTGAGGTGGAGACACTCTGAACAAAGCATGTAAATTAAGTACATGAGTCAGCTCGTTTCCTGATCTCATCAGCATAACAGTGTCATTCAAATGCATAGATGCTAATCCAATCAGCCTGACAGTATCACCCATACCTTCACATTATCATAGCTTAACTTGGGACAATGACACTGTTCAGGAGCTGCATAAAGACAAAAGGTTAATGTCAGACACCTGGGTTGCTTGACTTAATCTTCTAATGAATCTAATCATCTATGCCTTAATGTAAAACACAAGGTACAGAGCTTAATCAGTTTATATACTATTGTATTGGAACCTAATTTAAACATTTAATACATTTGTAATACAACACTGGCTATCCAACACTCTCCATGAAAGACGGGATATAACACCAATAGGCTATTGTCCTAGCCTGGCAAGCCAGACCTACATCAAGATGTTAGGTCTGGCAACTCACCATAGACACGGCTCAATCCGAGGGGCGGGATAAACGGCTGTCTTTCAAACCAACCAGAGCGTTTTCCCAACAGCGGAGCTTAGTTGATAGATTAAACTTTTGCCATATCTGGCCGGGCAAAACTACGAACACATCTTCCTTTTTTAAGAATGACTTAAGTGCTGTTCTTTGTTCTTTTCTCAAAGAAAAGCTTAACTCCAAAGTCTCCCAGAGTCACGGACAAAGCCGGCTGATGAGCTGTTCGTCATCAGCCATTCTTTGTTTTCAAGTAGCAGAGAATTCACGCGGAACCGTCACAACTCTGTCGTCATTATGTTAAGCCCGCCCACCGACTCTATACACGATGTGATTGGCCTGACCTGAGTTTGGTTTTTCCAGCTCAAAAAGTCAACAGAGAGTTGCTAGACTACCCTGGAAGCAAAATAAAGTTTGCTGCCCTAGAGTGCGTCTAGATTTCTAGGCTACTAATTGTCCTGCACCCCCACGTTAAAGCCACTGAACTGCAAGTGGCTTTCGTTTCATTTTTGTGACGAGCAGTTCCCGGAGACAGATACCAGATAAAACGTTTGGTCGTTAGCCTATTGTGAGTGTACATGAATAAAAGTTTACAGTTTTGAATGATGTAGCCTACTCGTATCTATAAGACCAAAAAATGGCGGAGTAGCCTATATTAAGTTATTTTAGCTGTTATGAGAAAAATAAATCCAAATGAAAGCGCCGCCGCGTCTGTCGAACACTAATTCAACATGCCAAAATAAAACCCGATTTTTACAACAATGCAGCGCCACTCGGCATGGTGTGCCAAAACACTTAATTATAAACTTCAATATTTAATTCAAAACAATCCCAAAACGCTTTTGTGACATTTTGAAAAGCCATGCATGCATTAAGGCCACTGGAACCAGGATCGTTCATCTCATTCCTCAATAGTAAAAATAGTAAAAATTATCAGATCATTGCACCTAATTTATTTTCACTGGCTGCAACACTTTGTTATCGCGCTGCCCCCCCGATGAATAGGCTTTCTGTTGCCCACCGACGTCTACAATATGAAAAATCGGCTATATTGTTGTAGTCTCTATTTTTAACTTTTGATTCTATTTTTCTGTTCTAAAAGTTTGTTCTATTCTGTTTAAAATTTACTTTTACATATTTATTTTTTGCTTTCGTTAAATTTTACCAATTCTGTTGTAGCCTATTGGGCATATTAAAATACATATATATATGTACCCACATTGTGCCCTCCTCTGGGGCCAATATGACATATGACCAGTAGTTACTATAGTAATAACTATAAATTATGCATAATTACAATAATTACTGTGTGTGTGTGATTCATTCTCATGATCTGTAAAAATTTTCCTTAATTTCCAGGTCAGGTCATGTTTGTAAATGAGAAGTGGTTCTCAAACAGTTTACCTGGATAAATAAAGGTTAAATAAATAAAAAGTAAAAATAAAATTTCATTATTAGAAAAAACTCTGTTTCTCACTTCCACTGTCCCCAGCAACCCCGCGGTGCGGGAATGCGGAGGGTGGGAGGGAGGCGATACCTGCTTGGATGCCTGCTTGGATGCCTGCATGTGGCACACAGACCCAACCTGATACCAGACAATAGTCTAAATCTTCAAAATTGATCAAACAGACAAATTAGACCCTCAAGTATACCAAGGGACATAAATCAACATAAGTATTCCAAATATTAACTACATGTAACTTGTAACAAGTGTGGTAGATTTTTCCCTAAACCTAACTATCTGGGGCGTCTCCAAATCGACACCCAATCGATCTTAATATCTGTGGCATCTCCAAATCGACACCAATACCTTTATCTTGGGGCGTCTACAAATCGACACCCAATTCCTTAAACTGGGGCGTCTACTAATCGACAGCCAATACCTTTATACTCTAGCTCTTGCGTCTTCAGTCGACAACTGGCCGAGTTCTAACTAACTTGCTTCCCTAAACTAACTTCTGTGCATGAATAAATCGACAAACAGACCTGCAAATGTCCTTTAAATGCTTTAATCACGGCCAGGAGATCTTCCCGAGCAGTTCTCAGGGAATCTCTCCCAAGAAGCAAGGCCGGAGGATCTCAGACAAATTCCATTGAGAATCCCACCGTAAAACACAGATACAACAGTTTTTATAGTATAGAGGTATGGCATAAATGTCAGGCTGCATTACATAATTTCCCCACTATTTGATTGATTCTTCATATGCAAACCCCTCTGTTACTAGGTAAAGCAAACTCTGATCTTGTGATGACTTATCACAAGGTTCTAACAGACTGTCTACCCAAAGCGCTTTACAATCATATCAGGGGAGAGAAGAGAAAAGATAAGCTAACAAACGAGACAAAATGAAACAAGAAAGGATGAAATGAGAAAAGATGAAATGAGAAGAAAATATATGTGCCAAGAAGAGTTGAAAATGAGAAGAGGAGAGAGTGAGAGGGAAGCTGAAGTCACACACACACACACACACACACACGTATATTTCACGATCAGAGCCTTACAGGTAATGTAAAAATTGTGTCAATGTTTGATAGTGTATCAACAAAAGTTTTTAAAGAATTTTTTAAAACAATGTTGATCTTATTCTATTATTTAATAGTTTATATTTTTTAATTAGTTAATTGTGATGAGTAAATGGCTCAATGCTGTTCGATTTATTTTCAGAAGGTTTACTTTGAAATATAGGAAAGACTTTAATAAATAGTATACTTTTAACTATTGGATTAAATTAACCAAAAATTTCACCTAAAAGGACATGGCAGATCACATAATAGACATAAATGATCAACAAACACAGAGAAAACATAAAATATTTACATTTCTGATGGTATACATTTTTGGCTAGTTGATAAAGTTTTGTTTTTCTCCATAAGATAGAAAGATAATCAGGCTGTTGTGCATTAAAACCAATGCGAATATATATTCTATTCTAATTAAATCAACATAAGGTTGTCACGATCCACACTTAAGGAGACAGGGAAGATCCAAGCACAGTATTTTTATTGGGAAATCCGTAATTGTAATCCAGTCCAGGCTAGGGTCAAAATCCAAATAAGCAATCCAACACGAGAAACAAAACAAGAAACAAGCAAAACAGACTTCCAGAAGTGGTGTGACGAATAACAAGGACTCCATGACCAATACTGACACAGACAGGGTATATATACACAGACACTAACAAGGTGAGTGGGAACAGCTGAGTGCAATGATCAATGAAGTGTCCAGACAAGGATTGTGGGAGATGCAGTTCATGATGTAGTGGTGACAGTATGGGGAAGAGACCTCTGTGGACACCCGGGATACACAAACCAGACACTGTGACATAACCCCCCCCTCTATGGAGAGGCTACCAGGCGCTCCAAGACATAACTATAAAACAAAACAAGAGTCCAGGAGGGAGGTGGAACGGTGGAGGATCAGGTGGAGGATCAGGGGGAGGGATGGGGGGCCAGGTCCATGAAGGGGAACAGAAACAGGAGGTGGCGGCTTAGCCGGCGGCCAGGTCGAAGCAGACAGTCCATCGGGCGGCCAGGGCAAAGCAGACGACCCATCGGGCGGCCAGGGCGAAGCAGACGACCCATCGGGCGGCCAGGGCGAAGCAGACGACCCATCGGGCGGCCATGAAGGAGACGACAGTCCATCGGGCGGCCAGGGCGAAGCAGACGACCCATCGGGCGGCCAGGGCGAAGCAGACGACCCATCGGGCGGCCAGGGCGAAGTAGACAGTCCATCGGGCGGCCAGGGCGGAAACTTTCCCACACACACACACACACACACACACACACACACACACACACACACACACACGTCACGATTTCACGATCAGAGCTTTACAGGTAATGTGAAAATTGTGTCAATGTTTGATAGTGTAACAACAAAAGTTTTAAAAGATTTTTTTAAAACAATGTTGATCTTATTCTATTATTTAATAGTTTATATTTTGTAATTAGTTAATTGTGATGAGTAAATGGCTCAATGCTGTTTGATTTATTTTCAGATAATTTACTTTGAAATATAGGAAAGACTTTAATAAATACTATACTTTTCACTATTGGATTAAATGAACCAAAAAATGAACCTAAAATGACATGACAGATCACATAATAGACATAAATTGATCAACAAACACAGAGAAAACATTAAATATTTTCATTTCTGATGGTTTAGGTTTTGTTTTTCTCCATAAGTTAAAAAAGTAAATCAGGCTGTTGTGCATTAAAACCAATGCGAATATATATTCTATTCTAATTAAATCAACGTAAGGTGATATATGAAACACAACATTTTCAAACGCTTTTTGACTCGTTTAGAATCGCCTTTGACCGCTTCAGAGCGGCTGTCTACCGGCATGCACGAACATGTCCTTAAAACAACCCTTAACGTTCAATTTCAATCCGTGTTATTTGCTAAAGTGGAACTATTTTTTCAGATACCTCACAACCGCATATAAACTTCCGCTCGATATTTGAGTCTGAAGCGCAGTAATATCAACGAGCAATGAGTCCTCCAACAGAAATCAATGGGATTTTACAAAATGGCAAATAAAACACGACAGAAACTGTATTTCGCTACGCTACTTGTTTTTAATCATCAACAAACACCACTAACCACTCGGTGAGTTGCACAGTTTTGAAAACGAACGTTAAGGGTTGTTTTAAGGACATGTTCGTGTATGCCCGTAGACAGCCACTCTAAAGCGGTCAAAGGCGATTCTAAATGAGTTAAGAAGTCGAGACAGGACCCATCGTCAACATTTCTGTGTACCACTCTAGTTCATCCAAAACAAACTAGAAAATAGACTTAAAGTGCTAAATACCGGAATTATCCTTTAATACACGATGAAACAAGATAATCATGCTACCAAATACGCCTGACACAATGTTTTTAAGAAAAAGCAGTGTTTTAAAATACAACTAAACCATGATAACAGATGAGCAGTTTTTTTAAATTCCACTAAACCAAGATAACAGATTAATTTTTTTTTTCCAGAAATGCATGTTGATTACTTAGTTTCAGGCGTAGTACAACCACGTAATGTTCGAGAAATCTAATATTGGCGTAATCTTTGCGCGGTCTCACCCACAATGCACAACTTTGTGTTGGGTGATCCAGGCATACCTTTACTAAAAGAAAATATTATGGAAGTCATTTTCAAACTGTAATTATACCATATTTTATTTATTAATACTATGGTTTCATGTTGATTTTAAAGTTTTTGTTTGTTTGTTATTAACTAATACCTTTATTTTTTAACTAAAATTTCAACATCCAGCACAAAATTAAAGAGATGTATGAGCTAAGGATGTTCTCTGACCACAAATAAACAGATAATGGATTATTCACAATCTACAATTAGATACTCTCCTATTCTTCATATGTGTGTAAATAGTTGTGCTTAAATCTTTGGGTGTATATTTACACGCCAACATATTTTGTCACACCGCAGTGATGCAAAGTTCCACACTCTTGTAAAGCCTATGGACTAACTTTAAAGGGATACTCCACTTTTTTTGGAAATAGGCTCATTTTACAACTCCCCCAGAGTTAAACAGTGGAGTTTTATCATTTTGGAATCCATTCTGCCGATCTCCGGGTCTGGGGGTCCGACTTTTAGCATAGCTTAGCATAATGAATTGAACCGGACAAGACCATTAGCATCATTCTCAAAAAAATTAACAAAGTGTGAGGAAATAATAGGAGGATGCAAGATGCAAGTAAAACTCAGTTTATTGTTGGTGGTCAGATGTAAAGACACAGGTCGGGGACAAACACTCAGGTGGCTGTTGAAGCAGGGACGAGATGGCGATCCGGTGGTGGTGCAGTGGTAAGCGTGCTCGAGTGAAACCCAGGAACCGTGGAACATCCAGACGACACGAGGAACTGACGAAATCCAGACGACACGAAGAACTGACGAAACCCAGACGAGGAACCTTGTAGACGAGGCACGAGCACAGGACACACACCGGGAAACAACCACAACGATCTGACAACATGAGAGTGAAGTTACTGGGCATATAAAGGAACCTGGGATTGATGACAGCTGGTGACACTAATTAACACAACGAGTAACCACACCCACACAATTACACTCACGCAGACACATCAGTGAGAGACAGCCGATTCATGAACCGTGACAGCTTGTCTGAAGTTTAAAATCATTGGTTACCCGTAAGCCAATCACATAACGTTTGGTTATGGCGTGTGTTATGCGCATGCTCAGCCGCATCTAACTTCCACTGTAAACGCATGTATCATGCAAAAACTAAACCATCGAGCGAAATACCAGAGTGAACATGGCTGTGAATGACTTTTGCAGATTATATGAAGTAAATCTACGCATCCACGGTACAACAATCAGCGTCTACGTCACGCCTCTCAGCCCGCCCTCTGTTCGTTGATTGGCCCGGCTGTTTTCAGGCCGGTGGAAAACTGAAAGATAGGCTGCTATCTCAGACTGACCACAGGAGCGAAATGAAATTAGCGGAAGTAGGAAGTCTGACGTAGTCAGGCTACTTTTAGACCACATATCAAAAAAAATTCCTTGCAATAGAAATGGGCTTGATGAAAATAGTGCACTTCTCTAAATGTATTTAAGTCACAAATCAATGAAAACAAGCTGTTAGTATAAATTGATTCAGCCACTTTTCCCTACGGGAGCTCAAAACATTCTTACAAAGGACAAATAACATCAGAGGAAATATCACGTATAATACAACATACAACAATAATAGCCGTCAACACAGTTTGGATTTCACATGCTTTGCTTTTAAATGTTAATATTAAAGAGTTTCAATAGTTTGACCAAAATGTCTGGTGTTAGTTCAGATTAATATGCAGAGGAGCAACGACTGACATTAGTGTTTTTGGATGAACATCACAGACAGGACAAAACGTGCTGGAAATTGATTGTCGGATAGCCACTCTCTTAAAACTTTTAGTCTTTTAGACTTGTAATTCAAAAGAATGACTTTCAATGTCTCACTATTCTATGGTGCTTATTGAAAAATGAAGAAAGGCTATTTTTTTCTCAATGTCATTTGCCAGAAAATAGTTTCAGCATGATGATCAAGGCTCTACTGTGAATACTGCCTTTTATAACTTGTTTTGAATTAGTGTTTACAGCAGTGGTTCTCAACACTTGGCTCTGAAGCCCCCTTTTATCTGAGACAATATTCAAAAGTCTTCCTATCCAGTTTGATATATACCTTGTAAGTTGATGGTACTTCTGTTGTAATAAAAACAAAATTATGATCTGATCTGTTTAATGTTGTACATGTTTATTTTTAGTGGGTTTTTTTCTGAATTGAATTAATATTATGCTGATATAAATTTAAATCCTTTTTAAGACCGATTGTGGGGCCCTGGAAGTTTGCTGAGGTCCACCTGATTGGGAACCACTGGTTTACAGCCTAAAACATGTGCTTTGCTGCTTCCTCTTTCAGAGTTGCCTGATACTGAACCCCAGTCTCTGAGTCCTGTAGCCTTGGCCGCAGTGATTGCCGTCCCCATCTGCGTGCTGAGCTTCATGCTGGTGCTTCTCTTCTACATGTGCCATAATCGCTCCATCATCCACCATCGTGTGCCAAGTGAGGAAGACCCCACTATGAACCACCCGTTCCTCGCTAACGGCACCACGCTAAAGGACCTCATTTATGACATGACCACTTCTGGATCAGGCTCAGGTATTTTACATACTATTATCACATTATTGTTTGCTTTTCTTCTTTCTATGAATCCAGCTGTACCGTTTTTTTAATGCCACTTAATATGCAAAGATTCAATTAAAATCATTACATTCCCCTTCATTTTTATGTATTTACAGGATGTTTTTCCTGTATTACCCATTATAAGCCCCAAAGTACGCTCAAGCCAATGTCATTTCCATAACTTTGTTTTCAAAGCCCCTTGGGAGCAATTGAGGATGTGTAAATTGACAGTTTAATCCTTCCGTGAGTTATGAGCCTCACGCCAAGCTGGTAGGCTTGTAGGCTTTATCTTTAGTCTAGGATTTTAGTCCAGAAGCTGCACTAGCTGGTTTTGTTGGCAGTGTCTCAGATAGAATATTTGTTTTTAGCGCCTGCATGACTATGAAATCATGACACACTTCCTCAAGGGTTCAAGGTTTGACTTGTTTGCGTGGATCTGTTATCTCCTGCTGGCAGATGCCGTAACTACACTGTTTTGAGGGCAAAGAGCATCTTTCTCCATTTTTTTTTTGTAATAATTTGTAAGCTTGTATTTGACTTTTTAATATTTTTCCCTGACTGCTTTTTCTTGTCTTCTATAGGTTTACCACTGCTAGTGCAAAGGACCATCGCCAGAACCATAATTCTCCAGGAGAGCATAGGGAAGGGGCGATTTGGAGAGGTGTGGAGGGGCCGCTGGCGTGGAGAAGAGGTGGCAGTGAAGATCTTCTCCTCCAGAGAGGAGCGCTCTTGGTTCCGTGAGGCGGAGATTTACCAGACTGTCATGCTTCGTCATGAGAACATCCTGGGCTTTATTGCTGCAGACAACAAAGGTCATACAACACTGAAAGCACTTCAGTTGCATTAAGTTTTATTGTACTGTACATTATTTGCTCTCTAGCAAAAGTGTGTTTACAGGGATTAAAGTTCTCCGTCGCTACGACGGATTTCCGTTAATTGCAGCCAACACTTCAACATCCAGCACAAAATTAAAGAGATGTATGAGCTTAGAAGGCTGTGTGTGTAAATAGTTGTGCTTAATTCTTTGGGTGTATTTTTACACACCCTATGGACTAGCTTTAAAACATAATCTTTATACGGGAATCACACGTGTCCTTACAATCCATGTAAGATTCAAAAGACCAAATCACTAAGAAAAGAGCCATTTATAATAAATACACAAAAGTTTCCATAGATGGTTTTATTACTCCGCTAGATTTAGTCATCTTGTTCTGATAGCACAACGCCTGTTTCACATGTTGTATGTCGGACTGTATGTGTTTTAGGTGAAGACGTTTCTCTGAGAGCTGTCTATAGAAATAAATGACAATTAAGAATTTAAGTGATAGTCTTTCTGTCTGACTAAATTGATACTTCATTTAGTGCAACTTTCCCTCTATCTACGAATTACACAAAGTGCATGCTGTTTTACACTTAAACTATTACAACAGAATCACATCTGACTATTGCACTGAGATATGCATATTCTTAAAGCCTGAAGCTGTTAAACAAAGTTCCACACTCCGGTAAAACCTGCTGATAAAATTGCATGAAAGTAAATTTTAGAGGTCAACATGCTAAACATGCTGTACTTTTTGTTTTTGTACAGTTTTCAAAAACGATATAGTCTCTGAGCGTGGTCAAACATGTTCATATAGGAATTTATGAAAAACATCAACAAATATTGCATAAAGAGAATTAAATGACAGTCCTTCTACATGAGAGTGTTTAAGACTAAACAAATCATATTTCTTTTAGAACATCTTTCTGCTATGTCTACAAAACATCGACGTGAAAGATGAGTATTGCTGTTTTTCTGCTACACTTCAAACTCGTCTAACTATTACACTTAAAGATGTGCAGTTCACAGCACAGTCATAGATACACAGGTATTTTGTGTGTGTCGCTAAACAACAGTTAAGCTAATGAATTACAGTTGATAAGTGGTATTTTTATGTGAAAGGGGGGATGATTCATTTTTTTATTCTGTCCACACCAATACTTTGTCCAGAGTTTTAGGCATCGGTCTTTTAGGCCTGATCCAGAAAACAGACGTTGTGTTTTATGTCTTAATAATTGCTCTTCTTTTTATGAAAACATGTGGTAATCAGTTTTTGGCCTCATCAGCATAATGCCGAAATATTTTAACATATCGTAAATTTCAATTGTTAGATAAATTATCTAACTATTATATCTAACAATCAACAGTTATATGTGAAACAAGCTCAGTCACATTAGAGTTGGATTCTTGTTTATATTGAACATTGTTATTGAACCGCATGTTTAACAGTGCTATTGTTCTCGGCCTCATCAAAGTTCACACAAGTCACAAAGTTATTACCGGAGCATACCGACTCTGAAACAAGACCAAATATTAGCATGTAACATTTTGGACACCTTTGTTTTTCATGCATCTTTTATTTTGTTTGCATTTCTTCTGAAACACACTGTTTTGAAATTGTTTACCAATTTTTAACATCACCATTCTCAATCTATTGCAGCGTGTCTATTTTCCTTAGACTTTGAAAACCAAACTTTGAAAAACAACTATGGTTTCCAAGAATGGTAGAATGGTAGACATTTCTTGAGTATGTCTATCTCACACCTATCTGCAGGTGTTGCCTGCACCACCTAATCTACAGCTAAAGAAAACATTTACAAGTGTTGCAAATGTGCATTTGTATGTTGAAATGTATGTTATTAAATTAAAAATGCCACAAAACAAAGACAAGAACACATCTTTCTATATGTGACCCTCAAAATCTGTGCATACAAAAAAACACATAGCATCCATGTACGATTTATCAGAAAATTACTTTTGTCACTTTGTTTGAAGAAAAACTTAAATCGGCTGGTGCTTAATAACTATTGCAGTTATTAAACACCCCTGAATTCGGTAATGAGGTGTTTTATGCAATATTTATATCACATTTTAATTTTAACTCAATACATTTGAATGCGCTGTAGCGCATGGACAAAATCACGATGACTTAATCATTCAGAAAGCTTTTAACCTATTGACTCATCATAGGAAGTGGTCTTAGAAGCTTTGCATGACTCAGTAGGTCATATGGGAGTGGAGCGGACTTTGGATTTAGTTCGTACGCGTTTCTATTGGCCAAGGATGTCTTTGGATGTCGAAACCAAGGTCAGTACCTGTGAGAGATGTATCAGAAGGAAGGCAAAAGCGGAAAAAGCATTCCCCCTTGTTAACATCGAGACCAGCCGACCATTAGAACTGGTCTGTATGGACTACCTTTCTCTTGAGCCGGATGGTAAAGGCACTAAGAACATTTTAGTCATCACTGACCATTTTACAAAGTATGCTGTAGCAATTCCAACAGCTGATCAAAAAGCAAGGACAGTTGCTAAAGCACTTTGGACTAACTTCTTCATTCATTATGGGATACCAGAACGCCTGCACAGCGACCAGGGTCGAGATTTCGAATCGGCTGTGATCAAAGACCTTTGTCATCTTCTGGGTATAAAAAAAACTAGGACCACTCCTTACCACCCACGTGGAAATCCCGTGGAGAGGTTTAACCGAACTCTTCTCCAAATGCTCGGAACTCTTCAAGAAGAAGACAAGATCAAATGGCGTGATTTTGTGCAGCCTCTGGTACATGCCTATAACTGTACGAAAAATGACACCACCGGTTTTTCCCCTTATCAGTTAATGTTCGGGAGACAGCCAAGCCTTCCCATAGATGTAGCCTTTGGTATCAAGCCTGAAGGGGAAAAGAGAGTTAGTCATGCCGAGTACGTCAAAAAGCTTCAAGAGAGTCTGCAAGAAAGCTACAAGATTGCTGTTGAATACAGTAAGAAGACAGCTCTTCGCAATAAGCAACGATATGATCTGAAGGTGAGAGAGTCCACTTTACAAGCAGGAGACCGTGTTCTCGTTAAGAATGTTGGCATAAGAGGCAAGCACAAGATAGCTGACCGATGGAGCAAGACCATCTATCAAGTAGTCAAGCAAATAACTGATTCTCCAGTTTATGTTGTAAAGCCTCTTACTACTGACGGACCTGAAAGAACCCTCCATCGAGATTTACTCTTGCCCTGTGGTTTCTTAACCCCCACCAATTCCAGTGATGAAGACAACAGGGTGGAGGAAGAGGAAAAAACAACTTGTTCTAGGGAATCGCCAACAGTTCCAGAGGATGACGATGAACAAGTGTATGAAAGTTATGGAGAACCAGATTTCTACTTTCCCCAAATAATGCAGGATAAGACATATCCTACCATAACAATTGTCAAGGATGTGCCCTACATACAAGAAGTGGAAGGAAGTTCCCGTGAGACAACCCTGAATCCAAATGCTCAACCATTTGAACCTTCTGGAGGTGTGGAAAGTCTTGATACTGAATTTGAGCATGTGCAATTGGATGGGGGAAACGCAATGGAAGAAGTAGCTTTATCTGAAGAGGGAGAAACAAACTTACCTGAGGACACGCTGGAAGAGAATGTGGGAAACTCACCTGTCAAGGAACTGGATTCCGAGGCCGTTGATGTCATTGATGATGAGTGTACTGAGGAGCTGATCAAGAATAGGACGGAACCTGTTGAGGGAAAAAGGGGTGAAATGAGGAAAGAGGACAACGACAGTGAAATACTGATTGAAGAGAATGTTGAAAGAAATGGAAATACCCCTGTGCAGGAGATACCAGAGCCAGAGTCCAGACATTCTACCAGAATCAGGGAGCCACCTGATAGACTAACTTACACATCATTAGGAAACCCCTTAGTGTTAGTCATGCAATCCCTGTTAAGTGGTTTAAACAAAGCCTTCACACAAGCCCTTGAGTCAGATGATTTCCCTGAGGTTAGGATACTTACCCCTGATAGATCAATTATTTTATAGGTACACTACATGCAGAGACGCATGCAGGTTTAGGAGGGGAGGATGTAACCCTTTCGAATTTAACATTCATAGTTTTCCTTTATTCCTAGTCCTAAAGTATGTTTATTTGTAAGCAGGGTTGATTATATATCATAAAAGGAAGTTTCTGTATTTTAGGTGTGGTACTATCATAAACCTCTAGAGGGCGGTTAACGCTGTGGTATGTTGAGAGTCAACGTATGTTAAAAATCAGATGAAGAAGCCTGCTGAATATGCACGCACGAGGTTAGCGTGTAGCTGCAAAGACGATTTAATTTTCATTTGTTTTTTCGGTTCAATGTGCATATTCTTTTATAAAGGATAATATTAATCGTCGAGGTCGTTTATTTATCCTATTGCTGAGGAAAACAACCGGTCAATGCTTTTGGTTACTGGTTTTTCTTTTACAAGAACTCTGAATGGTTTTTTTGAATGCTGATTCTGTTAAGTGGTCTACCATTTGAACGGCGAGCCAGACCCTGATCTGCCACTCAAAGAATCATCGTGGTCCATCACGGATGTACACAAGAGAGCTAAGCACATACACACTACCCGGGTAGCAACACAAAAGGCCTTTACACACAAAGACATTGAAGCTCTTTACACATGCATGACCATTGGAGCTTTACACATGGACATTTGAGTTTTATACATATGGACATTTGAGCACTTTACATACAAGGGATCCAGAACAGATTATTGAGACTGTGTTTTATTTTGTTTCATTTTATTCTATTTCATTTTTGGTCTTCACATTCAACTTCGGGTTTGATATGAATCATTGTTGTTGTTGGTTCATAGTGTTGAGTGGAAACCAGACAAAGAGTCAACTTTGACAATATTGTTTTATGTTGAATGTGAATCATTGTAAATAAAATTGCCGGCTGATAATTACTTGAAATTGATTTGGTCCACCCTTTTACTCTTAAATCCTCCCAGAGCCGAACCTAGGCCGAACCTAGGCCGAATTTAACCTCTGTAGAGTAACATATACATAGAATACTACATTCGCCGTCCCCGTTACACGTGTACAATGATTTATCAGAAAATGACTTGTGTCACTTTGTTTGAAGAAAAACTTAAATCAGCTGGTGCTTAATAACTATTGCAGTTATTAAACACCCCTGAATTCGGTAATGACGTGTTTTATGCAATATTTATATCACGTTTTAATTTTAACTCAATACATTTGAATGCGCTGTAGTGTATGGACAAAATCACGATGACTTAATCATTCTAAAATTCAGAAAGCTTTTAACCTATTGACTCATATCATGTAAATCACAGCTTAGCACCAATGAGTCTGGATTGAACTGCTCCTTTTGACATGTTTGTGACACAGTCGAAATTGAACAGAAAAACCTCCAACCTCCGTTGTGAGCTTCAAACAGATCGTAATCAGTTTAACTCCTCTTTCTCAGCAAGCAAGAAGTTCAGGTTGCAGGAAAAGCCCTCTCCGAGATGCCCAATACACATATACAAACATTCTTTGCATTTAACTCAGAATATAAGTAATTCCAAAATCATATATTTGTATATGATATATTCCTATATTGTGTACCGTGCACAAAGTTGAGTTCTAAAAATCTAAAAGCTGATGGAGAACGACTGTCCGAAGAGTTCTGGCGATGCTGTGCACATGCAGCCGGAGGTGTGCGAGTGCGCCACGGGCAATGAGTGTCGTTTAAGAGCTACGCTAGACTGTATGTTTAAAGATTATTTTAGAGGCCAGATGGTTGGCTTGATGCACAGGATCATCGAGGCTGCGTGTGATATGAAAAACGATTGTGCGCAGGACACCAAACGTGTGACAAATCTCAAAAATGAAATTGATGTCGTAAGAGGCCTGACAAATTCATGGACAGATGAGTTACCCATGTTTTTTTAATGGCAAAGAGCCGATCGGTGTAATCCTCAGAGAAGTTCTGGATGTGTTGCGTGAATGTAGTGACGAGCCAGGAGTCACTGAAATACTCTGTATGTGTACATTTGTAACAGATCTCTGTGTGTCACTGCTGTCAAAAAATGCAAAAACTGACATTGGTGAAACAGTTGAAAATCTGGTCAGCTATACCCTAGAGCAAAACATGATAGCCTGCAGAGATTTTCTATTCTGGTTAGACCATCTGTAAATGTGGTTATAATTTTACTTTGTATGTAATGCCAGTCTATCATTTTCTTCACTACTTCAATGTATGAATGTATACTCAAAAGTATAATGTTGAAATAAAAGGTTGAATCACTTAACTCGTTATTCTTTTGTGGTAATGTCTGAGCTCATAAAAACAGTATTACACAACTTATTTTTTAGGAGGTAAAAAAAAAAAAAAAAAAATAATAAAAACTCAGTGAGTGTTTTAGCGCAATTTTCTGACGTCATGGGATCACAACACTAAGAGATAGTAAATCTTTTCCTGGATTTTTGTTGTGCGTTCCCGAGATTAGACCTTCCTTAACATAATGC
>FLSR01004888.1:0-17209 GCA_900092035.1 Leuciscus waleckii | reverse complement strand
TGGACAATCTGAGAGCTGAAGATAAAGGAGAATACACATGTACCGTTCACACTCAGAAGGAGTCTGGAGAGACTGAGGTTCAGATAAAAGATGTTGGTGAGTCTGAACTGAAATGGATCTTCAGAAATACTTTGAGTGTATGTGATATTTACACAGTTTGTTATTTCAGAGCGTTTGCTAGTCTCAGGATCAGATCGGTCCATATCTGCGTCTGTGGGTGAAGACGTCACTCTGAACTGCTCTGTAGACTCTCACATCACACCTGAAGACTTTGAACAGGTTTCATGGAAGAAAACCGATGAAGATGAAGACATTCTGGTTCTGCTCTACGAAAACAACGAGGCTTTTCCAGATTCATCAAATGAGCGATACCGAGACAGAGTTGAGTTCTTCACTGCTGAAATCCCCAAAGGAAACTTCTCTGTCCGACTGAAGAGCGTCAGAACTGAGGATAAAGGGGTTTACATGTGTCAAGTGTTTGCTGGAAGAGATTCAGCCAATGTAACTGTAGTGCTGGAGCAACTGGGTGAGTCATAAAACACTAATACATAACTAACTAACAAAAAAACAAAAACAAAAAAAACTTTTTTTTCATAATACTTGAATGAAATTATTAAAAGGACAGTTTTGGCTTGTCAAATAACATTAAAAACATTCAATATATTGTTTTTATATTTATATGTTTTTTTTAATATTATTATTATATTAAATAAGCTAATGATTTGCTTTCTCATGGGACACTCTGAAATGATCTTTTCAGTAATTAGTTTTTTTTTATATATACAACTGCTTTTTCACACAAACTTGTCACACAGTTCTCTTTCATATTTTTCAGCTTTCATCTTCGCACACACATTTCACATTCTTTATTCTTTATTTAAAAGGGACAATACACATTAATTAACACGAGCACTCGTGTCCATCATAAATGTGACAGATTTAGCCATACAGGCTCATTTTCATCTGTAGCCCCTGGCAGTTGATGATAAAGAAAAGTCCATAAGTACATAAAACATGGACGATCATATAAAATCACATTCCAGCAAACAAAGCCATAGAGCATATTAACACAAACACAAAATGACTTTAAATATAAGACAGAAATAGTATAGACCACTTCTCCAAATTATTAAGACATGTTTGATTACCTAATAACCATTTTACCGATGCAGAGAAAGAAGTAAAGCATGTAATATTTAATAATTCTGTAGGTTCAGTTTTCCAGGTGTGTGCTGCTCTATAGGAAAAGGCTGACTGCCCAAAAGCACTTCTTCTATGTGTGATTGTACAATCTCCTCTAGTAAATTAATTATGATTTTGTTTAATAAACTCATAAGTGGAGGTGAGCAATACCATGCAAAATGTAATACACAAGAAACATATCTGTAAATGTAATATTTCCCCAGTTTAAAAGATCATATTTAGTTAAAATTTTACAATGATGATTTACTTTTAGACCTTTTATTCAATATTTTCAAAGCTTGCTAGAGTGTGGGTTAGTATTTATAATTAGCTATAAAACAGTAGAAATCTATTGAATGTCTCCTTTTAGCTAAATGTGTGTGTTCCTACTTAATCATAGCTTAAGGACAAATTTGTGCAATATATACAAGAAACTGCTCAATAACAGCATTAATAAGTGTGTGTGTTTGACAGGTTTCTCTGCTCTCCACATAATAATGCTGATTCTCTGTATCTCTGCATCTGGATCTGCACTTCTGCTCTGCTGTCTGATCTACTGCAGATCTCAGACTGAAGGTACAATTATAACAGGAACATATTCTGATTTATTCAGTGGGAAATGAGTTTGAACCTAATAATAATAATAAAAATCATCATCATAATTAGTGTTTATTGAGTGTGTAAATCGAACAGCTGCTGCTGATTTTACTATGGTAATTTTTACAGTTTAGAAAAAGTCAAGAAGTCAAAAGTTTGTGATAGATGATAAGTGTAATTCATTTCAATTATCATTAGTTATTAACATTTTGACAAATACAACACCAAGATGAGATAAAACATAAGTTATAAAACATTAAATACATTTCTGGTAGCAGCTGTTAAAGTATTGTTGAATTTATATCAGCAAATTTGGAGCATCCTAAAGCTCTGTGTTACAGTTAAACTCAGGAAAACTATAACAAAATCTACCTAAAGACAGATTGCTCATCATTACGGTAATGTGGAAGAGCATTGCTAGACGACCATTTTCTTTGTTTGTATATTTTTGTGAAGTGTGCTTTTGTGGTTCTGACATTCAAAACATTATTTATTTTTTTCACTTTTAAATAATGGTCCAGGGGCCTCGTTTATAAACGTTGCGTACGCACAAAAGAAGGCGTACGCCGCTCTCTAGCAATAATTGGATTTTTAAAAAGCAAACTTGACGGGAAAATGTGCGGTCCTTCACGCAAACTCTGACCCAGGCACAAAAACGGGTGAAATGAGAAATGGCGACACCGTCCGTCGGCAGATGGAAGAAACACGTGAAAATGTGTGCATCTGGCGTGTCAGTAGGCGCGTTTCCATTACAGATTTGCGCAAAAGGTTTGCGCTTTTTTCTAAATATCGATAAAAAACGATTGCGAAATGACGGTGTTTCCATTATGTTATGCGACTAAAACGTCATTTTTTCCTCTCGCGATAAGCCATTCCAAAAATCATGGCAACAGACGTTGGTAGGTTTATATCACAGACACGTACCGCACTAGACTTTATTATTATTATTATTAATGGAAGGAAACCGTGTTATCCAAGCATTAATGGCAAGGAAAGACCCTTATACTGTGAGCGGCTCATATGGTGTGTTCTGGGTGTTTCTCACCCATTTCTGCTTCGAGGTCTTGATTGTGGCACTTCTTTGAGGTTTAGAATCCAGTATTTCTGTCATTCTTTTTTCTTTTATGAATTTAATAAAGAACTCTGTCTCGTATTCTGTCCAAACACACCGTGTCATCTACGTCAGGTGACCTGTAAATGCGCAAAAACTGTTTCCATTGCAGTTTTGCGAAATATTCCTTTTTCGAATTTCCTGATAAACCTCCTCATGCGAGCGTTAAAACGTTTTTGCGATAAATGGAGTTTTTGCGAAATTGACGTGTTTCCATTAAGCTCATTTTCAATTCGCGCAATTTGAAGGGTAATGGAAACGCGGCTAGTGCCCCCCTCCGCCTCAGTCACCACTCCACTTAATAGGGATTCCCCAATAATTGCTGCCAGTCTCTCATCAAGAGGGGTTAGCTCCGGTGTCCCCTTTCCCCCACCCGTGGCAGACACACTCTGGCGATGGAGCGCTAGACGCTTTTTTGCATCGACTTTGATGTCCGACCATTTCTTTTTTATTTCGGCCACGGTCCGAGGTTGTGAGGCTGCAGCATTAACGGCGTCTGCAACCTTTTGCCACTCAAGTGCCTTTTTGGCATTAGTAATGCCCACACTGTGCCCTCCAAACAACATTTTACTCCTCTTTTCCACCTCGCCAACGATAATTTCTACTTCACATTGAGTGAAGTTACGTTTCTTGGTTTTCCTCTCTGTGTTTGCCATGATTTCGCAATCGATGAATATTAACTTGTGGGCGTTTCACGGACTATTTATGGGCAACTATGGGCGTGACATGAAGCCGCAAAAGCTGCGCTACATTTAGAATTGATTGTGATTTATTAAGGGAAAGCTGCGTAGGATGTGCGTGCGCACGGTTTTATAAATCCGAATATTTCTGTGCGTACGCACGTCCTATGTTTCATCCGTACGCCACTTCTGACGCAAATCCTACGCAAAGTTTTATAAATGAGGCCCCTGATCTGGAATCAGATGAGCTATCGTAGTGTTCTCTAAAAGTAATTAATCCTCAAATTTTTTTACAATTTTTTTTTATTTACAGATATAAAATATGCGTGTACATTTTCTATCTCTCCCAGTAATTTCTTACTGTGGGCCTGAATAGCCTAATGAATCTTTTTAGAAGTTAACTCTAACAATGCGAAACACAAGTAAATAAACTGATTTCACAACTTCTGTCCACCCAGTAAATACACCAACTGACCTGCGGTTATGGGGGAAATCCAGTGCTTGCTTTCAGAAAAGTCCTCTTGCACAGCAGTCTCATTCTGAGGGTGTTTCAAAGCTGAGCCGGTCACGAATTTGGAGCTCTGCAGAAACAGACACGCAGCATTTTCTTGACAGAATCCACTACACAAAGGCATTTATTAACATAATTAATGTATCCAATCAACGATTCAATGAAGACGATGAACCGAAGATACTCTATACTCCTTTCAATATTTATCTGTCAGGGTTATGCAATGCTGGCTCAGGTGAGTTATATTAAGTATTCCATAAATAACAGAAAATTTGTGCTTTATTTTTGTGTAATTCAAGATTCTGTAACCTGAAAAAGAGCAAAGAGTAGGAGTTCACTATGATATTTGCTGTAAGCCGACTAACAGACCTGTCTCAGGACAAGACACAGTTAAATTCAATTGCTCAAGTCACGTTTCAGTACAAAGGAGTTCATTCAGAGTAGGTCAAGGGTTAAAGCTAAACGCTTGTGTATGTCATTGTATTCTGGCAACTCTTTTATTATTATAATGCAGAATGAGATGATGGTATCAAATTATTCATAAGCTACTGCAAAAGTATCTTTTATTGTAAATGCATCTGATTTTATCTGATTTAGTAGGAAGCCTAACAGTCCAGGTTTATTCTTGTATGATAAAATATACAAAAATGAGTCCATATATTTTTAAGTTCTTGTCTTTGACATAAAATCTTCAAATAAAATTGTGAAAAGTCTTTCAGTCTAATAGACTGTGGCTTACTGTGTGACTATTGCACTACACAACCACTCTATTCAGAGGGATTTGAGGATAAACAACATGGAATGTTTTGATGTACTCTTAAAGAGAACACTGTTACCCCGAACATCCACAGCTTCTGTTACTGCCCACCGCTACTAATGCGTCTCCAACACTGAGCTCTCTCAGTTAACCAGACGCTTTTCAAGAAGTCCAAATAGTTATCCTGCTTACATAAGTCAAAAAGAAACAATAAAAGGAAATACAATCTTTGTCATTTAAGGAAAAGAACAAGCAATATTTCATGCTTAGATCAAGAAATTTCGTGATAACGAGATCCATTGACACCAGTTACTGTGGAACATGAACCAACTGGAAGACATTATAGGAATCTAATATTTCTTCATCATTCAGACACTCATTCTAGGGTCCTATATACCACTTTTCCAGACCATGTTTTCAGATTTGTCATTACTCTATGTATGCAGGTCCTTGTAATGAGAACCTGTGGACAAATAAATCTACTAGAGACGGTTGATGGAAATATATAAGGAGTTATCAATCCTTTGTTTTCCTTTTTACAGTAAGCCAGGCGAGGAACACTGCAGCTAAAGTTTTAATGTGCTTCACTTTTTACCTATACTGTAGTTTTTTGTTAATATTTATGATTAATGTCATTGAAGGAGATTAAAGTAATGTTCATACAGACAATGAATGCACAATGCAATGTTTTGAACACTGGACAGCCTGTGTAACGTTATGACCATTTTGAAATTTGTGGGTTGGACTATGGACTATGTTGATGGTTCATTTTAGATATTTTACTATGAGTAACTGTGCAACTACATGTCAACTAGCAGTCATTAGAGGATTAGTAGCCTACTGTCTGCTTACTTAATTAGGTCATCATCACTTAATCAGACTAAGCTTTATACTTGACTTCTCGATCGTTTAAAAGAGAATGTCCTGATGCCGTTTGTTGAGGCTTTAGTGGATCTTTGCTGGAAGTTGTATTGATGAGACACAGAACCGGTTTGATGCTGAGACCTGAACCTGAATCTGAACCTTTGTGTTCTTAGACAGGGATGTTTAAACAGGAGGCGAGGGAGGTTATGGGTAAACGTTTCAATATTCTTATAATATTACTCTGAGCAGAGTTACAGGAGTTAGTAACGCACAGTAACATTCAGGGAAAATACAGCAAACACAGTTCACCTGAAATCCTGAGTAACCAAGTAGTTCTACAGTACACAGGCAAAATATTACAAACTAACATATCATGTTTACACATTTCCATTCATCTCAAGTGGTCATATATGATGCATAGGAGTAAAAAGGCCTTTTTGTCTGTTTAAGAGTGAATAAAGTTTAGTCCTTTCTAAACTCGTTTGGGTCGTAAAACGGGCTAATCTTGATGATGTTTCTTCGCTATGATAAGCAGAGGTCCGGTTCTGAATCTGATTCCACAGACACCGGGCGCCGGGTCGCTTGTACAGTGAGGCACTAGTGGATTCTTTATGAAATATAATGCCTGATATCTTTTAGCCACGACAGCCTGTTTTACTATACTGGATGCTACCTTGTGGATCTGAACATGTTATGCAAAAACAGTCAATTCTGCGTCTGTGATGGTAATATGCATGTGTTTTTTTAGGACTGTCCCGGTAAGCGAGACCTACAGAACTCAATTCAACAGGTTCACAAACTGCTTTCATCACAGGAATCTTCATACTTGCAGAGTCTTCGTACTTTGAGGAAGAAACTCGACCTCCTGCATGACAGTGTTGCACGCCGGCCCGCTAAACCAAAGAACTGTAAGTAAATGACAGTTCAACCTGAATAACATGAGGCACACATGCTTCATTTAGTGTAAAGCGTGCACACTGTTTGTTGTTGTCTTCCACAGTCACTTGCCCTGAGCTGGAGCCTCCTGTGAACGGCAGAAAGCTGGGGAAGACTCTGTTAGCTGGCCATGAAGTGCACTTCATCTGTGACCCGGGCTTCGAGCTGCTGGGCTCCGAGACGAGACAGTGTAAAGACTCGCTCAGCTGGAGTGGACATCAGGCCGTCTGCAAAGGTGTCCGCACTTAAACACTCCTTTGTTCAGTCCATCTAAAGCCTCCTCAGTGCCACCTGTCTCTGAGGGGCAGTCGTCTCAGTCTGTGGCTGAAACATGGCTCTTTCTAGGAAACCAGGTGCATTTTCCTCTTGGTATGTTATGAAGTTGTAAAAATATGTGAAAAATTCTATCAGAAAAATAATGTCTAAATGCCATTTCAAGTTGAAATACGCTATTTGGCCAAATGTTTGCAATACACCTGCTCTAATTAACATGTTTTGCTATTGAAGTAACTCCACTGAAACATCTTGATGCTCTAGAATGTCATTCTAGAGAACTCTGTGCTTTGGTGGAGGTCCTTTTCTCTTCCAGCATTTCAACACAAAGTGAAGTCCTAACAGAAATGATTTACAGAGTCTTGTAAGAACTTGACTAACCTATAAGACCAGACCCGAACCCCTGTTTAACACATACTGTAGATGCAGGTAAGTAGACTTAACTTTAGTGTGCAGATGTGGTAATGATCAGTCAAAGACGACGGAGGCAATGAAGGACATGAAGAAGATCAGGATCTTAACAGTGTGTTCCCTTCTGAGACTAGAAAACCACTGAGCGTTTGCGGTGAGTAAATGCAGTACTTGATTGGTTGTGTTTGCAAGTGGATATTATTAGATGTGATTTGGCATATTTCAGTATGCTATATCTTATTTCAATTATGTTTCATGTTGGATATATAATCCATGGAAATTTAAATAACTGGTAACCAGAAGGAACAGTGAACTGACGTCTACAGCTTTTCAACCCTTCTGCTTGATGTCAGTCATCGCATTGAGGAACAGCACGAGTTTAAGGAGTGCTTAGATTCAGTAACTCACTGTACGTTTAGTGTAAAGTACACATGGTGCAACATAATATTGTGATACTGATAGTCATTAGACTGTCATTTACTCAACCTCATGTTGTTCCAAACCTGTATGCATATCTTTCTTCTGCAAAACACAAAGGACTGGTTAAGGTTAACATTTATTGAATGGACAAAAAGTAAAAGCTAAAAAGTCTTTGGAATGACATGAGGGTGAGGAAATAATGACGAATGAAATGAAATAATGTTAATGAAATAATGTTATTTCTGGGGGATAATCTATTTAAATACCCTTTAATTACTGAGTTTTACAGACTGAGTAGTAGTTTGTACGTCCCTTGTGTGAACCCTAGAGTTTAAGATCTTACAAACGGCTGGTGGAAACCTTCCATCTTCTCGGTCATCACAACTATCTTTCTGTTCACTCTAGAGAAGTTTTCTCTTGAAAACCTGTAAACTTCTCAATGACATACTCTGTAATTTTATATAACTCTTTACATTTGTATGTAAAGGTGCTGTAAGCATGTTTTCAATGGACAAAATGTTGCCACTACCTGACAGATACAAAATATGAACAAAAGCACGTGGACCGTCCATTCCAGCGGTCTAGAATTCAGCATTTTGTGATTTCAACTTTGTTGGAGCAGATTGTGGAGAGTCTTTGCTTTTCCAACATGTTAATTCTGTTGTGCACAAAACGAGGTCCATATAGACACGGCTTACTACACAAAGCCCAGACCTGACCCCTGAACACCATTGAGATGAGCGATGAGTGAGTGATGATGAGACGAGTGAGGTCTGACTGTTGATTATTTCAATTCAAAAGCATGAATTCCTGTCTTTACTGCTTTACAGCTTCCATTCTTCCACTAGATGTTGAACAAAGATTTGCTCCGTTCAGACACGCTCAGTGAGGTCAAGGGCTGGTTGTCCAGTTGATCCTGAAGGTGTTTGGTGAGATTCTCTGGGCTTTGGGCAGATCAGCCCAGTTCTTCTACACCAGACTTAAAGCACATGTATATGAACTTGTCTTGTGCTCAGAGACGTTGACATGCTGGAGCAGATAAAGACCTTCTCCAAACTGCTGAAGCACAGAATAGTGTAGAATGTCATCATATTGTGTAGCATCAAGACTTCGTTCATTCGAAGGGAGAATCACTGAAGCGGATGCAGTGAGGAAACACACATCTCTGTGACAGCGCTAAAGAAGAATCTGACCGAATTACATCGCTTACAGCAACTTTACCTTCTCGGTTATGGTTTTGCTTATAGACTCTGAATCCTCACTGTCTTTCTCTCCTCTCTAAGATATCGACGAGTGTCTGTCATCACCTTGTGCCAACGGAGGAACCTGTAGAGACGAGGTGAATGGATTCAGCTGTTTCTGTGCCCAGGGCTGGGCTGGACCGTCCTGCGACTCTCCAACGCCCACATGTTGGTTTGCATTCATCAGAAGCCCCATTTTTGACATAAAAAGATGTTACAGGCCTATCAAAGAATAAACTTCTGAACCTCAGATGAATAAGAGACACACATGTTTAAACATCAGTAAATGTTGGTGTTTAAACACCAAAACTGCTGTAACAGAAACATATTTATCCTCCCTTAACCAGCTCTCAAAATATAGCCAGTGAAATTTGCCAAAACTGTAAAATGTTGTGTTATACCCTTGAAAATCAAATTACAGTTTATGTTCAATCTCCACATGCCAAAATACACCTCAAGATATGTCTGCTGATCAATCAAAGGTGAAATATGATCCCACCACATCACATATGGCTAGCATCCGTTCACACCCCTCAAACAGAGGCCGTTAGAGAGTATATTTGGGCATGTTCAGTAGTCCTTCATCTGGGATCAGGGCTGTAGAAACATTATAAACCTTCACCTTAGATCACACTTATTAATTAAAGGATATTTAAAAATCCCCAAAGTGTTTGCTTTCGCAAGATGTTGTTTGTTTGAGTACTTGCACAAAAACACATTTTTATTTAATTATTTAATTATTAATGAACATTCCCTCTAGTCAGTGGCGGATCCCGGTCGAAGTCCTTTTCCCATCAAGCAGCAGTTCTGCAAAGTCCAAACACTCATCCACAGAATCTGACATTCCATTAAAATTACCAAATATTGTGCAATCAGACGCACTTGTTCCTGATATACATGCTCTGACAAACAGCTGCAATTTTAATTCGATTGTTAAAAAAAAGGTTCTGTGACGGTTTCAAGACAGCAAGCAATAGCTCATGGCACTCAAGAGGTGTTTTTACTCTTACAAGAACTTGCATTTGTCTTAGTAAAATTGTCAGAGTGTATTGCTTGAATATATTCTCGGTGAGAACTTTTGACATTATTCTGTTTGACGTTATTAAACATTATTTCTATACATTCTTTGCATGTGCATTGAGATGTGTTGAGCATAAACCAGGCTTCATGCTGAAATCTGAGGATTGTCTCTGGTGCACAATGACACTTTACCTGCTCTTGAAATCGGATTCTCTCTGCGTTTTTGTGAACGTAATGAACACGTCCCCTGATGGCGAAGCCTCCTCCTTCCCTGAGTCCCACTCGTCCACTTTCCTCCGCCAGCCCAGGTGTAGTCAGATCCAGGGAAGGACACACTGCACCTGTGAGCCGGGGTTCTCCATCTCCGGTCGAGATAACAGCGTGTGCACAGGTGCGCTTCTTCAGCCATCACTGTCACCAAACACGCTCAAGGAAGACACTGTTTATTACTGGTCAAAGATTGAAATCCCATCTAAAGAGACCCGTACTGGTCAAGCTCAAAACTCAATCTCTCCCGTTATTTTGTGACGGGTCTTCGATGGCAAACACCCCATTTCTATTAGTCATGGCCACTTTATTCTTCACCAGCTTGTGATGGTTTTGGTCTCTGTCTTTGGGACCAGCGATGCTGATCTTTCCACTAGGGACACAAATACTCTTCTTCCTTCCAATGACGTGTTTGTTTCAACCTGCTCGTTCCTGTATGTTTTCTCCTAGACATAGATGAGTGTAAGCTGTTCCACATGGGGCAGGCGGGCCGTCTCTGCTTACACACGTGTGTTAACACTGCCGGTGGATACAGATGCTCCTGTCCTGCCGGTTACAACCTGACCCGTGATGGACGGAACTGCAAAGGTCATTCAGTAACAGCAAAAGATGCACTTGGGAAACACTACAGTCTCGATTCTGATCCTGTTTTTCCTTCCAGATTTCGACGAGTGTGGATCCAGGCAGAACAACTGCACACGTGACCAGCTCTGCATCAACACCTACGGGGGTTTTCAGTGTGTTACAGTGGAGTGTCCACAGATGAGGAACGCCAGCTACGCCAAAACCTCTCCAACGTAAGCAACAGTCTACGAAGCATCTTTATTTAAAGGGACGGTTTGGAGTAAAATCAATATAGGGTCCTTTGCACCATGGCCTCGAGCCGAACACCCCCCCAGAAGCCTTTTTTCCCATTAGCGCCTGCACTAAGCCATCGGCTGATTTCTCTAAATAAGCTCTAACTTTAATAATGTCAACCAAAGGAAAAAAGGCTTCTTCATACAAACAATCAGAAAAAAAAACAAAAATGTTGGCTGGGGGGGGGGGTGTTCGGCTCGAGGTCATGGTGCAAAGGACCAAAGGTTGATTTTACTCCGAACCATCCCTTTTTAGTTAGTTAGTTAGTTTGGGATAGTTCACCCAAAAATTTTAATTAGCCCATGATTTACTGACCCTCGAGTCATCCTAGGTGTATATGACATTCTTCTTTCAGACGAACACAATCGGAGTTATATAAAAAAAATATCTTGGCTCTTTCAAGCTTTATAATGGCAGTGAATGGCCGTATGTTTTTTGAAGTCCATCAAAGTCCATCATTATTGACAGAAGTGAGAGGAAGAGGATCAGGCGTGACTTTTTACTGCACCGAGTCGAAGTATTCCCAAAAGTGCTATTCCGCCATACATTGTAGTTATCCTTTTTAACCCGCTTAGAAAAGCGGCACGTTTAATTTTGTGTCACCCTACTTGGTCGTATAACTACTCGTGTAACTGTTTTTAAATAGGGAAAACATTGATGTGTTTGGTCACTTCTAAATTCATTGCTGTTAGATACCATTGAATATACTAGGCTAAGCTAAGTGCTATCAAAGTGTCGCTGCGCGCCAGAGCAATTAAGTGCACACACTGAGATGATAGAGGTATTTATCAACTCGTCTTAGATAAGGGAATAACATAGTTTAATATGAAAAAACGGTGGAGTATCCCTTTAATGATGGATAGATGCACTTTTATTATGGATAGATGCACTTTTATCATGGATAGATGCACTTTTATCATGGATAGATGCACTTTTATCATGGATAGATGCACTTTGATGGACTTCAAAAAACATACAGCCATTCACTCGCATTATAAAGCTTGTAAAAACATCGATCGTATTCGTCTGAAAGAAGAATGACATACACTAGGATGACTTGAGGGTGAGTAAATCATGGGCTAATTTTCTTTTTTTTTTAGAAAAGCCTTTTATGGCTAAAAATGTTATTTTAATGTTTCTGTTTTTACTCTGTTTTGCATTGTAGCACTTTGAGGTCATTGAATTGATGTAAAGTGTGTTATAAATAAAATTTGTTATTATATTATTATTATTATTTTGGGTGAATTATCCCTTTAAACAAAGAAACCTGTGAAAGTGTTGTTTTGCTCTCAGGCGTTGCGAGAGGAACCCCTGCCTCGGGTCCAGCAGGACCTGCTCTCAGACGCCCGTCTCTGTGTCCCACCATCACCTGTCGGTGGTGTCCGGGCTCTCGGCTCCTCGGGTCGTGTTCCGGGTCTCCGCCGTGAGGATGATCGGAGACTCGCTGAGGTTCGCTCTGCTGGGAGGACGAGCTCGCCGGTTCTTCACCGTGAGGCGCTCAGACCGTCAGACGGGGGAACTCCTGCTGACCCGTCCGGTTCTGGGCCCGGCCACACTGGACCTGCAGGTGGAGATGAGCGAGCTGGAGCGCGGAGAACTGCTGGGCCGATACATCACCAAAATCACCATCTTTGTCTCACCATATGAGTTTTAGAGTCAAGCTACAGAAGTTAATATCAAGAAGAAATCTGGCTAGGTAGTTTGTGCATTCTTGCATAGATTCTCCACCAAACAAATGTCCCAAAAAAAGAGCCAAAGTCTCAAGCTTTGATTAGCCGCGTTTCCATTACGCTTCAAATTGCGCAAATTGAAATTGTGCATTGAAAATACGCCCAATGGAAACACGTTAATTTCGCAAAAACTCCCATATATCGCGGTGGTTTTTCAGGCAATTTGAAAGAGGAATATTTCGCAAAACTGCAATGTAAACAGTTGTTGCGTACTGACAGTCACCTGAGGTAGACGGTGCGGTGTGTCTGGACAGAAGACGAGACCGAGTTCTTTAAACTCATAAAAGACCAAATAATTATGTGAATACTGGATTATAAATCAAGACCTTGAAGCAGATCTGAGGGAAAAACTCCCAGAAACTCATATGAGCCGCTCACAAGAATAAGGGTCTTTCCTTGCCATTAATGCTTGGATAACACACATACGTCTCCTTCCATTAACACAAATGTCAGGGCTGGGATATATGTGAACCTACTGTACCAACGTCCGTTGCCATGATTTTTCGAATGACTATCGTGAGAGGAAAAAATGACGTTTTAGTTGCAAACATCGGTTAATGGAAACGCCGTCATTGCACAATAGTTTTTAATCGCCATTTAGAAATTATCGCAAAAGTTGTGCGCAAATCTGTAATGGAAACGTGGCTATTGTCATCATACGACACATTAAAACAGTGTCTGTGAGTAGAGAGTTTCTCACAGCTCCTCTCTGGGTTTCACTCACATATTACTGGACCAATCAAATTAGAGGATCAGAACTGGTCTGGCAGAGTCATAACCTAATATTACTTTGCTTATAGCCAGACATGTTCATATAATGATGAATTTAGTTGTGCATTACAAAATAATTGATACAAGTGGGACCATAATCCCCTGTTGTCCTGTGTGTTGTTGTGTGCGTCATTGGCTGCGTTTACACTTGGCATTAACATGCGATCACCGGGATCGGGTCATTAGCCAATCAGGACATGGCGCATTTACATTTGTTCACATTAAGTAGGCTCTGTCTCTGGATAACTGATTGCACTTCTGTTTCCTGCATAATATTTAAATTAGGTCTGTGGCACGACACCAGATAAAGAGTAAAGATGATACAAATTAAACAATGTCCCAATTGCTTTCACTCACTTTACTTTCCTATGCAATCTCCAGTCTTAGATAAAAATAGCTTTTTTGAATGAAGGAATACTTCCAGTTGATCATACAAAAATCACTGGGTAGATCATGTTAAACAAGTCACATCACTGATCAGGGGTTTCATTTTATATGACGTCGCCCTCTGAGTGCAGATACGACGGCTGATTGCGTTTACACTGAGATCCAATCACAAGCGTCCTCGCCTCCCTCTGGACCAGGACACGCCTCCCTCTGGACCAGGACATGCTCGGACAACAACGCGTTCACACTTGTCTTTTCAGTGTGTATGTGGACAACATCCGGATACTGGTCGCATGTTAATGCCAGTGTAAACGCAGCCAGAGTGCAATCCTCTAAACTGAGCTAATATTTATTTTTAGCTTATACCAATAAATTATAGAATCTACGTGTTGATGTACCCTTTCAGTGTATGCATGCATCTTTTTGTCATTAGTCATGTTCAGGTCTCCAGGGCTGGCCAGAGATTACAATAATAAAAAATTGGAATTGACTCAAATTTTACTCTAATTTATTGTGTGGTGTAATCGAGCAGTTCATCTCAGAAGCGCATGTGGAAAACAGAGCGGGAAGATTCTGCGGAGTTTAAAACTTTACAGGCAGAAGCCAATCACCTGAAGGCAATGCCATACGACTGCAGAGCAGAAGAAAAATATAGCGTTTAAATCCATTTCACAATTTAAAGTGACTCTAAAAAAAGAATCAGGCACTAAAACACCTCATGAAATGTATTTGTCAGAACGCACAGCTTATATTTAATGGCTATGAAGGGAGAATCCAGTGACACAGACACACACACACACACAGACACAGACACAGAGTTGAGCTGCTTATTGCTATACTGTGCCAAACTAATAATCATATGAGTCCAAGTTCATAATCAAATACAAAGTAATTCAAGCTAGTGTATAACAGAACTAATACATAAAGCCAATCGATCCAAATGATGAGTCATTTCTTGACGTACATTTTTATTCATGAAAATCAATGAAACATTTGTACAATATAAATACAAAGGCAAGATGTCCAGAAGGATATTCTTTAGTGTATAATAGTCCATTTAGGCCTGATATCTTTGTCTAACATTTAGAAAACACAACAGGTACAAGCAAAGCGTAAGGTGCAAATCCGTCTCTTCAGGACCTTCTCCGACAAAACACTCTATTCCCACAGATAATTTGTTCTTAGATTCGCTAGAAAACACACACACACACACACACACACACACACACACACACACACACACCCTGTTGCACATCTCTCACTCACACACACACACACACACACACACACGCACGCACACACACACACACACACACACACACACGCACACACACAGTTGCACATCTCTCACTCACACACACACACACACACACACACACGCACACACGCACACACACACACACACACTCATATGATCTCAGTGCCTCATTTTGTCTTGTATTTTTATTTCCAAATATTGTGGCACAAAGACACACAGGTTAGAAATACTTTTCCAGTTCTCAACAATTAAAAACCAATGCTTCAAATGGACATTGATTGTCTCTGGCAATCTGAAATCCATATAAAACCCCTTTATTGTATGTGACATAACCATGTGACAAACCTCAGAACAGGCCAATCACAGAAGACATTACTTGACTATTAACAGAAACAGACGATTAAACTGAGTTTTGCTTTCAGATAATGCTAATGTCAAACTAATCCAGCTTTAGCTGTCAAAACTGGGCATCTGCAACACATGATGCACATTAATAAAGGTTTTAGAAATGCATCGACCAAGCTGATTGAAAAACAACAACAACATTATACACACACACACACACACACACACACACACACACGTATAGAGAGAGAGTGGTAAACGACACAAACATCCTGTGGTGTGTAAAGGACTGCAAAGAGCGGACAAGCGTGGCTCCGGCTCGGCTCTCAGACTCTCTCTCACACACACACACACACACACACACACACACACACACACACACTCACACACACACACACACACACACACACACACTCACTCCTCATCTCTACTTGCTCTGGAAGTTGCTGAGCTCCTCAGACTCTCTCTCTCACACACACACACACACACTGAGACTGGCTCCTCATCTCTACTTGCTCTGGAAGTTGCTGGGCTCCTCAACTCTCACACACACACACACACACACACACCACACACACACACACACACACACACACACACACACACACACACACACAGAGACTGGCTCCTCATCTCTATTTGCTCTGGAAGTTGCTGAGCTCCATCTCCTCCCTGCGCCGCTTCTGCTGTGTGAAGAGCGAGCTGAAGGGGTAGAGCTTGGCTTTAGCCGGGAACTTCTGGCCTGCGATGTCCACCTCGTAGTCTCCGCGGTTGATGAAGTCTGGGGTGACGGGGGCCGGGGACCCGTCGGGGCTCCTGGCGCTCAGGAAACCGAGACACACGTGCCGCTCCAGGCTGTAGCTGTAGGCGCTGCTGGTGGTGCCGCCCACGAGCTCACCGCTCCGGTACACCGGCTCGCCCCACCAGGGCCACACGTCCAGATCCCGGTCGTGCTCCTCCAGAACCAGCATCACCAGCCGCCGCCTCACGCCCTCCACCCGCTGCTGGAGCAGAGCATCCCGGCCCAGGAACCCGGTGTCCTACAGGAGAGAGAGAGATCAGTGTGTGAGGAACCCTGTTTCCTACAGGAGAGAGATCAGTGTGTGAGGAACCCTGTATCCTAGAGAAGAGAGATCAGTGTGTGAGGAATCATATTCATATTCATATTCATTTTTTATTGTCCTCAATAGAGGAAATTTGTTTCCACAGTCTGTACCAAAAATAACATTCAACACTCGTAACATACACGTACAACACACAGAATTTTGTACACGAGTAAATTAGACTTTCTGTGAATTCAGCGCTCTTATTGCTGAAATTACAAAACTTTTCCCTAGTCGTGATTTTTTATGAGGCAGCTGTCTGTATCTGCGACCTGAGGGAAGAAGGGTGAAACATGAGTTAAGAGGGTGGCTGGGATTTTGTATGATGGTATTTGCTCTGCGAATGGTAGCAGCATCAATGAGAGCCGGCAAATTGGGTGTGGGAAGACCAATTATTTTGGAAGAAGTCTTAGTGATTCTAAGAAGCTTGTTCCTATTAGTGAGAGAAAGCATAGTGAATAACAGGTGGCACAGTACAGAAGGACGG
>FLSR01004887.1:33554242-33565940 GCA_900092035.1 Leuciscus waleckii | reverse complement strand
ATCATATACTCACCCTCATGTTGTTTCAAACCTGTATGAATTTCTTTCTTCTGCTGAACAGAAAGGAAGATATTAAGAAGAATGTCAGTAACCAGACACTTTCTGGTCTCATTGACTTCCATAGTATTATTTTTTTTTTCTACTGTAGTGGATTTTTCACTTTAAACCCGACGATATAGCATCTACAAATCGACACTTAATAAATAAAACTGTTGCGTCTACTAATCGACACAGAGCATCTACAAATCGACACTTACTGTAATAACCTTTATACTCTTGCTCTTGCGTCTTCAGTCGACAACTGGCCGAGTTTCTTACTCTATCTTACTTGCTTCCCTAAACTGACCTATAGTCCCTATACTCTACAGAATTAAGAGATTTTCCTCTTTCCAATTTACATGTACCTGAAATATTTTCTAATTAATCAGTAATTGTTCAAATCATGAGATCTATATAAATTCTCAGTCGTACAGTTTGATTGAACCAAAGAAAACATCAATAAAAATCACACAAATAAGCTAAACCATTAGTGGTCCACATCTTTCTCCCCGGTGTGTTGATCATCTCGTTGCCCCATGGACGTTCCATCTTCACCAGGGTGACTCTTTGCGAACCGTTGCAATAGGCTTTCCCTCGTTGGCAAGGGAGGTACGTTACTAGCACGTCCTTGATCCCCCACTTGACGCTGTGCGTTGGCGTTGGCGTTTGCGTTTGGTGTTGCTGAGGGCTGGTCGGTGTAGTTTAAGGTGAGATGCTTGGACGGAGGTGTCATGCTCTCCAACCTTGCTGATAGTTGCAAGAATTTTTCCTCAGAACACAACTGCACTCCACTGGACCTTGTTTGTGGAGTGAACCACAAGAACAACCTGTGAATGGAGACCTTAAGTATTTTTTGTTAGTGACACATATATTAACGTAATCTGCTTGTCTGGTCGGTCGTCCTTTTTTGATGAGACCTGTGAAATTTCATGTTAAACAGTAACAAGACAATATTTTATACATTTGGAACAGAACTAGTTCTGTTCGATGAGGTCCA
Source organism: Leuciscus waleckii (assembly GCA_900092035.1). NCBI lineage: Eukaryota > Metazoa > Chordata > Actinopteri > Cypriniformes > Leuciscidae > Leuciscus > Leuciscus waleckii. The sequence continues at coordinate 33,564,904 of FLSR01004887.1, read as the reverse complement.
TCATGACATCCAGTAAAAAGGGAAAAGTTAAGTATGGGGTGGACAGGGCAAGCTTGCTTGCTCTCTGCCTTCCCAAAGTTATACGCTGTGCAGGTGTGGCATTGTTTCTTTTTGCCACAACAATAACCCAGGCCATGATAGTTAGCCAAAATCATCCATGGCCGTTATTTTATTGGGCATGTTTTCTTCCCTGTGGGGTCATATTTTACCCTGTGTGTCATGTTTTAACCTGTGGGCATAATTTACCCTGTGGGTCATATTTTAACCTGTGGGCATATTTTACCCTCTGGGGTCATATTTTACCCTGTGGGCCCACTTTATAAATTTAGATAAAACTGTTTTGATTGACAATTTATTTGTCTCTGTGTTTCTCAGAACACCATCTTTCACACACTTTCATACACCCCTCTCTGGCCAGAGAATCATACCTTTTTGCCTGCCATAGCAGTTTATGAACTGAATGGGGAACATATCTATTTATTAGGAGTGGAATACCACCAAATCTGATGGTAACACTTTTCCGGCGAAGCTACTGAACGTAGTAGACACACTGTGGCATTCCCCTTTCGACAGTGTCTAAACGTTAGGATATTTATTTTCAATTGTCCGATGCAGTCGCCATGTGTTTAAGTTTAACACAGTGGACGTAAACCTTTTAAAAATCAAATAGATTAAACACTTTAAATAATAACCGTATAGACCTTCAGTTGCAGTTGAGAAAGTCAGTTTTAAATATCTCAAATGCAGTTTGTCATTCATTGCACAATTTCAATTTTTCAAAACTTTTTTGTTGTTGCTCTTAAGCTATTTAAAAGAAGATTTGGAAATCTTCACACAATTTTCGCTCCATGGACAAAAATAAAATAAAATAAAACATTTCCATCTTGTACCCCTGGTGATGACAGCATGTGTTTTCAAAAGTTTGGAATTAGAAAACATTGTTTTCATTGAATCTAGAAAATTACCTAAATTAGTAATGAATGAAATGGAGTGACCAATATTGTTGCTTTTATAGCCAATGTCTTTTCCAGAGAATTCTGCATCAATACATGCTTTTACATAAACCTCACTGCCATATCCAGATTGGTGAGTCATGCTCTCACTTCTGCTATTGAACTTCTTGCAGTAGGGCTGTTAATGTTACCTTTTGAAGTTGAAGAAATTAGTTGAAGAAATACGAAGAATTGCTGTAACCAGTGGATAATCAAAAAATAATCAAGTTAAATAATAATCAAATTTGAAGCAATCTCTGTAGTGATCATTGAAAGTGCAGCACCTAGCCCACACTGAAGATACATTGGATTGTCTCTCCGTGTGGATTGTCATTCAGTTGAACTGTCCATTCTCACCCCTCTCAGAAGTGTCAACTTCCTCTTTCAGGAGGGGAGCTGCAGGCCCCACTTCCTCTTTTGTTTTTCTGCAGTCATCCACACTCAACAAGGTGTCTGAAATCTTGAACACTCAGAGAACCGCAAAACTCACATCAAACCTACAGAATAATAACTAAAAATCTCATCTGGTTATCAACCAGCAGTTCTCGTTTTATTAAAAAGCGTACTTCATTGCGGAAAAAAGCAAGCGTTTCTTCTTTGCAAAGGAGCAGGAAAAACAGGAAAACAACTCTTAGAATAGTGTATAATGTAAACGAAAATAATTCTTTGTCTTTTCTCTTTTACAAGAAACCAAAATAAAATGACTGTAAGATGTCTGTTATATGCATGTTCAAATCACAATTTATATTTAAATTGGTCACACAATCTCATTCTCATACTATGCATAATGCACAACAATTATCCCAGTTAAACATAAACCATTGACTCTTAAAATCTCATAGATCAAAACCATTTTTCCACACTGTCTCCCAGGGATAACGAGATACAAATTCTAGACACCTTCAGATAAAAAGTATAATATTTAAACACGTGCAGTTAATATCTTATTATTTATTCATTACTTTAAGTGATTGCCTAAATTCAAAAGCAGTGAATTGCTTGAATTCTATTGCTCAGTTTTATATATCTCATGTACATAAATACATAATTAAAGTCTAACTCATAAAAGTTTCTATATGATTGAAAATATCCTAATTATCACAGAGTATTTCACATGTGCATATTCCTATTATAATGATTTATAATTGTAACAATTTCTGCAATGTTTAATTGATTTCAAAATGTAAACAATTCATAAATCTCAGGATAACAATATTGATCTATTTATCTTGTTTCCACATTTCTTTCTTTATCTTTCTTTATTAACCTTTCTTTAATTCAATCAAAATCAAAGTCTTTTTCAAACAAAAAGCAAGTTTAAGTGCTGCAGCATCTCAGGGTATTTTCCCCTCCCGGATCCGGTTTCCAGCATGACAAGTTGCTTTGCAGAAGTTTTATTGACAGCTTTTTTGAAGCATTCTTAATAGAAAAAACAAAATACTCAACATATACCTTGGTTGCATTTAACCATAATCATTGCTCATTGCGCTTAATAGACAAGGTAAGAAACATTTTTTTCAAAGTCCTTAAATCTTTTAGATGTGATTAGGCCTACCAGTTTCTTCAAATTTTACTTAACAGAACAGCCACAATTTAATTAAACCTTTTAATTAATTTAGAAGCATTTTTAAGGAAAAGTGCTGAGGTCTGTCATACTACCTTAATACTTTAAGTCCTTTTAGCCCGACTGGAATGGTTCCCTCTGTCGAACAGGGTTCTGCAGTCTGGCAGAGTGAAGACAACGTGGTTCGTCATCCCCGTCCATCCGACCGAGGGAGATTCCGAGGACTCCTGGATCTGGCCCGCCAAATTGTAATGGATTTTTCACTTTAAACCCGACTATCTAGCGTCTACAAATCGACACTTAATAACCTTTATACTCTTGCTCTTGCGTCTTCAGTCGACAACTGGCCGAGTTTCTTACTCTATCTTACTTGCTTCCCTAAACTGACCTGCTGCACAGCAGAAATTAACAGACAAACATCAGCAAATGTCAAATGCTTTATGATGTCGCCTTGGCTATGGTTTCGTTCCAATGAACTGCAGTAGCCAAGGCGACATCTAGTGTATATATCTATGCACCAGTCTGCGCACACGTCACACATTAGGAAGCGCGCGCACCCTCAGATCACTTGGACGTGGCTGTGTACAAGAGGTAAAAACGATATAAATACTGTTCGTTTTCTCACACAAACCGATCGTTTCGTGTCTTAGGCCATCAATGTGTACTTACGATGGGGAATTGTTTAATTTGGACGAGGGGGAATTGTTTTAATTTGGACTCTGTGCATGCTCTTTGAGACAGTGACCATCGACCTGCATTATATGACTGACAGACAAAAACGGTTTGACCTAAAAATATCAAAATTGAAACTACTACGGAAAAAAAGACACCTACATCTTGGATGCCTTTTCCTACATCTTGGATGCCCTTGAGGTAAGCTAAAACATACCAAAATTTCATTTCAAAGTTAACTATCCCTTTAATAACGGCCAGGAGATCTTCCCGAGCAGTTCTCAGGGAATCTCTCCCAAGAAGCAAGGCCGGAGGATCTCAGACAAATTCCATTGAGAATCCCACGTAAACACATATACAACAGTTTTTATAGAATCGAAGTATGGCATAATGTCAGGCTGCATTACATAATTAAACTGTCGTGGACATTTTAATCTGTATATTAAACTAACCATGTTTCTAACATCTAACCTTAATGGAACAGGATGTACTGTGACAAAACCAATGGAAAACGTGTGACTTTGACTGTGTGCGTATGTATATGTAAAAATAACAAAGTTTGGGAAATGAAACTAGACAGTCTGTTAGAATCGTGTGATTAACTAATGAAGTCATCATTAAAACAAAGTTTGCTTTAGTAACAGAGGGGTTTGCATATGAAGAACCAATCAAATAATGGGGAAATTAAGTAATGCAGCCTGACATTATGCCATACCTCGATTCTATAAAAACTGTTGTATGTGTTTTACGGTGGGATTCTCAAAAATTCCAAAATAAAAATAAAAATGAGAACATGAAACAAAACCTAATCATACGTGACATAATCAGACGTGACATAGACTGACCAGGGCTGTGTTTCCCAAAAGCATCGTAAGCCTAAGTTGATCATAGAGACCATTTTGGTGGCAATTGTTCTACGATCAACTTAGGCTTACGATGCTTTCGGGAAACGCAGGCAAGATCTTCCCATCTGAGTTTTGCTTCATTGCTTCATGGAATCAACAGTTGCTAGGCAACCAAGAAATTATGAAGCTAAAATGCATGGATTAACACGAGTCAGCAATGTGAACCATGTAGAAACATACTAGTATCATATATTATATATATATATATTAATCAAAGCATTTGGCTGACAAATGTGTATATAAAAAATTGCACACACACACACACAAAAAGAGGAAACACTGAAAATAAGGTTAAAAGACACTTAACTCAATCAATCACATGGGTAAAAATAACACCCAATATCAAAACCTCTTAAGTTTATAAGCACGCTCACATAGATAAATCATATTGTTTTGTTTTATTTAAATATATTTAGTATTTGCTTCACAGGCTTGCAACTATATAGCCCACTAGAAGCACATACTGTCTGTTTATGCTATAGCTCGTGATCGATAGCATTACACTATTCTGAAACTTGATTTTAGAAGATACATCAATACATATTCTCAGTGAAAGCAATTTTTAAATGAAGTAAAAAAATAAAACTTTTAAAAAAACGAGAGTTGTAAGTTCACAAGTCTTTTGAAATCTTACCTTTTGGAGCAACTATGGGAAGTGAAAGCAGAAAAAGATGAAGAATGTTGTTGGCATTCATACTGTATGATTTCAGTAAGCACTTATCTGCAAATTATCAATACTGTAGAACCATTAGTTAAGTTGGTGATTGTGTTTATGAGCTCTTCAGCTGTTATGTTTTGCTAGTCATAAAAAATAAATGCTTTGAAAGCAACCTTTACACCATAAACAGGCCTTGACTTCCCCTTTCACATTTGTCTGATAACAGTCAGAACTGACCACTGGTAGAAATAAAATATAAACAGAAGTAATGCTACAACTTTTAGACCTTACATGACAATTTAATAGAATATATATTTGTCAGATTTCATCAGATGCTGAAAATAAAATTGGAGTTGAATGAACAACGTATACAAAAAAGTCAACTTTTTCTTTTCTTTAATGAAGTTGGGATAAAAACAAAACAAAATAAAGGACAAGAAAGTCTAGACAACAAAATCATTTAATTTAGAGTTCTTTGAAGACTTTTCATGACGCGTCCGCAGTTTCATGACAGTCAAACATGAAAACATGAATACAGATTCTCAAATGTAATTTCCAATCCAAAGAAAACAAGATGAATATGTAAAATTACATAAATATGATTTAATATATACACAACTCCTGTGCATAGCAATATCCTGTGGTTCGTTCAATCATATTAAATGATTTAAAAAATATTGGTTAGCGCTGAAATGATTTATATAGATTAGTGGTTTATTGACATTGTGTATCAATGGAGAAAAATGTAAGTGTTTTATCTCCAGAAAGTGCAGACATAGTATACTTATGATAAAATAAACAAAGAATTAGACTGCACAAAAAGTAAAAGGAATCAAGGTAAATTGTGCTCCTTGTGTGAAAATCTAGCTCAGCGTACCTGAATTAGTTTCACCCCACTAGACAACAATTTTTTACAGTTGTACTACATTTACAGTTGTAATCTGTAATAGCCTATGTAAATAAGACATAGGTGGTATTGTATTGTATGATACTGCTGATAGTTTAATACTGTCTTTTGACATCTTCAATATGGTAGACAAGTGTACGATATACTTTAAAATGAAATCAAATGAAATGATAAAATAAACAATAAAATAAGACAATTTGAGAGACAGAAGATAGGCCTAAGCCAGAGGAAGAAAATCCTACCCACACCTATTAGACATTTTGGTTTTCATTAAACCAAAAACAACAATAAATGCCAAGAACATTAAAGCATTGCAGTTTTTTTAATTTGACTAACAATGCTATGTTAAGTATCGCATCAAGAAATTTGTGTGTCGTTACACCCCTACAACAGATGCACATGACTAACACAAAGATATTCCATTTAGAGTTATTTTGTAAAAATTCAAATAGATCATATTTTCATATTTTAAGAAAAACATATTACATCATTAAGTTAGGACTACCTCTATAGTCTCTGTCTTCCCGTCTGCCTTTTCTCATGCAAACCACTGCCAAAATCCCAGATATCGCACATACCAATAGCAGGACAGCAACAATAACTCCTATGTGACGTCTGGAAGGTTCATCTTCTAAAAGAGGAAGCATTTAGAATAAGATCAACATGTAAAGATTTTATCTGATACTTTCTATTTCTGTAAAAGCTCATTACCTAACTCAATGATCAGTTTGTTGTCCAGACTGAGGTGTGTAACAGAGCAGCTGTATTTGTGTTTGTCTGCACTGATCTCCAGACTCTTCCTCATCTGGTACGTCCCGTCACCATTGGGCAGCAGATCTCCTCCAGTGATCTCATGATCAGATACAGGCTGTCCATCTCTGAACAGGGTCAGGTTGATGTGACGAGGGTAAAATCCTGTTGCTAAACAACTCACACGAGACTCTCCAGAATCTGAGTTTGCTTTTTGTGTGAGTGTGATATTGGGTGTTACTGTAGGAGAAGGAGGAAAAAAATAAACGAGAGATGATTCAGAGAACGTTTTACATGTATAAATAAATGCATGTAAGAAATTTAGGGAATTTAGATGTGCCCTTGAGTACGTACCTTTTCTGTTCCTTTGATCTCTTCTCTTTTTGAGGTACTTCTTGAGAGTTGTTATACAAACTGGGTAAAAGGTATTTGTACATTGCTGCTTAAAATCTTCCAGGTGAGGTTTAATAAGTTCTTGTTTAATATTTACAGTCACAGTATAAGTAAATGTGTTGTTGATGTAACTCAGTTCATCTGTGGTGGAGCCTCTGGCAGCATCTGCAACAATCATCTTTCCAGGCTTGTCGGAGTCCAGCAGCTCACACACAACCAGTGTCTGATAAACATCAAGACCTGTGAGGGAAATATGAGGGAGAACTGTTATGGGAGATTGTCATGGATTGGCCTCCTTAAACATACACTCTTTGTTTAGCAAACAATTTTTAAGAAAAAATCTATTTGATAACTCTAAAATTGTCATTGTAAATAACCACATGCTATTTTACAACCTAAACTAACATTGCCTTGTAAGAAAGTTATCAAAATCAAATGATCTGATTGTCACGGTTTCTCCTAAGTGTGATGACTCTTATTTTGTTGTGATTCCTGTTTTAGTTCCTGTTCCCCTAAGTTTCCTGTGCTAGTTGTGTAGTCCCTTTACAATTTGTTGATCATTGGTACCCCTTGATTGTCTCCGCATCTTGTTATCTTGTCATTACATTTTATTTTTCAGACAATGTTTTTAAAATATTAGAAGAATATATATTTTTTTTTTATTTTTTTATAAAGAAACAAAAATGGAAGATTTTGCAGAATTATTAAAAAGTTATTCTTTTAATTCTGATACCACAAATGATTTCACCTAAAAAACAATAAATTTAAAATCAAACATTTAAAATGAGCTCATCAAACAAATATTTAAGCAAAAGAATATGTACAGTATGAATAGCATTTTCATGCATTTTTTTAAATAGATTCACAGATATCATTGAGCCAGATACTTACTGTCATTTTGACTGTCTTGCCTTAACAGTGCGGCTGTTCTCAAAAAGGAGTTATACATGTAGTCACTTACACCCTTTATGTAATCTGAATCAATCACATCATCCTCGTTTGTTGTATTCCCTCTTGGAATATATGTCTTTGAATTATAGTATCCAACTGTGATGTCATCCAAAGTTGTTGTGTAACTAAATTTAGGAAATTGTGTTTTTCCACGAATGTATGTTGAAAGCAACCAAAAAGAGTGAGAACCTGAAAAACAAATTGATTATTGGTGATTACAATGGATTATTGTTTATTATTGATTATTTGATTATTGATTTGATTCTTGATTGATTTCTACCATAGTAGGCTATGAGACTGTATACAATAAAACTTTTAAGCTTCATCCTATTAATTTTTTTATTTAAAACAAGCCTTGGAATCTTGGCAATGACTTATACATTCATTCAGAATGAAAATGATATGAGTAGGGGAGAGTGGGGCAAAACCTAACACTTTCTGACTTTCTCAGTTTATATAAATCCACTTGAGATTAAGTGTTTTTTTTTGTTGTTATTTTTTTTGTTGTTTTTTTTTTACGCATTAATTTCACACATAGTACAAATATGTGGTCTTGGTTCATTAATACAGACTAGTGTATACTTTTTTCTTTATTTTATGAAGGTAGAATGATGCCATAAAGAATCGCATGTGCAGGGTAAGATTTGTGAAAGTGTACATAAGATAATATAAATTAAATTTGCATGTGCAAAGAAGATTTGTGAAGGTGTAAATATTTGCATGTAACTGCTATTCGTAAGTGTAATTCATGTATTGTGAAACTGCAGCTTCATGCTAATGTAATTTAATTTACTCTTACAATCTTATGTCTTAGAATGAAAAAAACGTATGTCTTACCCTGCGCGTGCGATTTTTTTTATGGCAAAATTACCTTCATAAAAAAAGAAAAAAGTATACACTGTATTAATGAAACAAGCTAATGAGTGAACAGTGACAACATGCCCATAGGGTACACTGTAACATGAGGGGCACATTGTAACGACCATATGACAGCTTAAGATGTTGTCTGATCTAATAAGAAAAAATATATTAGACAAACAAAAATATTTTGTAAATAAAATACAATTATTAACTTTTTCAAATAAAATAATGCCATTTTTTTATAATTAAAATAAACAACTTTTGGAGTTTGACAATGAACACACTGCAAATACAGATATACAACATAGTTCAAAATAGATGAAGAAAAGCATTCAGACATTCAGAAAAACACAAAGCTGAACACAACACACCCCATCCACACACCGCATGGAACAAGAGACAGAGGGCCAGAATGCTTTGCATTTCATGACATTTCTGAATATTGAACTCAACTCACAGTCTTTACTCGCAGTCGCCTCTTTCTCATGGTTTGCCAATAATTCATTAAAGTTATATGTTCGTAACATCACAAACATCAAAGAATTGCATAGTTCTAATAGCGTGGCACATTGTAACAGATTGCCCCACCTCCTCAACTGGGATTTATATCTGGCTAGTGATCTTTCTTATTTACATTCTTGTATCTCTCTTGTTAAGTCACCACATGCAACCCCGCTCTACCCGAACGCTCTCTTAAGGTAAGGGAGGACATGTACGCGATAACCTTCATTAATCTTGAATTAATTCGTTGAAAAAGATTAGTTTTTAAACTTCTAATAAAATTTAAAAACGTAAACAACTTACCATATGAAGCAGATGGAAGTGAAAGTGTGAGTAAAAAAACGACATACGATTGTGTCCATTTGCACTGCATGCTTTTAATCTTCAAATATTGTGCATACCAAGTTAGAATATGTCTGGGGCGGTACGAACATTTCGGGTTGAGCAGCCGTGTTTTCTGAAGCTCGATATAGTTGTTCCCAAAAGTGCTTTAAGTGAGTAACTCCAACTGACTTGTCACGCGATGACTTCACAAAAATTGATTAAACCTGCCAAAGTAAACTAGACCCCAAAGGGAAAGCTCTGTCGCCTAATATTGAAAAGAAAATTGAGGCCAGAGAAATGGAGCAAGATTACGCAATGGAGGTGTCTGTAAGCAGTAAAAGAGAACGCGGGGCTTCCTCCCTCCAACTCCCAATCCTGCGGGAAAAGGGGTTAAGCCTACAGCTTTGTTCAAGCAAGGAGGGCAGGAAAGCTCGCTTTCTTTCGCGGTCCATATGGCTTCATTGAAGGACGACGGATCGACGTTGACGGGTGAAATGATACATTTCTCAGTGTCCATCAAGTAGTTGGAAACTTTTCAATGGGATACTAGAGCTCGATCTGAAAGTCGCGGTTCATATAGTGACTGAGTGAGCACGGTTCGATTTGTGGTTTTATAGGTCTCTTTTTTGTTTTGTTTTAGCGTAATGATTAAGGACAAAATAATTGTTGGTTCTATGAATGTTAGGGGCTTAAAGGACATTGTTAAAAGGAAAGCAGTTTTTCTATTTTGTAAAGGGCAGAAAGCTCATGTTTCTACAAGAGACTCATTCTTCGGACTCGGATGCATCTTTCTGGACTAATCAATGGGGGGAGAAGGTTTTTTTTCAGCCGTGGTTCTAACCGTTCAGGAGGAGTGGCAATATGCTTCAACAAATGTTCTGGGGAAGTCGTCGTTCATAAAGCTGATGGAAGTGGTCACTGGTTGATGGTGGTACTGAAAATTGATGGTAGTTTTTTTTTAATTTTTTTATTCTAATTATATTAAAGGGGTGATGAACTGAGAAATCAAAATTTCTTTGAGCTTTTTACATATAAGAGATCATCATACTATAATAATATCCTGTAAGTTTCAGAACTGAAAACTACCTTGTTAGTCCAATAAAAGCTTTTATAGACATCAGGCTCAGCAAACGACTCGTTTTTCAAAGTGGGGAACTATGACGTCAAAGAGGATAAAACACCGC
>FLSR01004887.1:33537611-33548962 GCA_900092035.1 Leuciscus waleckii | reverse complement strand
CTGTAGTCACTTGGACTATATTAATGATCTCTTTAATAACTTTTCTGGGCCAGCAAGTTTGGGCCACCTAGCAGCCTACGGAGAAGTTATCAGCACTCAGATTTCATCAAAAATATCTTAATTTGTGTTCCGAAGATGAACGAAGGTCTTACGCGGTTGGAACAACATGAGGGAGAGTAATTACTGACAGAATTTTCATTTTTGGGTGAACTAACCCTTTAACCATATACTTCAGCCATAATACTGTAGGCTGTTACCAACAACATCGTCAACATCAACAAAATTCATCTGTACACTGCAAAGGTGGACCAGAAGCTGCTCCTGACATGGCTGTTTAATGTTACTCAAAGGTGGCACACATGTATTAACACAACAATTGCATGATGTAAACAGACTGCTTAAATCTCACTAAATGGTAGGGCTGAAATGTTATGACAAAAATCATTATTTTCAATTGTTGCTGCTGATATTGTCAATGTTAGCGCTTTTCAAGCGTGTTTCAAAGCAGCTTTACAGAGATAACAGGACAATAATGCAAAAAATATATATTGTAATAATGACGAGTAATGTTGATGAATTGTGTTTGGGGTAACGGCATGTCACATTCTGGCCACACTGACAAAAACAAGCTAAGAACCATTCATTAATTAGTGTATTTATTTTTATGTATTAAAAAAACAAGATTTTACACTAGTTGTCTAGCATGAAAAACAAAACAATTATTCAAACTGGGAATAGATTTTTATAGAGAAAGCAAACAAGGAACATTCCCATTCTTTAGTCTACCGTAAGTTATGCAACATGAGAACCCTCATCATAACCAGTGTCTAGAGTCTACACTGCAAATGAAGCGTTCACACTTAGCAAGGTTTGGTTGCATTAAAGTGAACTCTTTTCAGGGCGTTTCGGTCTGCTTCCAAACAAACTCTGGTTCATGTTGCGTTCATATCGAAGTGAAACAGTCGAACCGCACCAAAGACATCTATACGAACCAAAAACAGGAAGTGATGAGATTTCATATCTGCACTTTATGATGACACAATTCCTTGTGAATTCAGTCAGTGAGCGCCTTGTCAATGACTGCCTCATATTGTGATGCCTTGTTTTGCTAATGAAGAGTGTTGATTGGACCAGTTTTACTGACAGTTTTCCATGTACATGGAAAAGAAGCAAAGGCTTCAGTTCTATCACATGTGTCATGTCAAAAGACCTTCATAATGACAGGAGAAACTGAGCGTCTGTGTTCGTACTGTCTCCATCAGGTGGTTTGACATCGGCTGTCTGATCTTGGATGATCCTGGGAATGGGATTCACATTGAGACGTTCACTCAGGCTACACCGGTGGCCCTGCAGCACGTACAGCAGGTAAAGCCAGTCACTGGTGTCTGCGGCTGTTCTTCACTCATGACTTATTTGGAGCGTTTTTTCGTTTTATTCAGCCATATGCTGAATACTGCAGGTGAGGACCAATGTTCTCACCTGAATGAGGTGGTCTCACCTGATTGAAAACAAACTTTGGAGCAACCCAACCAACCAACGAACCAAGCTGTATCATAATTCATAAAAGGAAATGTGTTTCATAAAAAACAGCTTGAAAAACCAAATAGCTCATTTGCAATGTTGTGTAATTGCTCTTCTAAGAAACGGGTGCATTGCAGGAATGTTGTCACGACAAAACCTTGATTCCTGCTCTAACTAATAAAAGATATAAACGTTAATGTTTTTGGTCTTGACAAACTGGCTGCTACGCACGCTGCTGCCGCCGAGAGATACTCAGACTGTGAGCATGTGAGACATTCATAAATCCTGCTGCAGATCTAGACAGGTGGAGCTGGGGGAGGTGGAGGGGTTCAGTTTACAGCTAACACTAACCCAGGCTGTTTAACTGTTGAGCATTAACTGCAAAATCAGCATTTGTGCCGTGTAGTAAATGATGCGATTGCCTTAAAGGTACACTATTCAACTTTTGGCCCTCGAGCAGTTCAAAATCAAACTGCATTATCCTTCTGCATATAAAACATTCACTACTAGGATTACGAGATATAACCAGTTTAGATGGAAAGAATCTTAAAGGAATAGTTCACTTCAAAATGAAAATTCTGTCATCATTTACTCGCCCTCAAGTTGTTTCAAACCTGTATGAGTTTCTCTCTTCTGCTGAACACAGAAGAAGATATTTTGAAGAATGTTGGAAACCAGACAGTTGATGGACCCCATTGTATTTTTTTTTCCTACTATGAGGTTTAGCACTGAACTCACATTAAATTTAGTGTATATTTAGTGCTGTCACATGAACATGCACTCAGATCTGTGTGTGTGTGTGTGTGCAGGCGCAGTCCCTGACTCCTCCTGACTATAACCTGCGCTGGTCCGGTCTGCTAGTGACGGTGGGGGAAGTTCTGGAGAGAAGTGTGCCAAACGTGAGCCGCACAGACTGGCACCAGGCTTCACCGGGACGTCCCGCCGGCAGATGATCTACTCTGCTGCCAGGGCTCTGGCTGGCATGTACAAGCTGCGTTGCCCTCTAGGACAGTGTGAACATCAGATGCCGTCGCGTCACACGGACCACAGATTCGCGGAACAGCACAGGAATCACCTTTCCATCTGTCGGTGTCCTGTGTTCTCCGGTCATGTCCCATCACAAGGCTGAGCTGACTCACTATACCCAGAGAGAACCTTTCCATCAGGTCTGAATAAACCAGCTACAGGGCAGACTCACTAACGTCTCGCTTTTAAATTATTGATTCAGTTTAATATTGTGCCCTTGATTATACTTGAGTTTGATACGAATAAATGACGGCGTCCCAGATGGAAATGAAAACACGTGTCATCATGACCAGAATGCATCTGTCCGTCTCTTTTAAAATGATTAAATCTCACCAAGGAAAAGATGATTCTGTCGACCAGATGCTTGCGTTTACATTTGCAATCAAATACTTTGACTTGGAGGTTTTTAAATTGAACCATTCATAACATTGTGAATATATAATTTTGATGTCACGGTTTTGGATCTTATTGTATAGCATTTTATTTTCGTCCTAATCATCATCTTCAAACATTGTTACAATATTGTGTTTGTCTGCATGTTCGTTTCTTTCACAACTCGGTCCATGTCGGTGTTTACTGCGGTTTGAAGAAGTCCGACCTCTAGCTCTGCTGCACATATACATAAACCAGTTACTATAGATGTTGTTACATAAAACAATCTTACATCAATATTCTGCAGTTAGCGATGGTTTGCTCAGAGCGACACAGGAACACACACTGACCTGAGCATGACCTCTGAGTGACCTCTGATGTGTAGCACATGGACTCAAAGAGTTGATGGAGAATCTAGAACTGCCTTTAAATATTTGTAATATTTCTCCAGAAAAACTGTGGATGATTTTGTTTTATGCCATTTTACAAACGTGCCTTTGACCAGCAGACGAGTAAAACATTTTTTGTAAAGCCTCATGTTGTTCTGTTTGTTTTTGGTGCCTATAGAAATATCATCAGCCATGGTCTAATTTCTCTGTGGTCAGAAGTCAAATCTTAAAGGAATTTTGTTTTCCACTTTATTGTAAAGCTCATTTGTTAATGTGAGGTGTGTAATTCTTATCTAGCGTATCGCAGTTTAATACGAAGAATCACATTTAATGACAATAGCAGGACAGATATTACACATCGTTCCTGTATTCCAGTTGTTTGATTATTAGTAACTCTGACTGGCGAGTGAATGAGGTATTTAAAATATATCAGTCATGATGATCAATGCCAGTTGAACTAAAACCCAAAGAGATATGAACCGTACTAGTACCATGGTAACTAAATGACACAACCAAGCAGATCTGAGGTCAGCAATCTAGCCGACCAGACACCAAGAGCCACATCACTAACAGCTGTGAGTGTTTTTACTGGGCTTGGCCAATCCAGGGCTGTTTGCAGTTTACTGACCCTCACAGGACCCTTTGCGGACATTTTGGGGAATGTTGTAACAATGCACGATACATTTTAGATCTACTTCAAGTCATATTCATGTTCATATTATTCCTCCGTGCTTTCTTAAGCAAATTGTTGACACCAGGGCCTGATCTTCTTGAGCAATGGCACGGTCCCTTACTGCCTAAAACATGCTTCAGTTACTCCATTACTGAAGAGACCTGAACGGGATGTTCTCAACTCAACTCAACTTTTATTTATAAAGCACTTTCAAAACCATTAGAATGGACCAAAGTGCTGTCCATAAGTAGGCTAATCAATAACTCTAAAATTCATACAAACATTAAGTTACATTAAAACAGGACACAAGAGAATCAAACAACAAATCACTCACAGTTCTCAGACCTAATCAAACGCCAAAAGCTTGATAAAATAAGTCTTCAATTCCTTTTTAAAAATATCCATGCCTGACGAGGTTTTTAAAGACAATGGCAACACATTCCAAAGTGCAGGAGCCGCCACAGAAAAACTAACAGATGTTACTGCCATAGGTCATTTTAGACCAATTTTAATATAAAAAAATTCTGGAAAAGGTGGAGCTCGTTCAATTACAGTCCTTTTTAGTTTTTGAGTTTGTGTGGACAACATACCTCATCAGCAGCACATCTCTCCTGTGGTGTTCCCCAGGGATCCGTCCTTGACCCAACTTTGTTTTCCTTGTACATGCTGTCCTTGGGTTTCAATTGTCATAAATATTGGGTGTTATTTGATTTATTAATCAAATTCCATTGTACCTTCCATTAACACGTAATGATAAACACTCCACATGGGCATTGTTTAGAGGAACTGAAACTATGGCTAACACAAAACTTTTTGGCCTTGAATGAGAATAAACAGAAGTGGTTCTGTTTGGACCAAGCGAACTTCTTATGTTACTCCATCTACGAAAAACCAAGGCGTTTTGATTTGATTTGATTCCAGACTTAAGTTTGATAAACATATGAATGCTGTGGTTAAATCATGTTTTTTCCATTTGTGACGCCTTGCAAAAGTTAAATCTTTCCTCTCTTTTATGAATTTTGAAACAGTAGCCTAATTCATAACTTCATTCCATCTCGCCTAGATTACTGTAATTCACTCTGCTATGGAATGAACCACTCATCTATCGAGCGTTTACAGATGGTCCACAATGCTGACGGGCAGACGTAAATTTTAACATATCACCCCCATTTTAACTTCCTTACACTGGCTGCTGATTGAGAGTAGATTTTAAAATTGTAATTTTTGTTATTAAATCACTAAATGGCCTGGTGTCGTTTGAGATGGCTTAGGTCCGGGATCTTGGATTGCTCTCGGTCTGTAGGTCTAGACTGAAACACAGTATCGATCAGAACTGTGTCATCTCTCTCTTTCTGTTTTCAAATCAAAGCTTGAAACTCATTTGCTAAATTGTGTCTTTTAATCCTTCATGAATCTTTTAGTTTTGTTATGTTATTTCTCAATATGTACATTAACCTATTCTTCCTTATTGATTATATTGTTCTGTCTGTACAGCACTTTATTTAACCTTCAGTTGTTTTTAAATGTGCTTATGAATAAACAAGAAATGTATTTCTGTGTTCTTTGACTGAATCTGGAGATGCTTTCCGACGAACTCTTCGCACATCTACAGATTTGACCTGTTTGCTGTGAGATGCAAACTGAGTCATCATTAATAATCACTTATGTAATTTGAGGTGTTTTGTAATATAAATAGGACTAAAGTTTGGGTTGGCGTTAGAAACTTGAACACAGAAGGTAAAGCTTTTGAGTCTGAAAGTGCTATGTGTAACAACTGTTAGTTTTCAATCAACTCTGAGGCTGAGCACATGTATGCCGTGTGGGACATCTTCAGTGCTAATTACACTTGTTCAGTTTATTACATCTGTAAATTTAAAGGGATAGTTCACTTTGAAATTAATTTTTGGTATGTTTTAGCTTACCTCAAGGGCATCCAAGATGTAGGCGTATTTTTTTATTTTTAGGTCAAACCGTTCTTGTCTGTCAGTCATATAATGCAGGTCTATGGTCATTATATCAAAGAGCATGCACAGAGTCCAAATTAAAACAATTCCCCGTCGTCCAAATTAAACAATTCCCCCATCGTAAGTACACATTGATGGCCTAAGACACAAAACGAGCGGTTTGTGTGAGAAAACGAACAGTATTTATATCGTTTTTACCTCTTGTACACAGCCATGTCCGAGTGATCTGATCTGACGTGTGCGCAGACTGGTGCATAGATATATACACTAGATGTTTAATTTGGACGACGGGGAATTGTTTTAATTTGGACTCTGTGCTTGTGTTTTGAGACAGTGACCATCGACCTGCATTATATGATTGACAGACAAGAACGGTTTGACCTAAAAATATCAAAATTGAAACTACTGCGGAAAAAAAGACACCTACATCTTGGATGCCCTTGAGGTAAGCTAAAACATACCAAAAATTGATTTCAAAGTGAACTATCCCTTTAAGGTTGTCTACCCTGCCATGCATTGCCATTAAAATGATATTGTTCGGCCACTAGTACAGAGTAATGCTGTTCACTGTTCTGCAAACATACCAGTTTCTTGCCAAATGTTCTTACCCAGACAGCAACATATCCGGCCCACATCAGGTACACATGGATTACACACATCCAGATATGGGCCGTATCTGTGTTGCTGTCCGGATATATTTGATTTGGTTTAATCAAATGGACAGTTGAGGGTGGGGTCATGTGATCTGCCTGCCTCTGTTAACCACACGATCAACACGGATGGTTTGGACCTGCCTCCTGCATCCTGCTCCATGTTTGCACACAGTTCTACATAATGAACACAAATAAATCCTGAGATCTGTGTTTAGTTTGCTCTATTAAAACCTCTAAATTAGTTGATATGTTCAATAACCAAACAAGTTTCCTCCGGTGCTCTGGATCTCCTTCAAACAATCGCTTGGCTTCTCACTATGGGAAACGCCCCAGACGTGATAGACTATGGAAGCACCAATTACACCACGTCTGTCCGCAGGATGGTCCAATCACAGCTCATGACAAGGAGCTCAGACTGCTGTGACGTATGGTTCAGCAGTTCCGGTGCGGTTGGATAGTATTGGCGGCGTCCCATCCGCCAGCTGGAGTGCCCATTATCGCCACCAGATGGCACTCCTTCCGTATCCTTCCATTCCTTCCGTCTCCTTCCGTAGCCTTCCACTCCTTCCATCTCCTTCCGTATCCCTCGTCTTCTTCCGTCTCCTTCCGTCTCCTTCCATTCCTTCCGTATCCTTCCATCTCCTTCCGTCTCCGTCCGTCTCCTTCCACTCCTTCCGTCTCCTTCCGTATACCTCGACTCCTTCCGTATCCTTCCACTCCTTCCGTCTCCTTCCGTATCCCTCGTCTCCTTCCGTATCCTTCCACTCCTTCCGTATCCTTCCGTCTCCTTTGAACTTAATTTCCCAGTACCCTCTGTCTGACTCATTATGTGTGATTATGGTCAGCTGTGGGTGATTGCCTCGTTTAGCTCTGCTTTTATAAGCCCTGTGTTTCCTCTCATTCATTGCAAAGCCATGTTTGTGTTACAACTGCAATTCTGAGCGTTCTTTCCTGGTTTCTGGTTTTGATCTTTTGCCTGTCCCTTGGATTACCTTGTTTGCCTGTGTTTCTAGGACCTTGTTTTAGTTTGGATTGTTTTTTGCGCCTGTTTTTGACCCTGTGCCTGTTTATAGATTACAACTGTGGATTACCCTAAATCAAAGCTGCCTTTGGATCTTCAACCCGTGCTTCAGAGCAGTTTCGTAACAGAGGGCTCTGAGCTCAGAATTTGGCCCGAACCCAGAGCACTTGGTCAATGTCTTTGAGGGGTTTGGTACTTTTGCTGTTGTTGGCTGTAATGACCTTTAACCCTCTATAGCCCTATTTGGACTGGATTCGTTTTACAAGGGTAGATGGAGTAATGTAATTTTACCACAGGACGTCTGTAATATTAAGTACTGAGAAATCTCAGTAAAACTAGCAGAAGTGGGAGGGGTAACTCGATTTACACACCACCCACCCTCACCTTCCTGTCGTCATGTGTGTAATCCGTGCTTCCTTATATCATGTGCGCAACCGCAAACACGTATAATCTATATATATAACCTATATATAACAGTTAGCTCCGATCAGCGATTTATTAATTAAATGAATTAAATTCTGATTGGAATCTGTTGGTAATTGGCACTTCCCTAAAGCTAAAAGATGTTTTCGACCTTCTTTTTGATCTGAATAGTCTGCAGAAAACACTTGAGTTTTGCACAGACTTGTTCCACACGCAACTGAATGCTTTTTCGAACGCCTCCATACTTGAAAATCGCGGTAAACAGGAAATAATGGATTATTTACAGCGGGTCTATTCTCACGGGATTAGTATGAGTTTAGGTCATTTTTCCAGACCTTTTTAGAGAAGGTAAAAGTCGCCGTAAACTTTACTGATATTGTCCTTAATGATTACTGAGATGCACATTCAGACGGGACTAAATTCACTGAGAAGCTTTGGTAATAATTAAACTAATCCCTTCCGAATAGGGCTTATGGTGTATCGTCATTTATAAATGACACAGAGAAAATTGCATTTAAAATACAATAATGATATTAACCAAAACTTTTTACAGTTTAGTATTATCATATGACATTGGCCTTTCAGACAATAAAATTAAAATCATTTAGCCATGTGTGTGACATTTTTGGCAACAAGAAAGTGAAGGAGACATTAGCACATGTTAGGTCACATGCTGTCAAGGCTTCATTGTGAGTTCATTTTAGACTAGGAAATACATACAAATTCGATTTAAAGAAATATTGTACATCAAAATGTGTTTTCTAAAGTTTTTGGTGATTTTTAATGAACATTTTGTCAAATCAATAACTCACATACCAAAGAAATATGTGTGTTATGCATAAATGACAGTCTTTTTAGGGTACACATATGTTCTATGTAGCTGCACTATATTATTCATTTCTGGCAGACGTTATAATAGCCTTCTTGTCTGTGTTTTAAGTTTATGTTAGTAAGTTTTATAGAAGACAGATAGGAACAACTGAACCTTTTCCAGAAAGTGTTGATGACAGTGATGGCAGTGCATCAGAAAATAAGGTCGTAGTAAAAAAGGAAGAAGCGGAAGATCAAGGAGGAAAAAGCTACACTGAAAAAGAAGAGTCTTGTTGATTTTCACTTGTGCTACAATCATCGCTTTGGAATTCCAAGAAAGAAACAATATTTCTGATGCACTTTGAAACACTAAGACAATGGTTTCACTACTTTCCAGGCAGTGAAACTGCATCTGAACTTGTGTCAAGTTTTTGCATTTTACATGCAAGTTCCAAATGAAATATAGTAGCACAAGATGAAATGGAATGTTAAAAATGCTCTTTAATGTTTTTTGAAACACTAAGACCATTTCACTGCTTTACAGATAGTGAAGATATTTCAGACAATTTGCCAAAAATAGTTAACCCTAATACACAAAGTCAGTTATAAATGACGAAACCCTAAAAAAGGTCAAAGGGCAGATTTTAGAAAACTAATTTTTGAAAAAAAAAAAAAATTTGTAAAATATAATGTAATTTATTTTTTTCAAGCAGTGATTTCATAATTAGTCCCATAAAGGGTTAAAAAAAAAGTGGGATAAGTGATATGGAACTGGAATGTGGTCAAGACCTGCCTGGAGCTTCTTTAGCTTTGCTTTCTTGAAAAATAATTGCACACTTTAGCTAGTTTTCTGCAGACATCAGTCTCAGCCTCCAACACCTGCCTGTGACTCTCAGGTAACCCTGAACACCTTGTTTATCTGGTTCAGGTGTGTTTATGAGGTTGGAGCTGTTGGTCCGCTCACGCCATATCGTAATTACCGTAACTATTCTGAAATGTAAAAAGCCTTCACGTGCTTGAAGAACTTGTAATTACAACGTGTAAACTCCTAATTTTCTGAGAGCTGTGACTTGTCCCACGTGGACGCTGTACCACCTGACCACTGCAGATTTAGGGTGTGTTCAACTTGAAGTGGAGCTGTGCAGACCGATCGAGTACCGTGAGAGCGATTCGAAATCACACAGTGCTTTATTTAAGGTAATTACGACATGCAGTGAATGCAGCATGAACTCTGCAGGATTGTAGCTCTTCACGGGCCGGTTGCACCAGCTGTGCGTAACTTACAGCTTAACCTAGTTTGACATAAATGAGCACTAAGTTACAACTTACGCAATACTAAATATCTTTGAATTGCACCATTAGAATTAGATGAAGTGCAACTCTACATATAAACTAAATATTGAGGGAAGCCTCCAATCAGGAGTAACGGTTGGACTAAAACAGCAGACCGGCTGAACTGCACCAGCTCTTATTTTACCAGACAGACTTCAATCCTTCAGACACATTTCAGACTCACTTATATTTTAAGAGAGACAACATTATGTGAGTAGATTACTGTTAGCTGCTCATCAAAACGAACCTGTCCTAAACAACGCAACTCGGTGTGTATTGGTCCGTATTGTGCAAGTCAAATAAAATCAGTCATAATAAATGTTTTTTTGAAGGCTACTAGTAGATCATCAAGGGTAAATGTCACATTATGCGACTGCGCATTACTTTACGGAGAACTTACGACTAGCTCTGCCTTAAGAACAAATGGTGAAATCGAATAAGTGCAAAGTTAGTTACAAACTAGTTAGTATTTACTAGTTACCTCTTGGACTTCACGTTCAAATTAAGTAACTTACGATGGGCTGGAGCCATAGACAGTAAAAGAAAAGGACACAGCAACCCCATAGACTTCAACAGAGAAAAGTGAAGTCAATTAGAAGCACTCACTTCCTGATGGCTGAGCGTACTGCGCAGACTCAAACTGAGCTTGACGACGTAGATGTGACGTGAGCAGCCTGTCTGACAATTGTAAGTCTTCTAGTAGCTGTGCCGAGAGAAATCTGAATCATTCCCTTCCGAATCTTGCAGCGACGGAGAGTGTGAGTAGGAGGTGTCCATGAGCTAGGAGCAGGAGAAACTGTATGACTCTCTATGGGCTTCTCCCTTGACTTTATCGGACTTTATGCCTCCACGTCCCCCTATTGCCTGCGAGCTTCTCCTCCTGTCTATACGATAATTTCTCTACTGTGCGACAGAGAGTTGTGTGGTTATGACGCCTATTTTTACAAAAATGGCTTCTACAGGGCCACAGTGTAAGATACAAGGTAATGGAGCCTTTTATACATTGTCAAGTTTCTTTAGAAATAAACAATGGACAAATTAATCTTTAAACGCCTCAGATGTAAAGTTATTCGCTGTCAAAGTGACGTCAAAATGAATGGGAGTCAATGGAATGCTAACAGCAGTGGATGCAGTGGCGTAACTTTGTTTTAAAAAGTGGGTGGGACA
>FLSR01004887.1:33504781-33537586 GCA_900092035.1 Leuciscus waleckii | reverse complement strand
TTTCTCCACAACGGATTGAACGGGCACGTCCGAGGGAAGACAGTGCGCGAGCCAGAAACAAACATAGTAGCCGCGCCACTGATGGCAGCGGCAACGAGTTAAGAAACGAACGAAATGAATGCTCTGCTAGTTAACTGGAGATGTTTTGTTTATTTGTATTGGTACATTCGTGCCGCGAGATGTTTCAGAAGTGGTGGGGACAATATCAACCTTAGAAAATAGTGGTGGGGACATGTCCCACCCGTCCCACCCGCAAATTACGCCTATGAGTGGATGGCTTGTTAGCCAATGGATGCCCCCATAGAAGGTACGCTTTCCTTGGCTGGAGCAACCCAACCCAGGAGCAGGGTTAGTGACCCCTGCCTTAGAACAGTCAACCAATCCCAATTAAGCTTTCAACAGCCAAGACAAGACAAGATAATTAGCCAATCATAGTTAATGAGACTTATTGCCTTCAAACTTCAGCTGATGTCATTTTTAGTGTGTAATGCTTTACACACACTGTCGATATACATTTTCAAAGTCACTTTCAGTTTTCTTTTTGATGTTCTTTTTTTCTTTAAATTGGATTTTAGCTACGCTTCAAATTTAGTCTGGGAATAGCCTACTTCATTTCATTTGAACAAATCGATTCTTTTGAACTGAAAAATTAATCGAGAGGTGCTGATGTGTAGCCTAATAAATTAAGCAAATAGTTGGTTTGGTCATTTGGTGACTTATCTGCTACCCTAAATAAGAGATTTAAGAGTTCGGTTCAGTCCGATTCAATCCAAACGATTCAATAAAATGAATCAATTCGGATCAACATACGTCAACTTTCACTCACGCGCGCACACAGAGCCGAGGCGCGCGACGCGACCGTATGCGCAGTGGCGTCGCGTTCACGCTTCTGCAATAAAGTGGAAACAGTATTATCTCTCTCATTATTTTAAACTAACAAAGGTGAACCCTCTGGTGTCGGTCGCTGTCCGCCGGTTGTGGACTGGTGGGATGTGACGCGAGAATGGGCGAAATCCGCTGGATTTGACTAACTGTGGAAATGGATCCCACTTCTCACTGGGAGACAAAGGTGCGAGTCAAACTATCAAACATCATTCACATAGCTGTCATCTGCACATTTATTCAATACATGACTCTTTTTTTTCTTCTTCTTCATGTCATTCGATTGCTTCTAGTGTCGACTCTTGACATTTCACTTGTTGATGGATCATGACAGATACCGCATTGACATCCGGCGCTAATTCAGTGATTCTTGCAGATCAATAAAGCTCATATTTCCTAATAAACCCGCGGTCGGTGGAGGTGACACTGTGTGGACTCATGTTCATGTTCACACCACCTGACTGCAGTAAAAAGGGTGTCGGCTCTCGCACACATTCTCATGGCTCTCGCATGCTCTTTTCACCTGGTGTGCCCTTGCAATGAAACCTAGGTGAAAAATGGACTCCACCTAAATATGTAAATGTGAAAATATGAGAAGAATTCAGATTAATGGATATTTGATCAGTTCATCCTATTTCCTTTAACATTTATGAGTCTGAACATCATCATTATGAATCTTCACGCTTTCACAATAATGTGTGTGTGTGTGTGTTCTTCTGTTGATTAGCCTACATTATAGGCTATTGATCACTTTTAGATTATCTTGTAAACTTGTTTTCATGTAAACTGCAGTTGAAGTCAATATCTCTACACAAAAATATCAGTAATCTGGACAGATGAACATTCTCTCTCTCTCTCTCTCTCTCTCTCTCTCTCTCTCTCTCTCTCTCTCTCTCTCTCTCTCTCTCACCGCAGTAAGATCTGCATTCATTTGCCCCTTCCAAGGAAACTTTAATCCATTAAATTAATATCCATTAATATCTCTTGTACTAAATGTTATATTAATGTAGACTATTCATTTTAAGAACATTTATTAGAAATCAGCAACTGGATTTTTGTGTTCCAGAGGTCAGAAATGAGACATTTTATTTTGTTTGACTGGATTACATTTGACTACAGACAACACCCTCCATGTCCTGACCTGCACTATTTAAAGTAAAATAGGATTGATATTTACCGTATGACTGACGGTTCAACTCCTTTCCCAATCCTAGAAGGTGGGGAAGAGCAGATAGCAGGATAAAGGGAAAGAAATGAGGGCGAAAACATTGGTCTGAGCTGAAATTCTCTTCAACACGGAGGCATTTTAATGACAAAAAGCCTGGATAGTTCATGTGTAGTATTTGTGTATAGAGGTGGATAGTTCTTTTTCTGTGAGCTGCCTCCAAATTAGCGTGTTAACTGTTAAACCTATTTAATGATAATAATTTCAGAAGCGACAACTATTAAAAAAGGCAAAACCTCTGCACATTTGATCATGAAAGAGTAGGATTTGTAATAATAAAAGATCAAAGACCAAAAACGGCACAAATGATGCTGTGAAACTTGTAAATGTACTGCTGATAGACTCATTCCCGGTACACAATGTATGATTCTGGGCTGTCCCAGATGAAAGATGACCAATCATGGTGATTACTGTGGTCGTGGCTCCTAAACCAAAGATAGCCTGCAATAATCTTCTGACTGTGTCATGTTTATCATGATCATCTCACATTGTGTTTGCTGCTACGACCTACGTGTCACATTTCCACCTAAGCCACAATTTTTATCGCAATTTTTTTCCGTTACGATTCTAAAATCGTTTTTTATTTATTCCAGAATCGATATTAATTAAAATTCAATTGCTTTATTTTTGTCCTTGCTTGTAGATGAGGTTGACAGAAGTTAGCCACTTTCGTTCCAACAGAGGATGAAATGTGTCGTGTTGAGTGACGTAATATCTCAAGTAGACGTGTAGAAGAGACGTGAGACTGAAAGAACTGAAAAGCCCTCGCGCTGCTCATATGCTGAGAGAGAGAGATAAGACAGTAAAGCTGCACGATTCATCTTTCACTCATCAAGACTGTGATCTCGATTCAAACACCCACGCGATCTTTCAATTTGTCTGTCTATTAAACTTTGACAAAATCATATTGCAACATTCAAAGCTGGTTGGTGCTGACCCGGAGAGAGTCGTCATGAAACAGCTTCACAAACAGTCTTTTCAACCTATAGTATCATTATTTCTGTGATGCAATAGTTAAAATTATCATAGAAGTACTTGGATAAAAGTTTGAAGTTCAAAAATGAACATAGCGATCAAAATCAGCTTTTGATAGAAACTTGGTGCTTAAAATAACGCATTTATTGATTACATTGTTTCGCCACTAAGTGTCGACAAGTGACTGTTAAAAAATGTATTTGTTATTGAATCATTTGTTAAAGAGAATGTAGGATTGTATGATGCTTCTGAAATAAAAGTCAGAAAGATGTGATGATTTGTTTTTGTAAATATGACTCATCTTATACATCATGTACAGTCTGTATAAGTGTATGATTTAACTTTTCCCGATGGTCTAGTGTTAAAAAAAATTGCAATATGGAATAGCAATACTTGTAGAATCGCAATGCTTTAAAAAAAAAAAAAACGCAATACATATCACATTGGCACCTAAGTATCGTGATAGTATCGAATCGGGAGATAGATGTATCATCCCAGCTCTACTAGCCACCATCCTCTGCACTACACTTCCCAGCATCCCTCCTGGTCCCCACCTGCACGTCATCTCCAATCACACACACCTGCACGTCATCTCCAATCACACACACCTGCACGTCATCTCCCATCACACACACTTGCCATCTACACACCTGGACGTCATCTCCAATCACACACACCTGGACGTCATCTCCAATCACACACACCTGGACGTCATCTCCAATCACACACACCTGGACGTCATCTCCAATCACACACACCTGGACGTCATCTCCAATCACACACACCTGGACGTCATCTCCAATCACACACACCTGGACGTCATCTCCAATCACACACACCTGGACGTCATCTCCAATCACACATACCTGGACGTCATCTCCAATCACACACACCTGGACGTCATCTCCAATCACACATACCTGGACGTCATCTCCAATCACACACACCTGCACGTCATCTCCAATCACACACACCTGAACGTCATCTCCAATCACACACACCTGGACATCATCTTCAATCACACACACCTGGACTTCATTATCACCCGACCTCGTTCATGCCATGTGGACTATTCCCCCGTCTCCAGCGTCTTTCTTCCCTTCCGTCAAGATCTTCAGTTGGAATCTCCCTTACCTGCTCACCTCATCACTGCACCATTGTTTAATAAATTCACGTGAATTGTCAACCCATGAATCATGCTGATTTACTGAGATCCCCCAAGCGGAGAACCATTGAAAAGCTCAACTCTGCAGATCAGGGTCGAATGATTCGTGTTTAGACAGCCCTGTCTTGGACTCTTTACTAACGAGCTGATGAGTTGAATCAGGTGTGTTTGATTAGAGAGACATCTAAACTATGCAGTGCTGGGATACTACAGGATCAGGGTTGGGAAACACTGGTCTAAAGACAAGTTTCTACAGATGTTTTAGCTCAGGGGTGACCAAACTTGGTCCTAGAGCGTCACTGTCCTGCAGAGTTCAGCTTCAACTTGCCTCAAGACACCTGCCTGGAAGTTTAGTATGCGCTTAGGAAGACCTTGATTAGCTCGTTCAGGCGTGTTTAATTGAGGTTGGAGCTGAAATCTGCAGGACAGTGGGCCCCCAGGATAGAGGTCTGCATTCCCTCGGCTCTCCCGCGGGAACAGTGGGACCCAATCCAATTGCTTACGGCACGGGATTAAATTTCCCAATGAGAGATGGTAGCGGTCGGTAACTCTGGTGTATTTTGGACGGGAGCGGGCGCTCTGATAATAGCCCATCCGTTCCCAACAACAGTGTATCCGTGCTTGAACATGAAGTGACCAAAACTTTCTGAGTGGTTGCAACCAGCTCTAGGATCCGCCTCTCCCCCACATCTTGTCCTTTCTCCGGACCAGTCTAGAAGCTCCCTTGCTCTGCCTTCTCTGCCAGATCTTTTAGTGCCTTTGACACCCTGGCGCCTCTGACACCGAGAGACTTCAGGAGCCGTTCAGTGGAGGTTCCAGTGAAGCCTCGACAACCTACTTCCACTGGATAGGTGAAAGCACTCCACCCTGCCTCTGTGCATGCAGCTGAAAGGTCTGCATACTTCTCCTTCTTCCTTTCAAAAGCAGACTCCAGGCCGTCTTCCCATGGCACAGTCAGCTCAACCATAATGCTGTGTTCACACCATACGTGAATTGAGCGTCAAATTGGCATCTATCGCGTCTAGTTGGATGCTTGAACATTTTGAGTCCACTCGAATCCAAAGCGAATTGGACGCGCATATAAAGCGAGCGTTTGAAGCGAAATAGACGCGCGTTCGAGGCGAAATTCTTCTTGTGGGAGGGGCAAGTGCTAGGCGGTTGTCTGTTTGCAAGATGGCTGATGTTGATCGAGCATTCATCGAGAAAGTCACATCTCGTATTTGCTCTGGAGAGCAGAACAGCGGCGTAGGGGTCATCGTCGCCATACTTGGGTCCACCAGACCCTCCGTAGGCGTACCCAGTTTGGCGAGTTTCACCACTTGCTCGAAGAGCTGCGCCTGGATGACGGCCACTTTAAGCGGTACTTCCGCCTTTCCTGCACACAGTTTGATGACCGGTTGTCCCGCATCGGAGCGAGGATCACCCTCGCCCTTTTTTTTTCTCACACAACACTGTCCAGACATGAACTATGTTCTTATACCCTAAAGTATGTTGGTTGTCTTTACATTAGAATAATAATGTTTCATATAATCTAGATTTAGATATGGAATAAATAGCATTTAATACAAAATTAATATGTCTCGTATATTGAAATCAAGTTTTTATGTGATAAAAGATTAGCTTTGTTGTGCATTAGAACCACACCAGGCATTTAGTACAAACATATCAAATAGTTATTGAGGCCAAACATATAAAATAACATCATAAACTGAAAAGCGGGACTGCCCCGTTTATCATGTCACTTCACCACGTGACAGCAGCAAGCAGGCTCCTGATTGGTTAACGCGGCGCGAACAGATGCCAAAATTCTGATTTTTCAATTCGGGCGTCAGACGCGAATTCGCTTCAAACCCGTGAATGCACAAAAAGCACCAAATAAAATCACTCGCGCGTATCATGGCAGACGCTCAATTCGCCTCTTTGAGGCG
Organism: Leuciscus waleckii; assembly: GCA_900092035.1. Classification (NCBI taxonomy): domain Eukaryota; kingdom Metazoa; phylum Chordata; class Actinopteri; order Cypriniformes; family Leuciscidae; genus Leuciscus; species Leuciscus waleckii. The sequence goes on along the minus strand of FLSR01004887.1, from coordinate 33,531,411 downwards.
AAATCGTGTCTATCGCGCCGCAGGACCTCCAGACGTGTGACTTAACATGGAAATCACTCGCTCCAGATGCTCAATTCGCGTTCGGAGTGAACATAGCATAATGACTGTTCTTGCGATAGCAGACTAGAGCACGATGTCTGGCTGGAGGGAGGTTATGGCGATCTGCTGTGGCGATCAAGATCAGGTCTCAGCTCCCAGTAGCCTCCGGGTGACAGCAAGGACCACTCCTTTGTACTGCTGCTCAACGCCTCACCCCCCTTACCTGAGGGCATATAAGGCCTGAATGTGCTGCTGTTCTCTAGTTGACATTCGCTTCTCGCGATCCCTGCACTGACACAGCTCGGTTCGGATTTAATGCTGCTCACTTTAGTCAAGTCAAGTCACCTTTATTTATATAGCGCTTTTAACAATATAGATGTTTCAAAGCAGCTTTACAGTGATAATATGAAATTAAAGTAACAGAGATTGTTATGGCTTTACAGCAGCTCTAGAATAAAGTTATTGTCCAGCTAAAGTTAGTTTTGATTGATTCACTTCCGTTGCAAAGATCATTAGTTGTTAACTTAGGAGCTGCTAACATGACACCGTTCTGACATAAAACCCTTAATGCGCTCCGGCCTCTTTATTTGCACAACAACAGTGCCTGGTAGCTCGAGAATGCAAACCTTGAAATAGGTTCCAAGGTGCAAGCGGTGCAACAATGTTAGGAAGACTGTTCCAAAGTTTAGGTGCTAAATAGGAAAAGGATCTACCGCCAGCAGTCGATTTGATATTCTAGGTATTATCAACTGGCCGGATTTTTGAGATCGCAATAGACGTGAGGACCATAATGTGTTAAGAGCTCGCTCAAGTACTGCGGAGCTAAACCATTTAGTGCTTTGTAAGTAATCAGCAATATTTTTTTAATTGATACGATGTTTAATAGGGAGCCAGTGCAGTGTTGACAGAACTGGGCTAATATGGTCATACTTCCTGGTTCTGGTAAGAACTCGAGCTGCTGCGTTTTGGACCAGCTGTAGTTTGTTTATTAAGCGTGCAGGGCAACCACCCAGTAGAGCATTACAATAATCTAGCCTTGAGGTCATGAACGCATCAACTAATTGTTTCGCATTTGTCATTGAGAGCATATGTCGTAATTTAGATATATTTTTAAGATGGAAGAATGCGGTTTTACAGATACTAGACACATGACTTTCAAATGAAAGGTTGGTATCAAAGAGCACACCCAGGTTCCTAATCGACGACGAAGACTTGACAGAGCAGCCATCAAGTGTTAGACAGTATTCTAGGTTATTACGTGAGGACGTTTTTTGTCCAATAATTAGAATCTCTGTTTTTTCAGAGTTAAGTAGTAGGAAATTACTAGTCATGCAGTTTTTTAGATCAGCTATGCATTCCGTTAATTTTGTGAATTGGTAAGTTTCATCGAGGTGCGAAGAAATATACAGCTGAGTATCATCAGCATAACAGTGAAAACTAATTCCATGCTTCCTAATGATATCTCCTAAGGCTATCATGTATAGAGTGAACAGCAACGGTCCTAGTACTGAGCCTTGTGGTACTCCATACTGAACTTGTGATCGATAAGACATCTCTTCGTTTACTGCTACAAACTGATAACGGTCAGATAAGTATGATTTAAATCATGCTAATGCAATTCCAATAATGCCAACATAATTTCCATGTCTATTTAAACGAATGTTGTCGTCAATGGTATCAAATGCAGCACTAAGATCGAGTAACACTAATAGAGAGATACAACCACGATCGGATGATAAGAGCAAATCTTTGTGACTCTAATGAGAGCAGTCTCGGTACTATGGTGCGGTTTAAATCCTGATGGAAATCCTCGCAGATATCATTTCTTTCAAGAAAGGAACATAGTTGTGAGGATATTGCCTTTTCTAATATCTTTGACAGAAAAGGTAGATTCAAGGTCGGCCTGTAATTTACTAATTCTATAGGATCAAGTTGCGGTTTTACGTGTCTTCAGGAGGACATATCACCAGATCAGCCTCAGTCGGACGTGACAGTCTTTTATTCTGCCAAGCTTAGTTGTGTTTTGCATCCTGAGCCACCCACGCTCTTCTCATTATTTCCACGGCTGCTCACCACGAATTTCACTGTTTTTTGCTGGTATATCGCTTTCCAAATCTGCTGTTTCTCCCAGAGACAGCCTATCACGGGCCAGCTTGGCCGTGTGTGGTGCGCTGATCGCCGTGAGAGACCCTCGCCCATTCCTGGTTGTCTCCTTGGGCCTCAAGCACGCAGAAGAGGCTTTGGAGAACCCAGAGAATTGCAGCCATTGCCTTATGCTGCCTAAGAAACTCCTGTGGCGCTGTCTTAAAGTTGCCATGACACAGTGCGTCGAAATCTGCCTTTCTGACTCGGATGGGTGACACGGTGATGACGATGCGCTACTGGGGACCTCCCATGTTCCTCAACTGGGCTGACCGTTCATGGGCAACCGTTCGTCGATGAACCGGCTGGTTTCCGGTGACGATGACGTCACCCACAAAACCCCCGCATTTCTGAGGGCCTTCTCGGGGTCTCAGAGGACGAGGAAGCCATCTCCCTAGTTCGTCCACTAGAGGGCGCCATTGTACCACAAATGAGCCAGCTGGCTCGGGTGGGGACACTCGCGAGTTACGAGTCAGTTTGGCAAACTGTTTCGGCTCCCGAGTGGGTGACGCGTACAATAATGCAGGGCTACAGACTGCAGTTTGTAATAAAACCCTCGCATTTCAACAGCGTTCTCTCTTCACTCACGGAGGAGAGCGCCGCTCACATTCTGAAAGAGGAATTCACATCCGAATCGAAGGAGAAAGTGTTGCAGGACACTTGCTATGTTCTTGCACACATCCATCTCTCGGGTTCAGGGTGAATGTGAACAAAAGCAATTAAGATAGATTTAGATGCTTGCTAAGTTTTCCAGTTCTTAGATGTGTAAAAACATTGTCTCTACTTACCTTCAGACAAATTTTTACTCAAATCAACTAACTGTTAGTGACGCAATAACTTCACAAATGACTCAAGACTGTGATGTATCCACTTTGGGTTGAATCTGCTTGGGCTTGATAGTTACTTGAGGCTATATTGTTTAATTTACCGGTTAAGAAAGTTTAAAGGTAAAAGAAGCGCACCTCATAGATGCTGATTGTGTGTGTGTGTGTGTGTGTGTAGATGAGGTCCGTGTGAAGGATGTGGGGCGCGTGAGGATGCGTGAGCGTCTGCTGTGGGACGAGCCGCTGCAGATCTCCTGGCTGATGGAGGGCGAGCCGTTCACCTCCTCCCTGCAGACGGCGGGTCCTGTGGCCGGCGTGACCCTGGAGCAGAAGACCACCTTCGCCTTCGTCATCCTCCTCTTCGTCTTCCTCTGCATGCTGATCGTGCGCTGCTTCCGAATCCTGCTGGACCCGTACCGCAGCATGCCCACCTCCACATGGGCTGACGGGCTGGACGGGCTCGAGAAGGGACAGTTTGATAACACACTGGCTTAGAAGACACACACACACACACATGATGATAATCAAGGCAAACAACCTTTCTGCTAAACATCCTAAAGTCATTCACAAACACATGACACACTGTGTAGAAGAAATACATCAAGAATACAGTTATTCTGCATTTGAGCAGCTCCACCACAAGCTTGTGAAGATGATGAACACACACACACCAACTCACTGCCATCCACATATACGATGTTGTTTCAGAAAGTTGTGTGCAGTGCTTTATTATAGACTGAATGGATGTTGAGCTCTTTGGGACACAGGGTAGACCTCTTTTATAGCCCCCCCCCCCCAACCCTATTTTCCTCATATCTGTGCTGTCGTTAACTGCCAAGTATATTTTCCTCATATCTGTGCTGTGTTAACTGCCAAGTACAAATCTCTAAAAGAGAAGCTCTTTCTAAACCGTTTATAGCACTTCATAAACACCTCTGACGCTTTTGTCAAAATAGCCTTAAAAACGTGCACTGTAATCGACCACTGTCAGAGTTTACATGTTTCATCACTGCAGTGCTTCTGGGTGTATCTGGAAATATTTAGGTGATGTAAATACAAAGTTAGGCTAAGCTGTTAGATGAGCTGTTGATTCGTTGTGTAAAATGTGTCTTCACAGGTTCTGAACATTTGAAATCTCATAATTCATGGTAGTAAACGCAGGATTTGTCAGCCTTACAGCACAACAAATACTCTGATCTTAGATCTCGTCTATATCTATATCTGTCTCTATGTCTATACCTGAGCCTTACCATGCGAAGCTGCCATCAGCAGAACCATCATAATGTGAAGCTGCTCGACCCGTTTGAGCCTTTGAGTCAAACGCTGATCTTGATGATGGTGTCAGTCGAGAACGCTCTGTCTGTCATATTTCATCTCATTAATGATTGTGATGGTTTTAGTTGCACTAATTCATTGTACCTGCTGTCACTGTGAAAGAGCCGAAAACGTAAGCGAAAGCGTAAGAGCACTTAGTAAAGAACGTTTTATCATGTCATATTAAAGATTTAACGATCCAAAGCTGCTCATTTGTTTTTGAAAGACTGAAGTATTGGAGTGAACAGACTGTGTTCAATGTTCCCCTGCTGCTCTTTCCATGATACGAAGCACTAAACACTGTCTGCGAGTTTAATGTGTTGAACAGGACAGTATGTGGAGCCTCAAATCAATGAGAATTTGTGTTTAGACCTTCATACTGTTGTTAGAAACAAATGTCTGTGCAGTAAGAGGAGAAATAATTGTATGAGCAGAGCACCGGTATATTCAGACAGAAAATGATTCAGAATTATAATGCTTTGTGCATATAATGGTGTCATTAAAACACATTTGTGTTCCCAACCCATTTATGTTTCAGAGAGATGAATAATAAAATATTTCCAATGCAAGTAAAATGGCGTTTCCTTCTTTAATATCAGCAGTGTTTGTACAACATCGCCAAGAGATTCAAAATACATATTTGTATTGTACAAGCTTTGATTCATATTAATAGTGATAGTGATTCCACACAAACATTATAATTTCTTCAAGTTTAAAAAAAGAAGTTTTAAGAGTCACAATGCTGGCTTGTTTATGGTTCAGACGCTGAGATATAGATCGTTAAATTCATCTTATGATTCCTCAGTGGTTCCCAACACTGTTCCTGGAGCCCCTCAATGCTGCACATATGATATACTTGACACATATTGGGGTTTCTCTCAGGTCTAGACATTCTCCCTAATCAAAGGTAGATTTCATTTAAAACTTTACTTCTTTTCTCAAGATTATGGAGAACTATTTTATTTCTACAGGTAACAGCTGTGACATCTGACAAATTTAAAAGTTTATTGTTACTTACATTATTATTGAAGAGATGGAAAAGTATACAACATGTGAGATGTTTCTCATGGAATGAAGCTATAAATGCTCTCATTTTGATCAACATTAGTGTTTGTTTGTGGTTTCAAGAAATGGTGTGTGTCTATACACAGCCTGTGTGTGTGTGTGTGTGTGTGTCTACAGAACCCAACAGAGGGCAGCATCAGTCCTCCAGATCCAGGTCAACACACACATCACAGACAGAGGCGCCTGTGCAGGGCTTCTCAAACTCTCTTCTTATGGTTTGAGTTATTTTAGTCCAATAAAATTCATGTTCTATTTTCTATTTTGTGCAGACAGTTTGGGGGTTAATGGAACAGCAGTGTTTCTCATCTCCAGTCCTCGGGGACCCGCTGCCTCCCAGAATGATTCAGATGTCTCAATATTCAACACACTAAGAAGCTGAAGAGCTGAATCAGGTGTTTTAATAAGTGAGACTTTCTGTGAGGGGGGTCCCGAGGCCCGGAGATGAAAAACGCTGCCTTCCATTATTGGAAAGATAGCAATGTTGTAATATTTAGTTTGTTCATATTAACATACTGCTTTATTTGCATATTTGCATATCCACTTTTATTAAACAACAACTTGGATGCCTTTAATGTTTAATCCAAACAGCACCCCTACGACCCTATTGGCCCAAGCGGTTTGGAGAATGAGTGGATGGGTGCATGGTCCATGGGAATTATGAAACAAAAGTGAGGCTTTTTAAAGCTTTTTTAACCAACAATGAATGAATGAAGCATTTCATATGAAATCAACAACTCAAACACTTACAAATTATTATTAAGTTGCAAAAATAGTAGTATATTTTTTAAGTTCCGACCATTAATGACTTTACATTTACTTTAAAACAAAACATCTTTGTGTATTATCATAACGGTGTCATGAATTGAAAAGAGATGGAGAGGATGAATGAAACGTCTTGATTTCTTGAAGTAAACTTGCAACAGAGGTGTAAAATACTTGAGTAATTTTACTTGATTACTGTACTTAAGTATTATTTTTGGCGATTTTTACTTTACTTGAGTACAATTAAAAATCAATACTTTTACTTAAAGGAGAACTCGGTAACTCTAGCGAACTCTAGTCACTTCTTCGCTGATTTTCCCTTTTGTTGTCGCATGTTTTCCCCACGAGCTCCCCCTACAGCTGTGGGGGGGCGTATATTTCACAACACGGTCGTAAAAAACTCACTTGAGGCGGCCTCCTCCCCCTCTCTACCGCTGCTCATGTGCGTTTGTTTTGATCGGAGCAAGCCAACTGTATCGCGTGGAGCTATGTCTACCGAGGTGGGTCATCTGGTAATACATCATACATGCGTGTGTGTTTATGTCGAATTGCCGTAAAGCAATTTGTGGTTCGCGCTCGTTCTCGTTCTAGTTCTCGCTTCTCACGAGACTTCCAATTTCTAACTTGCCGGGATGGTAGTGTTGCAAGTTGCAAGGTTGGTTTTCCACCTGGGAACGCTGGGGGGAGTGGGGAAAGTCACCAATATCACCAGAACAGGTTGTTGAACCATCCAAATGATGGTTTGGACACTGATGGTCTAGACAGTTTTATTAAGTGAAAAAAGTTCCACGTTCTCCTTTAATTACATTTTTTAAGAAAAAAAAAGTACTTTTTACCCTTACAATTTTATTGATAGTCAAAAAGTACTTCTTTTTTGGAGATCACTTCATTCTATTTTCCCTTGCTATTACCAAACCAATTGAATTGCGCTCATGCCCAGTTTAATTTAAATGTCATTTATTCTGCCAATAAGATTCGTTTTCAAATTCCATGAAATTGGGAACACATATTCATTGGTCCTTTGGAAGTGACTTCATACATCTATAGAGAGCCTAAGTCCCTCCCCTTCCGGTTGACCACCATGGGACCTTATGTCGGAAAAATATTGTATGGTAGTCAATGGCGAGAGACAACAAATATTTTGATCTCGTTTGAATTGTGCCCTGAATTACACATATGATGTTTGTCAATTTAAAAGATACATTTTAAAGTCAAGAAAGTCGCAGTTTGATGTAAAACTGTTGAGGTATAAGACTGTGAAAATACGTAATTACAGAGACTACAAACCCAAAAGGCGCACATGTGACGTCATACCTTTTCTCTCAATGAATGAAGCTAACTTTACTGAAGCTAACGTCTGTCATTTTTTCTATAGTCTTACGTTATAATCGTAACGTTACGCCGTAATGCCTGAGTGTTTTGTAGGCCTACCAGACTGCACACATACGAGCAACGGATCTTGTGACGTACATAGTGCGAGACGAGAGATGTAATTCATTGAGCGATTTTCAAGTTTCAAGTTTACTTTATTTATAAAGCACATTTAAAACAACCTTGGTTGACCAAAGTGCTGTACAAGATATATCTAGGTCCATCCCATAGAATTAAAATCGTAAGACATCACTAAAATCACTTTCACAAGACATTAAACGCACAAGAGTACAAATAGGTTTTTAAAAGACTTCTAAACTCCAACACTGTGGACGCTGTTTTGATGTGTAATGGCAGATTGTTCCATAACCTGGGGCCAGCTATTGCAAAGGCTCTGTCGCCCCTGCATTTCAACCTGGATCTAGGTACTCGTAACAATAATTGGTCTGTGATCTGAGCAGTCTGGCTGGTTTGTGTTCCATAACCACTCAGTAAGGTACTGAGGAGCGAGATTGTTTAAAGATTTATACACAAACAACAAGACTTTAAATTCAATACGACACTGAACAGGTAGCCAGTGCAGAGAGCGTAATGTAGGCGTGATGTGATCCCGTTTGCGAATGCCTATAAGCAGACGGGCAGCTGCGTTTTGGACCAGTTGAAGCCGGTGGATAGATGAAGCAGGAAGCCCTTGATATAGCGAATTACAGTAATCAATCCGTGATGAAATAAAAGCATGAATTACGATCTCAAAACTGTTCCTGCTTAGGAATGGTTTAACTTTCGCTAGTCTCCTAAGGTGGTAAAAACTGGAACTGACAACTGTATTCATTTGTTTGTTAAATTTTAGTCCACTATCCAATATGAAACCCAGATTTTTTGCAGCAAATGAACGATATGGAGTGAGAGAACCCAAGTCAACATTGCTCAAATCACTGTTCTCAGTTGGCCCAAACAGGACTATTTGAGTTTTGTTGTCATTCAAATGGAGAAAGTTATTATTGAGCCATGCTTTCAATTCTTGATGGCATTCCATCAATTGATTTATGGCAGACCCGTCATTGCGCTTGAATGGTATATAAAGCTGCGTGTCGTCAGCATAGCAATGATAATTAACTCCAAATCTTCTAAATATAGAACCTATGGGTAACATGTACAAAGAAAACAGCAACGGTGCTAAAGTTGAACCCTGAGGGACACCACATATAACATGTGCTACAGTAGAAGAATGCTTCCCTATATTTACAGAGAATTTTCTATTTGACAAGAAGGATCGAAACCAATCGAGTACCGTGCCTCTTAAACCGATGTAATGCTCCAAGCGATACAGGAGGATACCATGATCGACAAAATCAAACGCAGAGCTGAGATCTAACATTATTAGAGCTGTGGTGTTACCAAAGGATCAGGCGAAGGCTTCTTAGGGATCGGTGATACTGAAGCTAATTTAAAGCAGTCAGGAACTGTCCCATTCAAAAGACAGTTGTTTATTATTATTACTAAATCAGATCCAATGGTGTCAAAAATTTGTTTTACGAATCGTGAGGGCAAAACATCCTGGGGAGAAAAGGTGTTTTTTAATTTTAGAGCGATTTCTTTACATGTCTGTGAGGAGACTAGTTCAAAATCGCTCCATTGAGTAGTGAATAATATGGGGTCTGGAATGGAATTTGACATTGTAGATAATTGAACCTGTGCATTTTTAACTTTATCTAGGAAGTACTTAAGAAAGTTTTCGCATAATGAAAATGAAACCTCTGGAAATATCTGCGTCGGGGGGTTTAAGACAGAATCTATCGTTGAAAATAAAATTCTAGAACAGTATGAATTTTGGGCTATGATGTCTGATAAATATTTCGCTTTTGCGATCTTGGCAGCCTTTTGAAAATTGTGTAACGAGGCCTTCAGTATTTCATATGATACCTGTAGCCCATCCTTCTTCCACTTTTGTTCACACTGACGACATTGCTGTCTGAGTTCCCGAATATCGTTATTTATCCATGGTTGGGATTTGCATTTCCGATTAATGAGCTTTCGAGGTGCAATAACATCTAAAATATTATGACATCTATTATTGAACAGTTGCACTTGATCATCAACACTCAAGTGAGACGGAACAGAGTCCGAGGTGAGAGGTTGATGTTCTTCCAGATACATTTTAGAAAATGCATTACAAGATTGTGCAGTCAGAGTACGAGACCAGCATGCTTGAGCTGGTTTGGTACTGGGTAAAGAAGGGAGACTAGTAGAGAACAGCACTGGTTTATGTCGGAAAAGGAAATGTCACTAGTGACAACATCAGCAACAGATAAACCTAAGTCAGTATCAAATCTAATGTATGGCCAAGACAGTGAGTGGGGCCATTTACCCATTGTACAAAGTTTAGTGAAGATAAGGTTTAAAAAATCCTTTGCTAAGGCATTATCTGCACAACAGACATGAATATTGAAATCGCCCAAAATTAGATTGCAGTCATATTTAGTCAGAATTCCCCCCAAAAAGTCAGCAAATTCTTCAATAAAATTATTGTTGTTTGATGTCGGTGGTCGGTCGGTAAATTAGAATAATCAGTACAGAATTAGAGGAATTCAGATGAATCAACTGAACCTCAAAGCTATTAGGACTGGCAGTAGTCAGTAATCTGCATTGCAAGTTATTTTTAAAAACCGTCACAAGACCTCCTCCTCGCCCTGTAGGACGAGGGGTATTAAAAAATTCAAAGTTAGGAGGCACAAGATCAGAGAAAGGACTTAGGTCACCTGATTTTACCCATGACTCAGTCACAAAAAAGAATTCCAGATCATTTGAGGTGATGAAGTCGTTGCAGATAAAAGTTTTATTTACCAGGGAGCGAGCATTGACTAGCGCCATCTTGAGTCGATCTGTGAAACGAGCGCAGATAGCAATGGTCGGCCTTCTTTCGCCGAACCCGAGGGGAGCTGCGCTGTGGAGAGCAGGCAGGTGAATCCATCGAGTTGGGGAGGACATACACAGTGGAAACCCTGGATCGCTGTACCACCCGTAGACCCCCCTCCACGTCGATTGCGTAATGAGCCAGCACAGTATGGGTGGAACAGCCCGCTGCCAGAGCCAACTTGATCCTCGCGGCAATACCTGCTCGTTTGCCGCGTCTTCTTCTGCGTCGTCTGCCTGAGACGTCGAAGATTTGCCAGCGCAGATATTCAGGGAGACCAGAGGACTCCGGTGGTAAGTTGAAACAAAAACTATCAAGTTCAGAGAGAGTCTCATAGGTCATGTATGGCTTGGGCATGTGTTGGTAAATGTCGATCATTGTTGACGTTCGTAAACAATAAGAGAGTGGCAGTAAAATGTCAAGGAGACAATAAAAACGATAAAAACAAGACATGTAACACAGAGAGTAGACGGCCTGCCACACACACCGGCGCCATCTTTTTTGTTATGCCTATTTTCACTTCTGTTTTATGACAAACAAAGCTTTCTTGACTTTCATAATTATCTTTTAAATTGACAAACATCATGTGTAATTCAGGGCACAGTTCAGACGGAATAAAAATATAAGTTGTCTCTCGCCATTGACTACCATCAGAGAATGTCTAATAGGAAGAGAATTGGCACTCTCTGCTTACTTCCGGTTTCTGGACTGGCTGCAGTAACACGTCTCTGTCCATGCGGGGGCGCTCGCAGGCGAGTGCAGAATGAATGGGGGTCTATGGCGCTATACCCATCAAAATCCACTTTTATCAGGATAAAATTTTTTGTCTTGTAATTTGAATGTTGTATTCGAAAGGAGATGCAAAGAAATTACACATTGCTGGGTGTTAGATTTTTTAGAGTCACTTATTTGCTTTAAAAAGTCTTTTAAAATGTCAATGACGTCATACACATCGTACGACCAGAGATACTGCTTTACGGCAATCCTTCAGTCGCGTTGGTGCTTTCGTGCTCTGCACTTTCTTTTCTCTCGAGGCATCGACAACACAGCTGACACAGGTAAATACACGTGCTAGAAGAGTTTTTGTTTTGTTTGTTTCTGGTCCCGCTTCGGATGCGATGATGCCATCAAGCGGTATCTCTGGTCGTAATCAGTCCTTCACTGACCAATCAGCGTTCATTAGCAGAATGCTAGCGTGTTACGGGCAACAACAACTCAGCCTGTAAGAAATCGAAAGGACATAAGTACTCGTTCATTCAATTTTTGACCTATAACCCATGTTGAACTTGCAAAACCTACAATAAAATTTGAGATTTCTCAACGGCAATCGGGTGAAAGAGACACATTTAGCCGTCTAGCCCCATAGACTCCCATTCAGTCTGCACTCGCCCGCGATCACTCCAGTGGAATTCTAATGGAACTGCAACCAAGATCGATACAATGGGCTAATAGGAAGTGCCAAGGCTCTCCGTAGGGCTCTCCGGGCTCTCCGGGCTCTGCTACCATACATATTTTTTTCGAAATAAGGTCCCATGAGCCGGAAGCGGAGGGGAGGGACTTAGGCTCTCAATGCACAGCACCTTGACCTGGAAATTAGAGAAATTATAACAGTCAATCAGTGGAAGAAAATGGAGGAAGAACGTGATTCAGCTGCGAACCCGTGGCCGTACCTTAGCAAATTCTTTTCTTTTAGTGGTAAAAGTATGTTTAGTGGATTGTTTAAAGCATGTTGCATACTGGCATTAGATAGTAGTCTTATAGTTTGATAATTAAATACAATTAAATACAAACAGTTCTAAAGCAGGATAAAACCTTGTATGTGGTTCATTCACTTCATGTTTTTAGAGATTAAAAGCTTAAACAAGAATCTCTAGTTTCATTCTTGCTTTTACTTTTACTTCTTTAATACTCAAGTACAATTTTAATGTGGTACTTTTTTACTTTTACTCAAGTACGATTCTGGCCAGATACCTTTACTTTTAATTGAGTAAAATTTTCCCTCAGTACTTGTACTTTCACTTGAGTAACATTTTTGAGTACTTTTTACACTCTGACCTGCAATGCAGGAAAGAAGTGGTGAGGCACACAAACACATGAGGAAACACTTAGCTTGGGTGAATACAGTCTTTGTTTTGCTCCACAGACCATGAAGATGAACAGATCAGTGGAGCAGATGGAGAAGTAAAGCCCATGGAGCTGAACATGGAGGAAACACTGGACCAGAGGATCGAGTAACACTGTACTATCTCAGCGGACGTCTGAGGAAGTGATTGACCTGACCAGACAGAGTGTGTCAGTGTGTACATGGGTATAAATATTGTCATTGATGAAAGAGTCAAGTTAAGTCAGGTAACCATTATCTTTTATAGCACATTATATATATCAAATTGTTTCAAAGCAGCTTCACAATAATAAACTGGAAGTTACAGATTCAATCATGCAAACTTCTCAAGTATTAAACAAGTCTGTGAAGTAGCTCTAGCAAGATAATAGCGTCATTATTCAGCTCAAGTCAGTTCAGGAGGAATTCAGTTCAGTTCAACAACTGTGTAAAGTTTAATTCATTTTGAAATAAGTTCAATTTAGCTATAAGCAGCTCTGCTGAAGACAATAGTGCTGTTATTCAACTCAGTTACATTCACATTAACACTAAATCATTTAGCAGACGCTTTTATCCACAGCGACTTACAAATGAGGAGAACAAACGAAGCAATCAGACCAACAAAGAGGGCAACAGTATACAAGTGCTTCTGATTTTTTTTATCAGAAAAACTAAATAAATAGTATAGAATAGAAAAGGTAAGTGCTACTATTAATTGGCCAGGTGCTGATGAAAAAGATGTGTCTTTAGACATTTTTTGAAAATGGCTAGACTCAGCTGGGAACGGTCCAGGAAAAGGCCCGTGAGACTGATTTCGTGCCTCTTCGGGATGATGGCACCACGAGGCGTTGTTCACTTGCAGAACTCAAGCTTATGGAGAGCGCATAAGTCTGACTAGCGAGTTTAGGTATATTGGTGCAGACCCAGTGGTTGTCTTGTAGGCAAACATCAGTGCCTTGAATTTGACAATCTATTGACAGCCATGAATGAAGAGAGTGACGTGGGCTTTCTTCGGCTCGTTGAAGACCACCCTCACTGCTGCATTCTGGATCAGTTGCAGAGGCTTCATAGTACATGCCGGAAGGCCCGCTAAGAGAGCATTACAATAGTCCAGTCTGGAAAGAACAAGCGCTTGGACAAGGAGTTGTGTAGCCTGCTCTGATAGGAAGGGTCTGATCTCCCTAATGTTGTATAAAGCAAATCTGCAGGACTGTTGTAGTAATATGGTCTGCGAAGCTTAACTGATCATCAATCACAACTCCAAGATTCCTGGCCATCCTGGAGGGAGATATGGTTGATGAACCTAGCTTTATAGAGAAGTTGTGATGAGGTGTTGGGTTGCTGAGACCACAAGCAGCTCTGTCTTCGCAAGGTTTAATTGAAGTTGTGGTCCTTCATCCAGCCAGAAATGTCTGTCAGGCAGACTGAGATGTGAGCAGCAACTGTCGGATCATCAGGCTGGAATGAGAGATAGAGTTGTGTGTCATCAGCATAGCAGTGATAGGAAAAGCCATGTTTCTGAATCACAGATCCTAGTGATGGACATGTAGATGGAGAAGAGAAGCGGCCCCAGCACTGAGCCCTGAGGCACTCCAGTTGCTAGATGTTGTAACTTAGACACCTCACCCATCCATGCACCCTGAAGGACCTACCTGAGAGGTAAGGCCTGAACCACTAGAGTGCAGTTCCTGAGATGCCCTTCGTCTTTAGGGTTGACAGGAGTATCTGGTGGTTGACTGTGTCAAAAGCAGCAGATCCAGCAGGGTGAGAACTGAAGATTTGGAAGCTGCTCTTGCCAGTCTCAGAGCTTCAGTAACCGAGAGCAGGGCCGTCTCAGTTGAGTGGCTGCTTTTGAAGCCAGACTGGTTGTTGTCCAGGAGGTTTTCCGTGCGAAAAACATGGAGAGTTTGTTAAAAACAACTCGCTCAAGTGTCTTTGCAATGAATGGAAGAAGAGTAATCGGTGTGTTATCTGTCAATTACCTTTTGTTGTGCTTTTGTTCTCATCTGATTGTGTCAGTGCCGTTAAATCAGTAATATTGTTGAATATTAAGTGTTCCCAAGCCAGAGGTGACAGTGTCAAGAACCCAAACTCCATTGGTAGACAGAATGGAGGGGAAAACACAGGGAGAAACCAGGCTGAGTCGGGGAGAGCGTCTTGAGAGACCGTGATAAACTGAAGATCTAATGTAATGGGGTTGATTTATTATAAAAATGTTTCCCCTACATCCATGTATTCTTGTCTTCCAGGTGTGTGGTATTGTTCCTCTGACTTTACTCACTGCTGTCTCTGTGTGTTATCCCTTATGGAACGAAAACATATTTCCATATATTCATGATCAATATATTATATGGTGTAAATATCTGAAAAATATATGCAATAATATACTGCGTGTTATAGATTACATATATTGAATAATACATAAGGAATTGCTGCTTTTCATATGTTGAAAAATGTATTTACAATATATTTACACTGTAAAATGTAATTAGTTGAGTGTAATTAGAAAACGTGGAAAATGATTGCCTTAAATTGGACGTTTTACTCAAAGTTGTAAGTTTCTACTGTAAAAACATTCAAAAGAGTGTCAGGACAATGATAGACGTGTGCATTAAATTGTGAGCTTAACTCTTTTAACAAATAAATCAAACATCAGCATAACAAAGTTAATAGAAATGACTGCAAAAGAATTCTGCATTTTAAATAAAGCAACATGCAGAGTTAAATATATAATTTTACAGTCACCATGATGGATGTCAGTTTTTGCTGTAGTTGGGCTCTCGACTCTTGACTTTTTAACATTCGTTTTTCTCTGCCTGCTATAACTGTGTGTTTATACGATACAGTCATTGTGGCTAAAATGACTAACCAAGAGAAATTATGTGGAGAATCTGTCGGGCATTTTTTTATGATGTTGTAATCATAAGCAACTGTACTGAGTTACAGATCACATGCCAAACTTTATCACTGATCAAAAATGTGTTTTAAATATTGAATTTTTAAACACTGCAAAACTGTAATAAGAAACACACTGTGCACAAAACATTTTGAACTTCATGAATATTCAGTCACACACAGACATCAAGAATCAGCATATGAATCTCAACAACGGTGACATGCTTCATGCTGCAATGCATTCTGGGAGCTACCATAGTATAAAACTCATCCATAGTTCCCAGCATGCATTGCAGCATGAAGCATGTCACCGTTGTTGAGATTCATAAGCTGATTCTTGATGTATTCTTGTGCACAATGTGTTAAAGTATTCGATTACCACAACAATCAGTGTTATTTTTAACAATCTCTTGTTATAATTTCACAGGGTTTATACTTGTATGATCTGACAGCCTGTTGTAATACACCTTGGATTAAATCTATGATCTGGATATTCATCAATAAATTATATCATCAATAAATACCCATCAGTCATACCCAGCATTTATCTGGGCTCTTTTTAGCCACAACAACAGCCACTTATAACACAGTTACAGCAGCCAGAGATAAACTAATGTTATAAAGTCAAGAGTCAAGAGCCCAACTAAAGAAAACACTGATCTCCATAATGATGACCGACATTATTATATATTATTATTTTGGTAACATTTTACAATAAGGTTAATTAGTTAAAATTAGCAACTAAGATTAACTAACAATGAGCAATACATTAGTTACAGTATTTATTAATCTTTGTTAATGTTGGTTAATAAAAATACAGCTGTTCATTGTTTGTTCATGTTAGTTCACTTGCATTAACTAATGTTAACAAATACAACCTTTGATTTTAATAATGTATTAATAAATGTTGAAATTAATATTAACTAAGATTAATAAATGCTGAAGAAGTATTGTTCGTTCTTAGTTCATGTTAACTAATGTCAACTAATGACCCTTATTGTAAAGTTTTACCATTCTTTTCAATAAATCATCAACATCTAAACCTCTGTAATTCTCAGTAGACGTCTGACAGAAATGTTAGTAATAAGTGGAGCTGGTAATGCTGTCTGTGTTGTTTAAGCCTCCTCTGCTGAGATCTGAGAGTGTTTAATGTTCTGCTGGGGTTTACAGTGTTTCTGTTGTCTGAGTTTTGTGTGTCACCATTGTGTTGAAGAGTCGAGCCTCTGCTTCAGTCCAGCAGAACACCAAGAAACATTAGGAATATACTGCATGTTGCTTTATTTAACAGGCAGTAATATATTGCAGTGTTATTTTTTTATTCTTTGTTAAGTTTCAGACATGCACAAAGTCTTTGCAGTTTAATAAATACAAATAAATGCACAGTCTATCATTGCCCCGAGGGATTACAATTTTGAGTAAAACCTCCTTTTTCCACATGTTTTCGAAGTATGCTCATCTAATGACATTTTACAGTGTAAATATATTTTTCAATATATTAAAAAGCGTCAATTCTATATTGCAATATATAACCCAATATATTAATGTAATGTATATTTCATATATTTTTCAGTATATTTACACCATATAATATATGGATCATAAATGTATGGAAATAAATGAAATATCATACAAAATAGAGTTTAGGTGACAACTAAGCATTTAATTTATTTTAATTTAATATTTAATTGCTACAATACTAATTTATCACTAGAAATTAAATTAAATGATGAAAAAATTTCAGAAACTACACAATACATTTGCACACAAACTGACCACCAATCACAACTTTCAGATGCCGTTTTATTTTGTCATGGAATGAAACGCACAGGCAGCAAAGCACACATCTATGCTGATCTCAGATGAAGATATCACAGGAGACAGCATGGGACACTTTATTATCTATCGCCACAGGGGTAGAAAAACTGTCTTTAGACAAAGGCTCAACAAACATAAAAATAATATCAGTTTTAAAACCTACTACATCAAAACTACACAATTCTTAAAGGGTTAGTTCAGCCAAAAATGAAAATTCTGTCAGTAATTACTCTCCCTCATGTTGTTCCAACCCCGTAAGACCTTCGTTCATCTTCGGAACACAAATTAAGATATTTTGGATGAAATCTGAGTGCTGGATTCACTTCTCCATAGGCTGCTAGGTGGCCCAAACTTGCTGGCCCAGAAAAGTTTTTAAAGAGATCGTTAATATAGTCCAAGTGACTACAGTGGCTCAATCTTAAGTTTATAAAGTGACGAGAATACTTTTTGAGCGCAAAAAACCCCAAAAATAACGACTTTATTCCACTATTCATTTCCTTCTCTCTGGGCCTCGAGTATTTTCACGTAGTGTTTGAGCGAAGCGCGTCTGTGTTGTACGTCACCACGTAGGCTTACTATTGGCCGACGCTGGTCATGTGTGTGATGCGTGTGACGTGCAACAAAGACGCGCTACGCTTAAACACTACGTGAAAAGACTCGAGGGAGCCCAGAGAGAAGGAAATAAATAGTGGAATAAAGTCGTTATTTTTGTTTTTTTGACACAAAAACTATTCTCGTCGCTTTATAAACTTAAGATTAGCCACTGTAGTCACTTGGACTATATTAACAATGTCTTTAATGCATTTTCTGGGCCATCAAGTTATAGTGTCTTAGAAGCCTATGGAGGAGTGATCCAGCTCTCAGATTTAATAAAAAATATCTTAATTTGTGTTCTGAAGATGAACGAAGGTCTTACGGGTTGGAATAACATGAGGGTGAGTAATTACTGACAGAATTTTCATTTTTGGGTGAACTAACCCTTTAAGAAAAATATAAGATCCCATTTAAAATACCAATAGCAGTTGGAATAAAAGTTGTGTTATATTTGGTAAGACTTTTATTCCAACTGCTATTGGACTAAAACGGCAGTATTTCCGTATGTTGCCTGTGTGATTTAGAGACAGCACTGAAACAGTTTCACAGACCTGTGTTTGCTTTAACACACCTGATTCATCAGCGTCAGATCAGAAGAACATACAAAATGTGTGAGTCTGATTCAGGTTTTTCTGACTTTCACATGGGATTTATTTTACAATATTTGCAAAAGAGATTTTTTAAACATCTAAAACTGACATTTCCTGATGGCACACTGAGGCTAAAGATACAAATAACCATCTTAAAACAAATGTGTCTGTGAAGCATCTATTGCGTGTCTGAGTTTTGCACAGCTCCGTCTGGACATGCAGTTCATAACAAGAGTAACCTTTTCCTAATCACTTCAGTCCAAGAGTTTTATTGATAACATTAAACCCCTGCCAACATTTGCATTTGAATGTTAACTTTAACAACAGGCCATAGACATGAAGACCTTGTAAATTCCAGCGCACTGCTGTTGAGTCTCGTCTTCCCAGGATAAACTGTAGCTCTGAAAGCCTCGGCACACTAGAGGAGGAAACAGAACAGCAGGAAGATACACTGTAAAACAGTGATGTCAACAAAGACTGCAAGGAGGTCTTCTCACCGTCATTTAGAGGCAGAACAACTGCAGTCCAGTGACTGGCCTTAACTACACTGTTAACCCTGCTGTAAAAAAAGGCCAAATTCTGACAGTATCGTACCTTTTCCATTAAAACAGTAATATACCGTAGAAAACAATGCATTCTGGTTAATCTTTGTCGTTTTGGAGAAAATGTCCTACAGGAATATACTGTGAATTAACAGCGCTCAAAGTCGGAGAACTCTGCGGCTGTGTTCCCAATCACACCCTACCCTCACTATTCACCACTTGACTGAGTGAATGAATAAGTGAGTGAATTAAGACACTGACAGAGGTGTAAAAAGGACTCAAAAATGTTACTCAAGTGAAAGTACAAGTACTGAGGGAAAATTTTACTCATTTAAAAGTAACAGTATCTGGCCAGAATCGTACTTGAGTAAAAAGTAAAAAAATACCACATTAAAATTGTACTTGAGTATTAAAGAAGTAAAGGTAACGGCAAGAATGAAAACTAGAGATTCTTGTTTAAGCTTTTAATCTCTAAAAACATGAAGTAAATGAACCACATACAAGGTTTTATCCTGCTTTAGAACTGTTTGTATTTAATTGTATTTAATTATCAAACTATAATGCCAGTATGCAACATGCTTTAAACAATCCACTAAACATGCTTTTACCACTAAAAGAAAAGCTAATCTAGCAGGGAGGCCTCGTGAGAGTCCTTCAAATATATGTATATTTTACCAGGCTCTGGTCTACAATCAGGGAGGCTCAAAATCTACAACCTGATGATCTTATTTATTGCTAAAAACCCACAAGATAGTGGAACCACCTTCAAGGAGGCCTGTGAAAGCCTACTACTTGATAGCGATACTTGTTAGCAGAACTAGCCTCAGATATCATAGGTTTTTCCTACTTTACATTGCCAATGGACAGTTTACTCAGCTAGAGCGCTATCGACCCTTAAACAAGGGGAGTACAATCTTACGCTACCTGACTATCGAGGAGGCCTATAGAAAGGCCTACAGCTTCAATTATCAAAAGCGTCAGCCCATGGCATGCTTAGGCTCTAAGGGAGTGTACTCAAACTCGCCCCAATGGGCGGGGTGCAAGTGCAGGGTGAATAGACTAGAGCTGTGGGTTCCAAAAAAAACATTAAGCCCAAGGGAAATGGAGGGCTCAGCTATGAGGCCAACAACATTTTCACCTTATGAATTGAAACCAATTCAAGGGGCTTAGATATCCAACCTAAAAACTAGCTGGGAAATTCTAGCTACAATATACACCTCTGAAAACGGAGACCTCAGCATTACTGCATCCAACTCTCTCTTCCCAGAGAGAGACAGGTCTGACAATGCCCAGAATATATCAGCATGGGAGGCTTAGGAATAGCCTGGTACCTATGCTGCTATTTATTCTACCCTTAACATCCACTAGCATAATCGCCTAATGCAGAGGCTACACGACTCTTGTAGAAAGAGGAGGCCGGTACCAGTGAAACAACTAGACCTTAAAGAGATAAGCTGTAGATGATCTAAATCTAAAGAGCCTACGCTCAGATACTGAGGGGCTCGGGACGAGAAAGCTTCAAGCAGTTCGTCTCCAATAGCTCCTAGTACACATGCCTAAGCCAGATATTAAGGCAGCCCTCGTGGGGATGGCACTTGAATATCCTATGTCTGAAGTTCAAAGCTGTAGTCTCATAACAACTCTCAGAAGTGAGAGGAGACCTGCTATACAAATACAAGGTGGCTATCCAACGCTTGGTTGGTCTATCTGGAGCTTGTTCAAAGCGGTGGCCTCAGGAGACAACCCCAAATGGGAGGAAGCCATCTCACGCTGAACAAAACCAGTTTGAAGCTCACATGCACAGTGGGATGACTATGAGATGAAGCCAGCCTGTACATTTCACTGGGTGACCAAGATTGGCACCACTACTACATAAACCTAACGATTCTATCACAAGATGAGGCCTATGATAAGGTATGCAAGCCTACCTATAAAAACGGGAACTTCAGGGCCCTAAATTCCTAATTTAATACCTATCAAACATACCCCTTAATACTTTCTAAACAGGAAACCAAGGTTTAAAGTTAAACAACCTTATAATAAAGACCTACCAAGATCACCTGTTGCCCGTAGAGCGGCGGCCTTCATTATATTCTAAAATGAAGGCCTACCATCCAAAAGCTATGCCTCTCCAGTAGCAAGATAGTTCGCGAACGTCTCGTCGATTGGGGGCATCGACACATATTCACACATCTCTTCAACATCAGCGTAGTTTGCTCGCTGCTGACGATGGTTCTTCCATGCCTTCTTGACCTCAGTGTGTAGATTGGGCAGGAATGGAAGGCTCACGGGAGCTAGGGAGTCATTTCCAGAAAGGAACCGATCATCCAGCCTGCCACGAACGGCTCCTTCCTTCACGCGCTCCCACGCCAGCTGAAGCCTTACCGAAGTGCGCTCCACAACACCCAACAGCTCATCATACTGTTCTCCTGCTCTCTCGGGCTCAAACTCATCCGCGAGCTCCATCTGGGAACCCCATGATCCGAGTCTCCGCAGCGCCTCAGCACGAGCCGGACCCGAACCGCTGGGCCCAGATGCCGGTCCCTCTTCCCTCGAGAGCAGAGTTTTCTAAGAGGAAAACTCTCACGTTCTGCACAGTCAGGTCTCTCAAGAGCTGATTGTGCGCGCCCAAACAATAGACGCACAAGTTGTGTGTGTCATCTGGTGTCAGAAACCTGGGACACGGATCCACACACTTCTTGAAACACTTGCCATTTTGTTCTTACCTTTTTCAGGTGATTGCAAATCAGACAAAACAGTCCCTGAATACAAAAAATGGATGACATGTTTTCTAGGGCGACTTCCGGGTCGCACTGGTAGTGACGTCATAGGCTGTCGCCGGTCAAATTCGATTGCCGTGATTGGATAGATTTTCAGACACCGGTTCACGTGGAGGGCGTTCCCCAATAAAAAAAGGCGTCCCTTTCGAAAGGGAAAAACCTGAAAACAAATCAGTTATTTTCCATAAAATTAGGATATTTTTTTACAGTGTATTTCCAGAAGATAACGTGGTTCTCAACCTTTTGACCCCAAGGCCGCCTAAAAGGAAATATTCCAGTCCCACACGAGACTCTTATGGTTTTCATAGCGCCATTTGGCAGAGATGCTGTATATCACTTTAAAGATAGGTGCTTTATTGCACTTAAAGTGGTTCCCCTATGATTACAAGCCAATGAACCACTTTTAGTGCTATATAGCACCATTTTTGTTTAGAGTATATAATGACTGGCTTCCGGTAACGGCCGTACGCGAGTCTAGTTCATGTGAAGAGTGACCTCTGACCCATGATTATAGTTTATAAAGTTTGAAATATGGATATTTATCTTACAAAAACGCATGACTTTGCTTCAGAAGGCCTTTATTAACCCCTGGAGCCATATGGATTACTTTTATGATGGCTGGATACACTTTTTTGTTACTATTAACTGCCACTATAAAGCTTGGAAGAGCCAGGATATTTTTTAATATAACTCAGACTGAGTTTGGCTGAAAGAAGAAAGTCACAGGACGGCTTGAGGGTGAGTTTTTGGGTGAACTAACCCTTTAAAGCTTTGGCATTTTTCAGACCTGGGACCGTCTTATCACACACTTGTTTCATGCACATGCTCTCATGTGGCCAAGACCGCAAGTGTGTGTAACGGGACAGATCCTGACCCATCCATCTGAGAACATGGGCTGTGTCTGAATGGTGTCCAAACCCACAATGGACGTGATCAAGTGTGCTCATTCAGTCCCACAATGCACCACAATAACATGTGTACGACTGAAGGACACTCAAAAGCTAGGGTACGGTGTAATGTTTTTAATTGATTGTTAAATTGTTTAATTACGATTTATACATGCTAGTTTCCATAGCGGAGTTCAAGATAAATATTTTCATTACTAGCTGCCAGTTTGCTGAGTTTCATATGATTATTAAACATCAAGCACAAACTACGGTATGTGTGTCTGAATTCACTCGTTTGCATTCACTCTGAAGTGAACTACAGTATATTAGTGGAGTAATGTGGGAATAGTGAATGAGGGAATAGAGGTTTCAGACACAGACATGCTCTTATGTGACTCATCCTTCCTTTTACAGATTTCAGAAGTCAAGGAAAAGACAATAGTCTGATATACGGCAGATATTAACATCACACCATCATAACCCTTCAGCAAATTATTATTATTATTAAGGCTGTAGTGCATTTGTCCTTTTTGTCCCACATTTACTTTTGTAAGAATGAACTTTTTATCATTGATTGGACTACACTGTTACAAATTAGCTTCTAAGTATTTTAGTATCATTGAGATACTATTACTCAGTTTTTATAAAATATTGTGAATTTTTGCATTTTCTGTTTTCATTTTAATTTTACCAAAATGTTGTTGTGTTTTTGTCATTTTATTAGTTTTTAAAAAAAAGTACATCTATAGTTTTTATTAATTTATTTTACTTTTAGTTATTTTAGTACATCAAGTTAAACTAACTTAAAATGAAAAATGCTGCCTTGGCAACTACCTGAAAAAGAAGATTAATTTAGGTTTCTTATATTTAATTTCAGTTAACATTTAATGATCACAGTTTAGCATTGATTTAATGACATTATTATAGATGAATTTTTTATGTTGAGATAACATGACATTGTACAATTAAAGTTGAATTTTTGTTAGTTTCGCTGTTGATTCAACAACAGTGATGTAAAATGAATTCACAATGTAACATTGTTTCAATAACATTAGCATTTTTTTCAACATTGTTTCAACATTAACTGAGGGTGCAAAAGTGATGCTGAAGCAATATCAACATCAGTAACATTAATTCAGTGTCATTACTGTTGACACATGATTGTTGGCTTGGCCTCTGTATATGTTCGTATCATTTTCTCAGTGGTGTCAGATCATGTGCATCTGTCCCGACCGCAGCGCAGTCAACATGTGATCTCCTCTGATGTTTGCTTCACGGTTTTCTCAGCATGTCCCAAACACCATCATTCAAGGCCGATCACCAGTTGTTTTGACGAGCAGGAATATCGTTCTAGAGAGGAGATTTACTCACAGGAAGTAAGAAATGTTCTTGGCCAACCTCACAGAAACAAAGGCTCAAAACAGTATACTTGTACTATTGCTGTCACATAAAGATATAAGCACGAAAGCGTGTAAAACAGGAGTGTTATCTTCTTAAAATAATAAAACAAATCTTTTAAATAACTCTTGAGAAGTGCACATGAACATGTACAGTACTACCAACACCTACATTTGCTCGGATTGCTCCAAGGTAATGTTAATGATGTCATTTCATTTTAAGGGGTGATGAACTACATTTGTAGAGCTAATAAGATATTTTCTGTCCTGTTTTTGACCTTCTGTTTCGAACACACCGTTTTGATGGGCTTGGAAGTAAACGCCCACTGCTATGATTGGGTAACAGTTTTGCACATTAAGTCCCGCCATTATACTTGTGGAAGTATATACAACCGGTGAAAGTCAGCCGAAACAGGATGTTTGGGAGATCGGTTTCAATAAAAGCTTTTTTTGAGGCTTAAGAGGAAGTTTTGAGTTCTGAAACTTAAAGGATATTTTTATAGTACAAAGTCCCCCTGTGGTGAAAATCAAGTTTTAATGTTGTTTATATGTCTATGTGGTGTTTTTAATACGCTTTAAGACAAACCATGTGTAAGTTCATAAGTCGACACCATTGCTGAGTATTTTCTCCTTAAAGGTGGTATCAGTGATTTCAGGCCCAAAAATATTTTGATCACATTCATCTAATCTTTCCTAACGATCCGCTAGCTGCCCGCCCCATAAGCATGCCGTCGAAAAATCGCGTCTCTGTAGGCAGCCTAGGCTCTGAGATCTGCACACAAAAACAAATGGTTTAGCCAAACACTCAAAACCAAAACAAATAGTGTTCCAACCAATCACTGACAGGGGGAGGGTGTTGTGAGGTTTTGTGCTCGTGCACGGCTGCACGCGAAGTCAGAGCTGAAGAAAAAGCTGGCTCAAAACCTCACAACACCCTCCCCCTGTCAGTGATTGGTTGGAACACTATTTGTTTTGGTTTTGAGTGTTTGGCTAAACCATTTGTTTTTGTGTGCAGATCTCAGAGCCTAGGCTGCCTACAGAGACGCGCTTTTTTGACGGCATGCTTATGGGGCGGGCAGCTAGGGATCGTTAGGAAAGATTAGATGAATGTGATCAAATATTTTTGGGCCTGAAATCACTGATACCACCTTTAAAACTGCAGTGAACCAAAGACAGTCTCAAAAACACGCTTTGAAATCGCTGGTGTTTCTGACGTCACAAACTACCTTGTAACCAATCAGATCAACGTGTGATCGTCAACCAGTGGATCTCTGAGCTGAGTGAGTGGAGGCGGGGCTCATTTGCATATTCATAGTATACTAAATGAGGCAAGGGTGTCGAGTTACATTCAAGCCATTTTAAGACATGAATACATTTTTTTTTCAAAGAAAAAACTCTTATATATGTAATTTTGGTGATCAAAGATGAGTTTTAAGGGATAAAATTATTGACTACAGGGTGACTTTAAAGTATTGATTTGGTCATTTTCATAAGGGATTTAACGCCCATAAAACTTCAAAAATAAATTGTTCTAAATTTACAAAAAATGCTTTTGAATTAAATTGAAAACTTATGAATTGTGACTTGAATCCAGTCTTTTTAAGAAACAAATTGTCCTCCTTCAGCGAGTACAGGAGAAGTTAGAGTGACCATGTGTTTGTTCAACTGGATAACAAGTTTGAACTGCACTTCCACAAGGTTTTTACTTGTTTGTTGTTTGTTTATTACTGCATACATGTTGCAGAGACACGCTGCATGAGCCAGGGTTTGACAGCACACAATGGACAGCAGCGAAGACTTCAGACTGAAGAAAGGAGAAGTCAAACGGGAAGTGCTAAAGGCCTGAGGGCTTCGTCAAACGCAGATCCTGGAGATCAACAGTCAAACTCCCCAGAGTAAAGCAGCAGCTCGCAGCTGAAGATCGGGCACGAGACAAACACAGCACTGAGTGCCGAGCATTCACACATTCTCCATGAGAACGAGACACACGTGATGAAGGATGAAGGGTCTCGGACAGAAGCTGAACAAACTCAGACTGCAGGAATAAAACAGAGCGCATTCATGCTCATGCAATGTATTGCGTAAGAGGGCTGATGTATTTTTGTCGCCAAACTCCAGAAAAAACAAGCACTTCCGCTCCTTCATGGCATTTTGTTGTTGTTGTTGGTGAAATGGGTTAGGACAAGCTCAAGATATTTTCCAGTTGCATTGTACGAAACTAAATACATCAGTTAACCCCTCTTGTGATTCTTTAAAGCTTTTACTTGTCTTGAAAAAGGTGGTTGTCTAAATGGGACGACGAGCGTGGGACATTAAACATCATCACGGCGAACAAGTAAACTCATCTACTCTCTAGTCCACTTTCCCTGCCTCACTGTGTTCATATCGGCCTCTTGCAAACTGGGGCCGGTTTCACAAAGATAGACTTTGACTATGGCTTAGATATAGTAGATAGTCAGACTTCAGATAGACATCTAAATCAGACCGTTGCACAAAGCACTTAAGACTCTGACTATCTTAAGTAGGACTACACTGCAATGCATTCTGGGTAAATTAAGACACTTTTCAAAACAAAAAAACATGGCGGATCGAGTAAGC
>FLSR01004887.1:33484772-33504631 GCA_900092035.1 Leuciscus waleckii | reverse complement strand
TATTTTTGTGAAACAGACAACTTGCATTAGACTGGGGGTAAGTTAGCCGGGGATAAGTTAGCCTGGGGTAAGGTGTCTGGGGGTAAGTTAGCCTGGGGGGAAGTTTTCTGGGGGGAAGTTAGCCTGGGGTAAGGTGTCTAATGTTTTTGGTCTAAATTAAGTCAGTCTTTATTTTTGTGAAACAGACTAACTTGCATTAGACTAGTCTATGAGCAAATTTTAGACTTGTCTAACACTATAGACTGGTCCAAAATAGCTTTGTGAGACCGGCCCCGGGTCTAACTCAGATATCCCAACGCATAACTAGACTCACGTACGGCCTTTACCGGAAGCCAATGATTACAGTGTTTAAAGGTATAAATGTGGATATTTTTCTTACACAAACCCGTCGCTTCGCTTCAGAAGGCCTTTATAAACCCCCTGGAGTTGTATGGATTAATTTTATGATGGATTGATGCGCTTTTTTGTGCTGCAAAATCTCTATATATAACTATAAAGCTGGGAAGAGCCAGGACATTTTGTACTATAACTCTGATTGAGTTTGTCTGAAAGAAGAAAGTCATATACACCTAGGAGGACTTGATGGCGAGTAAATCATGGGCTAATTTTCATTTTTGTGTGAACTAACCCTTTAAGCTGGGCTCTCACAAAGCTATTGAATGACTTCAGAAAATGTAGATGTAGTTCAAAAGTTGTGTAACTTTTAAAAAGACCAGCATGAAGACTTTCATCTCCGTGTGGACGGTTCCTTTAAGATCAGCCTCTCTTTGTATCTGCTTTAACACAGTAACGAGAGCTGGCAGGAGGAAAAAGAAAACTTGTTTGTAATGTTGCCATTACAGTTACATAATAATAATGGTAGGCAGGAAGAATATTTGCCGTTTATGACAGTTATTGAATTTTAACTTCTGTAAAATCCCCATATTGATCGGGGAGGCCGATGGGAATTTGCCAGCAAAGTTCACATCATGATATAGTAACCAGTGTGTGTTTTCTTGTTTTTCTGGCTATATATTTTGTTTAAAAAAATGTGATGATAAACAAACATTTATGTAAATGAACTTTTGACCAAAATCTTACAGTTATGACCTGTGAGACAACAAGCCTCTGCCTCCTCTCTCAAGCAAACCAATTAAGTCCATACCTGCTTTTCTAAAAATGAAACAGATACATTTATAGTTCATAATGTCACAGAAATCTAGAATAGACCTTCGGCTTATATCTGACTCTAGTTTCTTATAACACGGTTCCTCCTGCCCCTCTGATCATGGGTGGATGAGGTTCATAACAGGTTTCAGAGACGACCAGGATACTGGAAGATGAATACTTTGTTTTTACAACTTCCTTCATATTGTTCAGGCATTAAGAACATTATCAAAAAATGTAAAGTTAATTCACACTCTGCTATTGCAAGGTGGGAACTTTTTAAATATGAGTGCCGAGAATTCTCTTTACAGTTTGGCAAACAACTTTCTAAGGCAAAGGAGTCGAGAAGCTCTGCGATCATGAAGGAAATTAATGTCATCTCCCAGTGAACAAGACAAGGAGAAGTTGTATTTATTGAAGGAAGACCTTGATGTTTATGCAGAAAAGGCTAAAGGTGCATCATCAGATCAAGAGCAAATGGCTAGAGTTTGGAGAAAAGAACGCTCTTGATTTCCATGCTCTTAATACTATTTTTAAAATCAAGTGGGATAAAACATTGCTTGGCCCATAATAATTCTATATGGTTTTATATCCGCAATTTGTTTTTTGAAAAGATGTGGTGGGTTAAACTTTTTATTATCATGTGACTTAAAATGTAGTAAACTTCCCATTAAATTATCTAATTTTCACAAGCAATCACTGGAAAATAGCCTTTAAACATCATTTCTCCCCACACACATGTACTATGGAAAACCAACATGTATTATCTAAAAGAGAAAGTATATATAAAAAAGAATGGTTTGATAAGGAAATTATTATTATTTCCAACTTACTAAACTGTAATGGTGAGATTTATACTCATCAACAATGTCTTGCTCTCTCTCAGGGATTGAATACATGTAGAGATTACCATATGTTGTTAAAAACATCTCCAGTAATCTTCACTTGTGAAAGCGCATCTCAGTTACAACTCAGTGTGACGGCAGACTCCTAAACTTGTTATTGGAGGTGTTCATATTTTGGATATGAAGTGTAATAACTCTTACATTAGAAAATGTCTTAATCAAGATATTCAGTTTTTCTTCTATGCCTTCAATTGTGATAATCTGGTCAGCAAGTAATACATGTTTTACTGCCAAATAAGGTCAAGGAAAATCATTTAAAAATAATACACAGGTGTTATCGGTGTAATGCATTTCTTAATAAGTTTAAAAAAGACATCTAACCACAATATTGTTTTTGTAATCTTGAATCTGAAACTCTAATACATTTATTTTGTAAATGTAAATACTCTGAAGACTTCTGAAAGCAGGAATCTATGATGGGTTTTGATACATTCTTCAAAATAATCAGAATAGATGAGGCTATGATCTTCATATTGGACTGTAATACTGGCTCAGATTTAACTGATACACATTAAAGTTAATAATTCTTCCTGGGTAGTTTCATATACATAAAGCTAAAGTAATGTATATAACATCCTTTTTTGGAAAGATCTTAAAATATTCCATGACTCATTGAATTCAATCACTAGAAATAAGAAGTGTATAAAAACATCTCTTATTTTTGGGGGGTAAAATTTAATGTTTTGCTCTGTACAATGTAAGATATGTTGTATGTTTTCCCAAATATATGTCTTATGTTTGATGTTTGATGTTAAATGTCATTGTAAGCTTTTATGAAAGTAAAAAAAAATTCAAAAAACTTCTCAACCGCCGGTGTGTGTGTGTGTGTGTGTGAGATCCTGCTGTAGTCTCCACCCCTGATCTGTAGAGATGGAGCGGGCAGATCTCGCGAGCGCTCGTCCTCTCGCGATGTCTCCCAGCATCGCTGCCCTGCTGCAGTGCGCGTATAAAGCGCAGCGAGCCTCGCGGGCACGAGAGGAGGAGTTGCGGCAAGGTCGCGCAGCATCACGGCGCACATTAGCTACGGAAAGCGGATTCACGGACATCTTCTGGGTCTTTAGGTCCCTGTGAGCGCACACTCGGAGGATATTTCACTGAGCGCGTTAAACTTGTCAGGAGTTTCTGACTGGAAGTGCTGCTGATCTCCATTTGCATCCGCATGTGCGCGTCGCGCTGCGGGTTCGGAGGAAAGCGCGGCGCGTTATTTTAGTCTTCCTGCAGCATCAGTGTCTGCGTTCAGTCACATCCATCGGCTCTTTGGCACTTTTAACGGACAGTATCAGCTTTTGGAGAGCTTTTCTGACTCGTCATGTCGGCATCACCTCCGCCTCTCGCCGGCGACTCTCTCTCCGCGCCCGAGCCTGACGCGCTCAAACCCGCCGGTCCCACACCAAGCCAGAGCCGCTTTCAGGTGGACCTGGTGTCCGAGTCCACCGGGGATGGGCATACCCACACCGCCTCCGACTCATCCCCCCCCGCGTACGACGCCGAGCCGCCATCCGACGCGCGTCGGGACTCTGCGGCGGGCGGCGAGGAAGCCAAGGGCCGGTTTCGGGTTGTGAACTTCGCGGCCTCGAGCCCGGACGCCGCGCCGGCGGACAACGCGCAGAACGGGGACACGGTGATGAGCGAGGGCAGCCTGCACTCCTCCAGCGGCGGCCAGCAGCACCACCACTACGACACACACACCAACACATACTACCTCCGCACCTTCGGGCACAACACCATCGACGCCGTGCCCAACATAGACTTCTACCGGCAGACCGCGGCTCCGCTGGGGGAGAAGCTCATCAGACCCACCCTCTCCGAGCTGCACGACGAGCTCGACAAGGTACAGCCGCACCGCGCACTACTGGGGTAGTTCTGAACACACACACTCGGGGCACTACTGGGGTAGTTCTGAACACACACACTCGGGGCACTACTGGGGTAGTTCTGAACACACACACTCGGGGCACTACTGGGGTAGTTCTGAACACACACACTCGGGGCACTACTGGGGTAGTTCTGAACACACACACTCGGGGCACTACTGGGGTAGTTCTGAACACACACACTCGGGGCACTACTGGGGTAGTTCTGAACACACACACTCGGGGCACTACTGGGGTAGTTCTGAACACACACACTCGGGGCACTACTGGGGTAGTTCTGAACACACACACTCGGGGCACTACTGGGGTAGTTCTGAACACACACACTCGGGGCACTACTGGGGTAGTTCTGAACACACACACTCGGGGCACTACTGGGGTAGTTCTGAACACACACACTCGGGGCACTACTGGGGTAGTTCTGAACACACACACTCGGGGCACTACTGGGGTAGTTCTGAACACACACACTCGGGGCACTACTGGGGTAGTTCTGAACACACACACTCGGGGCACTACTGGGGTAGTTCTGAACACACACACTCGGGGCACTACTGGGGTAGTTCTGAACACACACACTCGGGGCACTACTGGGGTAGTTCTGAACACACACACTCGGGGCACTACTGGGGTAGTTCTGAACACACACACTCGGGGCACTACTGGGGTAGTTCTGAACACACACACTCGGGGCACTACTGGGGTAGTTCTGAACACACACACTCGGGGCACTACTGGGGTAGTTCTGAACACACACACTCGGGGCACTACTGGGGTAGTTCTGAACACACACACTCGGGGCACTACTGGGGTAGTTCTGAACACACACACTCGGGGCACTACTGGGGTAGTTCTGAACACACACACTCGGGGCACTACTGGGGTAGTTCTGAACACACACACTCGGGGCACTACTGGGGTAGTTCTGAACACACACACTCGGGGCACTACTGGGGTAGTTCTGAACACACACACTCGGGGCACTACTGGGGTAGTTCTGAACACACACACTCGGGGCACTACTGGGGTAGTTCTGAACACACACACTCGGGGCACTACTGGGGTAGTTCTGAACACACACACTCGGGGCACTACTGGGGTAGTTCTGAACACACACACTCGGGGCACTACTGGGGTAGTTCTGAACACACACACTCGGGGCACTACTGGGGTAGTTCTGAACACACACACTCGGGGCACTACTGGGGTAGTTCTGAACACACACACTCGGGGCACTACTGGGGTAGTTCTGAACACACACACTCGGGGCACTCATATCAGACACTAGTTTAGTGGGTTAGTACTGAATGCACATGTCGGACAATAGTCACATCGCTCCTAGTTTTGTCTGAGATGACATATTGAATGATGGTTAGTAAGACACCGTCTCATTTCTTCTGATATTTAATGAGGTTGCAGGGTTCATATCAAATGTGTGATACTTCATAACACTTTAGAGAGTCAACATGGACCTGTGTGCGCAGTATGCAGTGCATATGAGGACAGTGATGATGGGAAATGTTATCTGAAGATCAGACTCTTCACTGTATCATTGTACATGTAGTTCTCTGATATGAAGACGCAAGGCCAGGCTGTGTTTACATTCTTACACCAGACTCAGATGTGCTGAGGGTGTGTGTGTGTGTGTGTCTGTTGCTGGTTAGTCTTGGTTTCTCTCATGCATTGAGAGCCTGTTGAGACCGATCAACTGCTTTGATCATGAAGTGATTTGTTTGCTATGTGTAAGTCTGTTTAAAAGCCCGTTCATTTGACATGAACAGCGGATGTTGTGTCCATGTTGGTCACACACAGCGCTGACACACACTTGCTGATGGACTTAGGGAGCAGTTTTATCCGGAGGCATGACGATTTGGCTCTCTGAGGACACTGGCTATTATGACTTGGCAGTTTATCTAGTTTAGTGCATTTGTAACAAACTTTGATGCCAAGTTTTAGAAAAGCCTCTTTGAGACGAAGAACATGACGCATAAGTGTTTTAGCAGTAGTTTCCATTTCCACTCATTTGAGCTTGAACTGAGAACGAGAGCTCTTCTGAGTTAATGACTCAAGCAGAGCCACTGAACGATTCTCTTAGACAAATAACAGATGCGAGAGATAATGTGTTTTAAAAATATATTATAATATCAAATGCAGCAGTGGAAGAAGACATGTTTTCTGCAGTGTGAGATGTGTGCTGAGACATGATCCTCTGACTGAAATGGTAATCCCAGTTCTGCTTGTGATGTGATGAAACCTCGAATGCTTTGTAGTCCTGCAGCATTTGTGCTCCAGTCCTGAATGATTCCTCATGTGTCTTGTTGAGGTGTGCCGTTACTTCACTAACGGTGTATTTACACACGGTCACACACACCGTCTCGAGTCTGCAGTGCTGTGAGAATGCTGAGCTTTAATGAAGGGGACTGGTGATATTTGACATTTTACAGAGGCGCTTCCTTCCAGCGGGCCATATCTGTGAAGAAAGATGTGTTGCAATAGCCGTGTGTGTGTGTGTGTGTGTGTGTGTGTGTGTGTGTGTGTGTGTGTGTGTGTGTGTGTGTGTGTGTGTGGTGTCTGGCTGGACCCGTTAAAAGATAGATAGATTTTTATTTGTCCTCGAGAGGAAATTTGTTTCCACCGTAGATGCGTACATAACACACACACACATAACATGTTAAATTATCAACGTATCATAATACAATTAACAAATAATTGCTGACATCACAAAAAAACAACAACAACAACAAAGAGAGCATAAGTGGCGGATCACTTTCTCACACTTTTTTTTGTGGCTTAAACAACCAGATCTTTGTTTACACTTGGCCAGTTCTCGACTGGAATGCGTCGTAAACCACTTCTCGGAGATCTTTGATTAAATTGCGTTTCGGAGTAGAAGTAGGCTTATCTGATCGGATTTCGGCTATCGGATTGAATCAAATCTTGAAAATGGGTTGTTCAAAAGAAAAAAGGAAAAAAAGGGGGTAGAAGAAATTTAATAACTTTAAAACTGGTAAAAAAACATTTGTATATAGTGTGTATATAGGCACATTTTTTTTATTTTGTGCTTGATTAGTATAACTGTTAAAGTAATAAAGTAGAAGTAGGCATTTTATATTAAGCGTTTCAGTCAGTAAAGAGAGATTTGATGCCTAAAATAATCCCCATAAACAGCCATCAATATCAAACAATATTATACTTAATTGTAATAAAAAAAATTTAATCACTGTATATAAACTACATTGGCACACTCATCAGAGATGAACCAGTTGAAAGTAGTTTCTAACAAGTGCATCCCTTATTGAATGTATATTTGTTTGTTTTTGTTGTGGGTCACATGAGGGGCTACGGAAGCTCTAAAGGGACATGGTGATGATGGGACTTTGTATACATCAAAACTTGAGTTATTTGCGAATGCATGCAAAGCTTCTTGGGGGAAAACACAACTTTTGTGAGAGAACGTGAAAGCATTAAAGTAGATAATTTTTCTCTCATTTCATATTTTCCCCCCATAACCATGTCCCTTTAGTGCCTCCATAAGGGTCTGATTGTTGAAAGGAAATTGAAAATGGAAGGAGATGTTTGTTTGTGTTGTTATCTTTCTCTCCAAATAAAGCACTTGGAGTCGACTCTTCCACCTGTTGTTCTCTATACAGCCTAGCTAGTAGCCTTCATTGTGCATGAAACCCCATTTGGAGCTGGTGATCCAGATTTGGTAAACTGATTAAGTGAGTAGGGTGATCCAGTCCTATTTTGCTCTGAAAAACCGGCACAAAACTAAAATGGATTGCCAGATACTGGATAGCAAAACATGGGCGATCCAAATCTAGAAGATTTTGACCCAGATTGTCATGGCTCTGCAAGCAGATTAAAGGGGCTTTCGCACCGGAGGAACCTTCTCATAGTTCCTAGATCTAATGACGGAAGTACCCGGATTTGCTGTGTTCGCACCGCAGGAACTAGGAACGATTTTAGTTCTAGGAACTTCTTTTGGAGAACTGAATTAACTCCTACTTCAGAGTCGGTCTAAACCAGCGCTATAGGAACTACCAGTGACGTTAGTGTGCACTGATTGGCCGAACGCATGTAGCACAGCTCCGATCACGGCGTCCTCATCTGTCGGCGAACTGTCCTGGCTAGTTCCTGTCAGAGCACTAACCGGTGCCAAAGGCTCTGTAATTGCAATGAATGTGTGTTGGTTTGCTCAGTGTTTGTGTAGCAGCTGTCACAACACTGCTCTATAAATACATCTGTTCAGTGGTTTTGTATAGTTTGGAATGAAGTTAATCTGTGGGGAATTTTACAAAGCTATTTTCTTCTTGTTGTCCATTAATGGTTGTCAATTAATCATCTGTAATCCCGTCCAGATAGTGTGAAGCACGTGCTCGTGCACTATTTCAGAAGTCAGGTTTGTCATGTGAAGCGACTGATGTTATTCCTCTATTTGTCTGCTTTTATCAAACCAGTGAGATGGATATTTAGATGAGTGGTCTGCTCTGCGTGTTATGTAAAGCTAACACTAGTAAAGTCTTGTTAAAGTCCTCATGCTTTCAGATCGAAGCTTTTTCCTGTTGGAGTTACACACAGGACGGCACTGTACAACAAATCCATGACTGAATGGAAAGTGTTTTACTGGCTGCTGGCAGTGAATTTAAACAGATATTGATGTGTGCGTCAGCGAGTGTTTCATGGCTGTCAAACGAACGCCGTGACACTCGACACTCCAGTCCAGTTTTCCAGCCGTTTCTTGAACAGTTTCAGTACTTCATTACAGCAACACCAAATCATTCATTTACTTTGGCTCTGTTGAAGAACACTGAGAGTGTGGCAGGTTTTGGTAGTGTGACTGGCGTACGATGGACACACTGATCACGGAAGCGTGATATTGACGAGTGATAAAGTCCTGTCAGGGCGGATTTATTCAGAAGAGTGACTGAGCGGAAACAGATGTTGAAATGCTGATGCTGTGAGAGACAAACAAAGACACATTTATTGTGACAGGCTCATTGGAAATACATTTCTGCAAAATGGTCTCTTGCACGCGTTGAGTGGAGGGTCCAGTGAGTGGCTCAAAGCGCGTTCAGTTTGAAACCGATGAATGTGTTTGAATGATATTTGCGTAGGTTGCTGTACGTATTGCAGCAGTTCTGAAGTGAATGTCCAGTGAGTGGCACTAAAGGTCAATCGCATTCGATATGATGCATCACCTACACTAAGCCCTAAACACACCCAATAGTGTAACAAAAGCAATATAAGCGCTAAAAACATAAAAACGCTTGCTGAAACATCCATGCCATGTAAGCTTGCGGGACTCGTACCGGGTGAGCTGTTAGCACGTCTGCTACATAAGAAACGCCACACATATGGAGCGGGTTAGGTGATGCAAACATCAAAATGTATTGGTTTACAAATCATGTACTATGGTAAAAGTGTTTACAGGCCATAACTAGGGATGTCACGATACAAAAATTCCAGTAGTACCGATACCTTTCAAATTTTACGGTTCTCGGTACCAATTTCGGTACCACAGCAAAATCTGTTGAAACTATTTTTCTATTTTATTTAACTGTTTGAATTTTATTTATTTTTTTATGCCGGTAATCATAAATAAATAATACATATAGCATTGAAGGCTACATGCTGTTTAAACTTAAATATTGCTTATAAAAAAAATCAAGTGAAAATTAAGCAACCTTCTATACACTTATTATTATTAGTAGTAGTAGTATTTTTAATACATGGAGACGTGGCTAAATCTACTGTCCAGTAGCCTAATATAATTATTTCTGTCAATTTCTTCAAGTTAAACCGAACTTTTATTTTGACGGGTTGCCGTGAAGACCTTTGAGTTTCTGTGTGTGTATGATATGACGATAGTTTTTCTCAAATGAAACGGTAAAATGCTCATGAAGTGACTCTCAGAGCGGCTCTGGAGATGAATTTCATCGTCATCATATCGTGAGGCAGCAGAGACTGAAAACAGCGCGAGGGTCACTCTGTGACAACACCAGCCATAACATAGTATTGTGCAAGGAATCACGCAAAAATAAGTTATTAATCCATAATTTGCCCCTGAAATCATAATTAACTGTGAAGAAGAATATTTGTTTTGCTGTTTTACTGCCTCTAGCGTTCATGTGAGCTGGAACTGCAGCGATTGTATGATTTTTTTTTTTTATGAGAAATGGTGTAATATCTGTGAAACTCACTTCCCTATGAGAAATGGTGTAATATCGTGAAACTCACTTCCCTCAGGGTGGAAGAAGCGAGATGGTCCTCACTGCAGAACACTAAATCCAGGGGGAGGAGTTGGATCAAGATCCAACTCCTCCCACCTTACATATACCTAAACCTACCCATCTCCACCCCTTATTCTGGATCCAACTCCGCCCCCTGGATCTCGTGTACTGCGTTGAGGTGCTACTGGAAGAAGCCGCATGTGGCCAGATGTGCTCCGCTGTGAATGTGATGTGGTGTTAACGCTAACCCGCGAGACGCTCAGAGTCTCAGTAACCTGTGGCTTCACTCAGTCAAAATGAGAACCACTATTTTATGGTTTCAATCCCACGATTCTAAACAGACAACTAAATAAAATAATGTAATTTACTAGAGGACCTGACACAGTTGTAATTGCTGCAGTCTAAGAATGTTTAATTAGAATGAGTTAAATGGAAAAAAATGGTTAGAATGAATGATTTCATTCATATGAAACTTCACTTGTTTCATTACTGGATGCATCAGTGTTTTTGATCTTGAATGATTCATAGACGCATGCAATATACTATTGTTACAATTGACACCAAGTTACTTTCAAAAGGTGATTTGCTGTATTTTGATCTCTACCGTAGACATCCGTGTTTAATCTGAGCTATACACTTTTATTCTAGGACTTCTGTGATCAATGATTGCTAGACAGAAATAATGACTGTTGTTGAAAAGGCTGTTTATGGAGCGGTTTCATACTGGTACACTGTACATGATAACGCTCTCTCTGAAGCGTTAATAGGAAATGATATCCAGTTAGTTCGTTTAATTTTTATATTATTGTATAATTACAGAGTCAACTGTTAGTCCACATGTTCTCAGTAGTACGAGGGTCAGTCAGAGTCGGACCGCTTCTCTGACCTAAGCTTGAGGCGTCAGTCCTCCAGCTGAAGTCATCACTCAGGCCTGTTCTGAACACACAGCTCAGGAATTCACTGTGACACGCATGACAACTGCATGTGTTCCACGCAGTATGTGCAGAACGAGACTAAATAGCTTTTAATGACATGCTGCGCACGCCAGGGACGTCTCGCTTCTGTCTGTGTAGAGGAGCGAGTCTTGACTCTTACCATGCTTGACACCGGTCTGTTTCTCTGGGCGGAGGGTCTGGAGGGTCTGGAGGGTCTGGAGGGGCAGTGTTGCCAGATCTGGTTTTAGATTAAATGTCAATAAATATACAAAAAAATAAACCTAAAAATTAAGGAAAGGCATTTTGTCAGTTTTTCATTTCTAGTGCTGATAGATCTCAAAAACGAGTTCTCTGGGTGGGGCGTGTCTGTCAAAAGCTTTCATTAAAACACTGTTACAAAAATGAATGTTGACAAGTGACAAGTCAAAACATGACATGAAAATATGTCTCTCAAAATATGAATGGAAGCTGGGGTCTTCTGGCCAAGATGGCCACAGCTGGAGTGTGTGCTTGAGGACCGTCAGCTGGTTCTGTGTGTGTGTGTGTGTGATGGTGACGTGATCTCAGCACAGCGGATGTGACAGTGGTTCTGGTGTCACTACATGAGATGAGGATGTTGGGACGGGCCAGAAACATCAGGTGAAAGGGCACTCGTCATGATCTTCATGATCACGTCCCGCAGCGTCTCCATAGTGACACGTGTCTCCTGAGCGCCGCTAATCATGCGTAGGGAAGGCAGCGTCCCAGCGGACACACGTGCGCACACACACGTTACTTCTATCACACCTGAGGTCAGGCCCAGCAAGGACGCGCGCGCACACACTCACACATCCACACACTCTCTCACTCACACATCCTCTCACACTCACACACACTCTCTCTCACACACTCTCTCACTCACACATCCACACACACTCTCACACTCACCACTCTCTCTCTCTCACACACTCACACACTGTCACTCAGACACACTCTCTCACTCTCACACACGCACACGCACACGCACACACACTCTCACACACACACACAGGGTCAGGGTGAGTGAGCTGGTTTGCCTGTAGTCAGCACAACTTCTATACAGCAGAACTTCAGCTACTAAAGAGAGGTGCTTTCGACCGAAACGTGACATTTAATTATCGCTTCTCCGATGTGCGTTTGTTTGTTACTTGTCTTGCTTGTGTCTATTTAAAGGGATAGTTCACCCAGAAATGGTTACCCCATGATGATCACCCTCAAGTCCTCCTAGGTGTATATGACTTTCTTCTTTCAGACGGACACAGAGTTATATTAAGATATATCCTGGCTCTTCCCAGCTTTATAATGGGAGTCAGTAGGTATATTTATTTGGAAGAGCATCAAATCGCATCCATTCCTGGTTATAGTTCTCCACACGGCACTGGGGGTTTAATAAAGGACTTCTCAAGCGATGCATGTAAGAAAAATATCCATATTTAAAACTTTATAAACTAAAATAAGTAGCTACCGGCAGACGGCCGTCCGCATCGATTTACGGCGAAAGAGTGACCCATGACCCGACGCATGATGTAATGACGAACGCGGAAGCTCAGAGAATACAGCAAAACACCAGTCACGAATTAGAGTCTAAAACGAGAATTTTTAAAGGAAAATGTGTGAGGAGCTTGAGTTTGTTTCCCAGCCCTGTTTGTTTGAACCTTCCGATACTCCTACATCACACATGCACTGTGTTACATTGTGGCTCAAGCCGACTCGCGTACGGCCGTCTGCCGGAAGATAGATATTTTAGTCGATTACACAAATGCATCGCTTCACTTCAGAAGGCCTTTATTAACACCTCCCCAAACCCCCCCAGGAGCCGTGTGGAGCACTTTAGTCATGGACAGATGCACTTTGATGGACTTCAAAACAGAAATGGCCATTCACTGCCATTATAAAGCTTGGAAGAGCCAGGACATTTTTTTATATAACTGTCATATAGGATGACTTCAGAGTGAGTAAATCATGTGAGCGGGGGGGCGAGCATGACTCTCTGCTGGAGACGTGTGCCTGTGAGCGCTGGTCCCGGTCTCTCTCTGAGTGCTCAGTCTGCTGGCCGTCACTGTGTTTCTGACACGTCTGTCAGATCAGTGTCTTCATCTGACGCTCCGGCACACAGCAGCCTTCCATCATGCACTCTGCCACAGCATCCATGTGACCTGCACATTACAGCTCCTTCATTATTGTGTTCATGTGCACAGTGGAGTCGTGTTGTTTAACAGTCGATAACAGTACAGCATAAATGAGTACACCCCCTGTGAACATAAAGGTGTATTTCTTAATGATCGCTTACAATTGATTAAAATACTTGATTAAAAACGGATAAAAATGTGTAATCAATAGCTGTAAAATAAGTAAATGTGTTGGCGGTTTCGTTTAAGTGAGGGGTTGAAGAAACGAGTACAACTTTGATTAAAGATTTTCAGATTAAAATATCCAAAAACCACTAGAACAATGTTTTATATTTTGTTGACTTTTGTTGATCCCAAATGTTTCCATCAGTGTTTAAATCCAGAGAAATCAGCCATTTTAACTACATTTATCGACAGAGAACGAATCATTGTTTATTTAGTAACTAATCAATGATTCGTTCTCTGTCGATAAATGTATCCAAACAGTTGCACACCAGTCATAAAACACGATATATTAAAGCGTCTTTGGTGATTCCATGGTTTCTACGGAAGTAAAACGGGAAATCAAGGGAAGCGCGATATGATGTCACTCATAGGCGACGCAATGACACGGGCCGTTACACGAGTTAAAATGGCTGATTTCTCTGGATTTAAACATTGATTGAAACATTTGGGATTTTAGTCTTATTGTTTGAATCTCAAAGAGTCAATGCTATTTTGTCAGGTGAGGTGACCACTTGTTATGGCCACTTTACAGTAACAGTAATACAGCCTTTTCTACATCATACAATATATTTTAAAATGAAATGCATACCATTTAGCGACACAACTCATCCAGCTTTATTAATATGATCTTCTTCTATTTATCTAGCTTACTGCAGTGTTCAACAAGTGTGTTATAGCAGCCACTGAGTGAACGCACAGAGTAACGGCATAACTTTCAACACTCACATGTATTTTTAGTATGATTTCGACAGAGTAAAGCAGGGCTATGTTACCCCAAATTTTAATTTGTCAATAAAGTGACCTGAATGATTTTTAAATGTTTCGACTCCACAAGGCGTCAACAGGACAGTTCACTGAAGCCTTGCCTTATTTCTCAGCATTGATCTTCCAGAGTTGATATCTGCAGCTTTGATCCAGGTGTTTTGCAGGTCTGGATCCGTGTACTGTTAGAATAATTCTTTATAAGATCTTGTGCTCAAACGGGTACCTTACGTACTAATGAAAAAGGAAAATCTTAAAAAGCATCATATGACCTTTTTAAGTCTGAGAATGATTCACTGGTCTATGAAAAGAATTGTGAAAACGGTGACATCATGCGTATTACATGTTCAGTCTATAGGTGCGTAGTGTTTTGTTTACCAAGTGATATCGCCAACTACTGGCCTGGCATGAATAAGACAGCGTTTCAGTTGTTCACGGATCTGTGTGAAGTGAACCGGGATCGTTTTGACAATGTTGTCATTTCTATGCAATAAAAGGCAAAAGAAAAAGTTTCCATTTTTAGAGCCTCGCTGTCGTGTGAACGTGCCGATACCGTGATCAAACTGCCTTTGACTCGCACCAGTTTTATTTGATAACCGTTTGGAGGATGTACTCAACATTTCATCACTTAGTTATAGGGGTGTAACAATATATCGTGTCACAATATATCGCAATACAAAAATGCAACAATATGTATCGTGGATAGTGATAGTGTGTAAAATTCACCCACAATAAAAATGACTGTGTAAGGAAATAATTCAAGTTTTCAGAGTTTAAGTGTCAGTACTACATTAAACTACTATATATAATGTTGAATATAATATATGAAATGCAATGGGGGAATATTTGTGGGTCCTGATAATGCCAAATGTCTGATGTTACCAGTAAAAAGTGGCTTACATTTATTATAAATATATCTAGTCAGTGACAGAGAACAAGCATATTCATCTAAAATAATTCAGTATTTTCAGCTTCAGAATCATGAATATTGTTATTCTGGCGTCTCTATTGTCCTGTGCTTTGGGTTTCAGCACCAATCCAAGAATATTCATTACACACTCAATGTAACACCAAATTTAGCATTTTAATCAACGGTACATTTTGATTGCCTTTTACCACATGTCTTGCTGTAATATCGTACCGTGAGTTCAGTATCGTGGTCGTGACATGAGGGTATCGTTACACCCCTACTTAGTTAAGAAAATCTTATTTTCCTGAATAATATTGTTTATCTTTGGCAATACAATGATTAAAACTAAAGTTAGACCTTCACAAAGGTCTAAACCAGTGAGTGTTGCACAATTTGACATGACGTGTGCTGTTAAGTTGATTTCAGTAATTGAGTAATTGTTTCAGTAATCTTTTTATTGTAATTTTTGTAAAGCTACTCCCCAGCCCTCCTGAAAACCAATGTTTCCATCGAGCTTTTAAGAGATCTCTTACTGAAATGTAATACTCCATTTTTTTTTTTTTTTCATCTCTTATGAATGAATTCTGGGAGATGAGCCCTGGCGCTTAATGTGGCGTGCTGAATGAGCTGAACTGGGCGCTGTGGGTTTGCTGGGGGCTTTTCGATCGTTTTCAGTTACAGTTGTGATCGGGCCCGAGTAGATCCAGCAACAATGAGCTGCTTTGTTGAATGAGATGAGCTTACCTCGCACGCCACTGAACTCTTCCATTCACATTTATACAGGAGGAGTGGAGAACCTCTAAACCAGCCGTGAACCTCCGTGCTTTTTTACTTTCTTAGATTCAAATAGAGGAATCAAGAACTGACCTTATAGCTGACCTTCATACATTCAGATGAACATGTAATGACCTGCTCTGGCTCGGAAACAACTTTCCTTTTTGTCTAATACCCTTTAATTTTTCACCTGATATAAACACTTTCAGTCTCTCTCCAGTTTTCATTGATTGAATCAAGACTGCAAACACGGTTTTAAGAAACTGCCTGTCTCAGACGATGTCTATTCACTTTCAGTTCACATGTTTATGAGGTCTAACCTTCCCAACATGGCTCATAACTGTCTTTGCTGCTGAAGGTTAGATCAGAGTCTGTTACTCTCATTTATTCAATAATGAAACTAGTCATGAAACAGCCACAGCTGAGACTGAAAGTTGACATGCCGGGCTGCTCAAACATTTCCATTCGTTCATTAATTTGTTCTCTTATCCAATACAACTTACAAATGAGGAACACTTGCATTTTCTTTTTCCAACTTAAAATACAATGTTTTGGTCTTACAGATAAGAGTAATACGTCATTTGAAACTCAAAATAACAAGAAAACGCTGTGGCTTTGTAAAATAAATAAAACAAACAGGGTTTGTTTCTGCTGTCTCGGTTTCTGTGGACTTGAGCACTTAAAGAAAAAACACCTCAGTGTATACTTGCCTCACAGACATGACAAATACATCTATACATCTATATATGCAATTAGAGGCTCATTATTATGATTTATATGGCTTATTAATATACACGTGATTAGTCGACTAATTGCTTAAAAGAACA
The DNA here is from genome assembly GCA_900092035.1 of Leuciscus waleckii. Taxonomy (NCBI): domain Eukaryota; kingdom Metazoa; phylum Chordata; class Actinopteri; order Cypriniformes; family Leuciscidae; genus Leuciscus; species Leuciscus waleckii. Next base: position 33,487,893 of record FLSR01004887.1, on the reverse strand, counting down.
ACTTCTAGTCGAGGGCAGCCCTACTGGACACTAAAATAAAGTAAGTATATCACGAACAAAACCACCTCAAATATGTTAGTGTGTGATATATATATATATATATATATATATTGACTGGTTCTGTAAAGTTTTTGTGTGGCGTGGCTTTCATTGTGGAGTTGATGGTAAATTTAAAGTCATTCTCAGGACTTTACAGTCCATGAAAGTGTCATCTGGTTCAGAGAGACGTACCATCTACACAGCCAGATGTGGAAGCTCTGTGGTGAAGTACAGTAATACCACACTGCCGGCGAGCCCTCTGACCTCTGCTTTCGTTTAAAGCCCTCCTCCCCGTCCCCCCACAGAGAGTATGTGGTAGTAGCTCGATAAACAAACACGCACAGGAAGTCAGCACATTTCCCAGAGTGCACACATGTGGCAGATCTGAGAGATGTGCTGCTCTTCGTGTGACGTCAGGCGGCGTACACGTGCGCGATGGTAATGTTTCCTGACACACACACACACACACACTCTCTGTAGAGCCTGACCTGACGGAGCGGCTCAGATTCGGGATGGACCGAAGTGCTCCCTCCTGTTTAGAGCACTTCTGGCGCATTCCCATGATCTGAGATTTAAACCGTAATGAAATGAGCAGAACAGCGACCCATTCACCGCATACTAATTGAAACTGTGGTGGGATTGTTTTCCATGATGCATTTGGAGTCGCATGGGTAAAATGGGTCTTCTGTTTACTCTAATGGTTAATGATGTTATTTACTTTAAGATCAGTCCATCAGCGTCCCTCTCTGAGAGAACAACACCGCCGGTATCTCAGGAGCATTGGAGAACATCAGAGCACAGTACATCTTCATGAGCTTCATGTCCATGGCGTGAGTGTTCTGAAGGACAGTGTGTCCCGCCAGAGCTTCATGAGCTGAAGACACGGGAGACTGCGGACTCTAGTGCGCTCATGCCCAAGCTCAGTGTGAACCGAGGAACCGGTGGGACTATCCTGAGCTGTGTGTGTGTGTTTGGTGGAAGTGTCCCAGAGTGCTGTGTGTGTGTTTGGTGGAAGTGTCCCAGAGTGCTGTGTGTTTGGTGGAAGTGTCCCAGAGTGCTTGTCATAGAGAAGTAGCTGAATCTGTTTGAGTCTGCCAAGTAGATCTTGTACTGAGCAGACTAAGAGTTTGGCATGGATTGTCGTCAACACATATACACATCATTTGGTAGTAAAACATAGTGATAAGGAGAGTGTTATTTTGAACTGCTTTTTATCACTTAATTAGAAGCACCACCATTTTAAAACGGTGTCTTCTGTTACACAGCGACTCCTGAACAGGCATTTACAAGTTTATTTTAAAACGCAAAGTATTGAAAATAAAAAATAAAAGCTCTGTGAACAGTTTCATATTTTGCAAGATTTACATCAGGTAATCTAGAGATCTACACACACTTGCAGTCTTCACGCCTACTTGAACACTCGGGCCAAATACAGGAAATACGTCATGTAAGTAAACGAGTGGTCAAGACCGCAAGTGTCGGTAATAAGCTGCAATGCATGCTGGGAACTTGCACAATATTGTGCAACAAAATTCTGTTTGTTCAGATTGCTAATTTATACAATTGGACAACATTTGGACCAGTTTTGAATCCAAGTAAGGTCACCAAAACCACTTTAGTTAGAAACATGTTTAGTGTATCATTAGTTCACACAAAATAATAAACTGACTCCTAATAAAAAAAAAAATTTCAAGCTAGTTTTTTTTAAATCTTATTCTTTTTTTTTGCTAGATTATTGTATTCATAGTGCACTGTTGGACATTTTGCAACAAAACTTTTATGGCGTGGTATTTATACGTGTCAGTTTTATGACGCTACATATGCCGTATGTCAACTAAAGTTCAAAGTTCAGTTTTATTTGTAGAATGGATGGCTTTATTTGGAGTTTTCTATTTCTCCAGGTACCGTGCCGTTAGCTGGCGACATTAATGCATTAAGATTATGAAGATATTTCTTCTAGTGATATCATAAACGGTGGTTTCAGCCTTTAGTCGAGTGTGCTTTTCCAGTTTTCATATTCTCAAATCAAGACATTTAGGCTTTGGTCTGGTTAATGGAAGACAAGGGACTTGCTTTGCCTCTTTCGGCGTCTGTGTTCATATTCTGGGATGTGGGGGAGTGGGGGAGTGGGGGGGAGGGGGGACGGGTCGATCTGACACCGCTTCAGACTGGGAGAAAATCCACTAGATGATCCTGGGTTCTCCCAAAGTGCTTTTCTCCATTCTGTCACTGATGGAGTTTGGGTTCTTGCCACTGTTGCCTTGGCTTTTGGCTCGCCTAGTTGGGGACATTAATTTAATATTCAACAATAATATTGATCTCCTGCATTGACACCATTACATGAGAACTGAACTGAGCTGGACGATGACATCACGGTTTTCTGCAGAGCGGCTATATATATATATAATGAACTAAATTAAATAACTTTTTTACAACAGAAATGAACCATCACTGAACTCACTTAAGCTGGACTGTGATGCTATTGTCTTCTAGACACAAACTTTGTTGCATTATTTTCCTGTTATCACTGTAAAGCTGCTTAAATAAGGTGACTTGACTTGAATGGTTTTAGTGGAAATGACTTATTTTTATGGTTGAATCATTGTTACCCGTTCGGTGAGATTTCAGTAACTAAATAAAATGTCTGCAGAATTTTAATGATCATTCTTTAAGAATACTTGTTAAACTTAAAACATACCTGATTTGTATTTGAAATTAATAATATTAATATTATTTCAATATTTGAATTTTATACAGTAATGTCATGTCACACCGCAGGACATATTTTGCCTGGAGCTGTGAGAAAAGCTTAATAAATTACATAATGAGAAAAAAAAAATCTGCTAACCTCTAACAGTTTCAAAAACAACAGTATTTGAACTTTACAAATTCATACAATTCTCAAGCAGTTTTGAACTTTGTTTTAAAAAATGCTGTTTCCCCCTTATTTGTCCTTTCCCCTAGTACTGTTATCGGCAGAAAGAGAGAGAGATCAGTCAGAATGTGGATGCGTGTCGTTCTCCAGCATAACTGTGTCTCTGCTGAATGTTGTTTTAGTGTTGTGCCGGTGTGCAGACGCCAC
>FLSR01004887.1:33414772-33479772 GCA_900092035.1 Leuciscus waleckii | reverse complement strand
TGAGACATTTCAAAAATATATATTTATTTTACTTTAAACTGCATTACAAAAATTGTTATGTAAACTTCAAGATATAAACCCTCTTGGTTTTGGATTCATCAAGATTATTTTGACCATTGTCTTCAACATTCACAATTACACCGAATGCATTTAGCTATGAGAAAATAAAACTCTTGGTTTTAGCTTGAACAATTGTCTTGTTATTGTGAAATGGGCGATCTGATATTCCTATTCTCAAACAGTGATTAGTGATAGTATCTAGTCTTTTAAACACTTTTATGATGATCATGTTAGATGATAACGGGTGATCATGAGAGTTTGCTCTTCAGCGCAGAGAATCAGAGTTGCCGGATTTACATCCACTTCTCCCGAAAGACATGAGAGTAAGTGGCTGGTGATCTGGGAGAAGAATACGAAGTAAAAGTAAACTATATAGTTATCTAGTCTACACGATGTATTTCTGACGTGAATAAAACACAATGTCAAATTAGAACAGTTTTAATTGTCGCTTCCATAGACATCAGTGTATGTATTTTACAAACTAAATATAATATAGGCCTACGTGTATTTAAATGAAACCTAAATGAAACGTTGTTGTTGTTGGAGAAAACCTGCACAGTTGTGTATGCAAGCACTATCGTGTCCGTCTCACCGAAGCAACACATCGATTTGGTTGGTGTTCGTTCACCGAAAGATGAATGCCATCATTTACTCAACCTCATGTCGTTCCAAACCCATATGACTTTCGTGCATCTTCGGGAAACAGCTGTGGAGATTGCCTATTTCAATTAAATCTGGGAGATTTCTGTCTCTCCATTGAAACTGACGCTTCAAAACTCTCATTAAGAATCATGAATGGAGTAGTTTATATCTGCTCATCCTTTAAAGCAATCGTGTCTCTTCTTGGATTCATGTAGGCTTATTCACATATAAACAGTGATCAGGGGACAGTGTTTGCAGCTTTCTAAATTTGGTTACGGAAACAATGTTTATGTAATTGAGGTCATCAGCTGATTTAATAGCTTGGTCAGCGGTGGCCCTCAAACCTGCGGGGCCCGACGCGTGTGTGTGTGGTTAACAACGCTACTGCTCACACACTGACATTGTAGTAATAACCTTTAAATGAAATGAATAAATTGAAGTAATGTAGGTTGGAGGCTTTCGGTCTAGAGCATGTTATTCCATAGAAAGTCTTCACATCAGACGTATTAATGCCTGTATGTGTGTGTGTGTGATCGCAGGAGCCGTTTGAGGATGGGTTTGCTAACGGTGAAGAGCTGACCCCTGCCGAGGAAGCCGCCGCTAAAGAGGCGTCCGAGTCCAAAGGGGTGGTGAAGTTCGGCTGGATCAAAGGAGTGCTGGTAAGATGACTATACCAGTCAGAAGTCAGGCGAGTTGATGATGTATGACACTTTGAATGAGAGGGTCGTTTGACTTGTGACTTGTGGCAGCAGTTTAAATCAAAGACAGGAATGTTGATGAGTGAGACTTTCCTGCTGTGGGTGATAATTGATCTTTTATGAGTCTGCTATATCTGCTGCCTGTAGAGACTCATATTAGAGGCTGAATGTTAAACTGTCATGCTGTTGTAATGTTTACTATGCTAATGCTCTCAACAAGCTGTGGCTTTGCTCAGGACAGATTATACAAGGAGAGGGGGGGGGGGTTTTAAACCAAAAAAAGGCTTTTTGGGGGGGGGGGGGATTTGAATCCAGAAAAAGCTTTTTGGTTCACAGATCTGCTCTGCTTCTTGTCTCTTGGTCAATATTTTGACAGGTCTTCCTCGTCCTTGAAGTTGTCCTCATTTTCACCTTCCCAGTCTTAACATTTGACACCAAACAGCTTCTCATAGTGTCGACAAGTGAAAATTCATTTTCATCCAAAGTGTCTTTCAAACCACGGCAGGAATTCATTCAGTGTTTGAAAGCGTTGTGTGTGTAGAGGACTGCTCCGGGTTCTCCCACGGCCTTTGCTGTGCCATGTCCGTTACCTCAGAAGAAAATCAACTCTTCCCTCAATTCATTTTTTTTTATAAAAACAAAGCAAAAAACAATTGTATGTGGAGTAATGCTCTTACAGTGAAAGTGCAAGAACAGTTAATGAACATTATAGTCCATGCTGTGTAGTATCGCTTAAACATTATTCACATGAGACTAGTGTGAAAGAATCACACACTGATCTGTGTAAAGTTATATATAATCTCTGAACTTTGCTGTGAAGACCATGTAAATCCAGAGACTCCAGAAAGAGACATGATGTACTTGGAGCAAACTCACACACTAGAATTACAGTAATAATCTTTAAATTGAATAAAAGTAACACGTAACCAGAAGTGTATCCACCTAGAACAGTAGGCACGCCACTAAAAGATAGTTTAGATGCTTAACAGATCACATAAACCACTTAAACACGTCAAGTCACCTTTATTTCTATAGTGCTTTATACAATACAGACTGTTTCAAGCAGCTTTACAGAGATGACAGGAAAATAATGCATTTCAGTTGAAGTCAGTTCAGTGTTGATTCAGTTGTGGATCATCAATTATTAAATTAGTTAAAGCAGTTCTGCAAAAATGATGTCATCGTCCAGCTCAGTTCAGTTCTCACACAACAGCGTCAGATCAGTAATACGATATTAAAGGGTTAATTCACCCAAAAATGAAAATTCTGTCAGTGATTACTCTCCCTCATGTTGTTCCAACCCCGTAGCTTTCGTTCATCTTCAGAACACTAAGATATTTTTTATTAAATCTGAGAGCTGTCTCACTCCTCCATAGGCTGATTGGTAATGGAAATCTGCCGGCCCAGAAAGGTTAGTAAAGACATCGTTAAAATAGTCCAAGTGACTCAACCTTAAGTTTATCAGGCGACGAGAATACTTTTTGTGCGCAAAAAACGAACAAAAATAACGACTTTATTCAACTATTAATGTTCTTCCGTGTGGGCCTCTGTGTGAGTTCACGAGAGCAACGCGACGCATGCGCCAGAACTGAGAAGATGACAGAATTACTGACAGAATTTTCATTTTTGGGTGAATTAACCCTTTGAGGTTCCCCAACATAACATACCATCTCTGTTCTGTTAAAGCCTCTGGAAGTCTGGGAAGGTTTATCTCTTCTGTTACTCTAACAGTGATAACTCTTCTCTGGTGTAATGGACATGCTGTCTAAAGACTTTAGCCCACAGCTTTCCTTCAAACATGGATGGGTTCCTGTCCAGAGGTCAGAGGTCACTGGTCCCGCTGAACGCCACGGCCAGTCCGTGACCTGGTTTGAGAAACGGCTTTGGTCGTTGATGTTCTTGTCAGCATGAGTCTAAACTGCATCCTTCCTCTGTGCAGGTGCGCTGCATGTTAAACATATGGGGTGTGATGCTCTTCATTCGAATGACATGGATCGTGGGCCAGGCTGGAATTGGTAGGTTTGACTTTGGTCGGCCGTGTGAATTAGCACTTCAATTCACAAGCAAACTCTTGTTTTCCATCGAGCTGCAGTCATTTGTCATGCACATGCTGAATGTCGCTGTGAGGCGCTGTGAGTTGACCGGAGAACACTTATGAAGCCGGGCGCACACGGCTCGTGTTTAGTGCTGTCTTTGAGGAGCCGTGAGTCGGCAGAGATGTTCACTGTCCTTTCACATTTTTATTTCCACAGCGTACTCCTGCATCATTGTTATAATGGCAACGGTTGTGACTACCATCACAGGCTGCTCGACGTCTGCCATCGCAACATGGCTTTGTACGAGGAGGTAATCTATAAAAGATGAATTGTGCATTGACATCAATGTAAATCACTGATAATAATTATCATCACACAGGGACCCTTTGAATGGTCTTTGTTTGGATAAAGTTATTCACCATGTGCAAAATGGTCTTTTTTTTTTTGTGTGGTCATTTGGTGTCTGTATATATGATCAAATACCCACTTCAAGCAGGAACACATCTAATCAATCATGACACAATGTGTATTTAATGCATATATTTCTGTAAACATCCAGTAAAGCTGCACGACTCTGGTTAAATCGAGAATCACAATTATTTAGTTTCAAACAGAGATCACAATTGTCCCACAATTCTGAACATACAACTAAACAAAATAACATGTAACCGTCTAGAGGTTTACTAATCATTTACACACATAATGGAAATAGCATTAAGCTCATCTTCAGACAGATGAGTCCTCTTTGCACTCAACATAAATATAATGGAAAAGAGGAGACTTTCAGACTTTTGCAGTGTTTTGTTCTTTGGGGTCTGGAGTAGTATGTTCAATAAGAGATAGTTGATTATAATAGGGTTGATTTTCTCACACCATTGCGAGTTTACATCTGACAATTCAGACTTTTTTTTCCAGAATTCGGACTTTATAACATGCAATTGGGAGATATAAAGTCAGATTGCCTGATATATAAAGTCGCAATTGTGTGTCAAAAAGAATTGTGATGTATAAACTTGTAATTCTGAGGAAAAAAGCCCTTAGAATTGAACTTTATAACTCACAATTGCGAGTTTATATCTCCCAATTCTGAGAAAATAAAGTCCGAATTGCGAGATGTAAACTCGCAATTGTGAGATGAAAAAGTTGCAATTATCTTTTCAAATGTTTTATTCTGTGGCGGAAACAAGCCGGTGGACCTGCAGCAACCAGCTCAGTTTAGCTTGAGAGCAGCTTGACTATGGCGTGTCACACTGTACATTCCCAAACCATGGGTTAACATCCTTATTTGCATATTTGTGGTGTCAGTGTCACTGAGGATGAATGTAGCACTCAAAACGTTTTCATAAAGGCTCTAGCATTGCTCCGGAGCAGGGTTTCATAACCCCAGGTAAAAGTGGTGCTAACCCCGCTTCTAAATTAGCTGTGTTTAGAAGGATGATAACCTGGGGTTAGTGCAGTGAGAAAAACACTTTATATTGTCCCTGAAGTCTTCAGAATTTAGCTGGTTTATTTTGTCCCCGAAGTTTTTAAAATTTTTGTGGTTTTTTTTTTTTTTTTGGCTTCGTAGTCTTTTTTTTAAACTCTGGCTAATTGTCTCTTATTTAATTATTTCCACTAAGGTGTGTTCTCGTCTGAGTGCATGAGTGTGATGACACTTCTAACCCCTCTGGCATTAAACTAACGAAAGCTGAAGGTACACGGCATTACGCTTCTAGTTCTCACAGCTTGTGGGGAAATTCAATAGTGTTTTGAGATCTCAGTGTTTTCTCTCAGGTGATTGAGCAGTTCACTGGCAGTCTGGAAGTCAGAAATGGATAGTTGACCCACTCTTTACTCTGACAGTGTGGAAGCGAAATCAATATTTTTCCATGAGCTCCTCAGGCATTAGTTATGAACCCAGTCATGAGAGGGTGTGTATTTGTAGGATTGGGTGTGTGTTTGTAGGATTGGGTTTGTTTGAGATGCTCATGGATATTTATCTGTCGCTGCCACTCTTTCCAGATAATTTACATTTTCCCACACTCACAGGACATTATACTTGACGTATTTCCTTTTTCAGCATTGCATGCAGGTTTTTTTTAATAGTGTATAAATGTGCTAATGCTTCGTCACTGCGGTGAGTAGCCGTTAATCTGAGATTAGGCCTAATCGTCCCTGGTATTTCAGTAATTTATTAACCCCCCCCCGTTCCCCCCCCAATACATACACACACACACACACACACACACACTTTCATAAATAAGATTGATCTTAAATGCTCACTCGAGTCTGTGCCAATACTCAATCTGGGCACCCTGGAGTCTTTGCCAAAACCGAATTTGGGCCTTTTTTTTTTTTTTTTTTTAATAGGGATGTGAATCTTTTGGAATCTCATGATTTGATTACAGTCGACTCTTGGGGTCATTTCAGTTAAACATTTATTCTCAATATTGAATAAAATTGTGTAGATTTTATTTGCTTTTCAAACTCGTTTTTGAATTTGAATTTATTGTCCCCGGCCCACCTTTTTATATATATCTCATGTTATTGTTATACTTCAATCATAATATATATTATAATAATAAATCACATTTCCTACCTTTTTAATTTAAGATATTGGTATCACTAGTTTTTATTTGTTCTCATGGTACAGTTTTGCCATGTCTGTTTATTGTAATGCATTTTTAAGGGCCATGATTTGCTTATTCGTATGATATATGGCAACCCTTCACTGGAGCTTTAATGAAGAGAGGGAAGAGTTCAGAGAGTAGAAGGAGAACAGCAGTATGCAGTTCAGCAGTAACAGAATCTACCATTAGTGAAATTATGTAATAAGGTCGTTTAAATTGCACACATCTCATAACCGCATTATTATTTTACTCAAGCCCAGTGGAGACTGAGACGCTGCTCAGCCTTTTATATTCGCCTCTCAGTGCTTGAGTTCTTTTGCATCATTAAAATCTGTGATTATCTTTTTTTTAAGAGATCAAAAGAAAAATCTTTAGACTTGATTTCAATATGGCAAGTTTTTTTAAGCATAGCTGAGAGTACTGCACTTGTTATTGGTAACCCAGTATGATCTTATCCACAGGGGTACGTGCTGAGCCCCTTCCTCTTCTCAGTATATACTACACACTGGGACTTCTCATTCAGGCACACAGTTTTCAACTGGTTTGTTGTGACTGATCTGATGGCACACAGACAGCAGGGAGAAAGCAATGCTTCATGTTTAATAATAAGCATAATAACCTACTATAAAACCCCATGAGCAAAATAAATAAAATCTTAAAAAATAGAAGACAAAACTTCTCATGTCTGTAAAAGGGTGTGTCAAATCAAACTCTGCGGTATTTGATAAACATGGTTTTGTGTGGTGAATAAACTCACTGCAGAAAGAAGGAAAACCATCAAAACTTGCTTGAGGTGAGCCACTGACTCGACTTGAATGAGGTGAGCCACTGACTCGACTTGAATGAGGTGAGCCACTGACTCGACTTGAATGAGGTGAGCCACTGACTTGACATGCTTGGTTTGTGTGCACTGCAACTTGAGACTTGCTTGAGACTTGATGATAGGGATGTGTGACCTGCTCCCTTACTCTGCTGTTCATGCATTCAAAGTGGTATGATTTTCACAATATTTTTTAAAAGTCTCTTAACAATGCAAAGGGTGACAAATAAATCAACCTTGAATTGTCTTCTGAAAGTTGATCTGTTTTAATGTGTTCTTCAGGTGGAGCGTATTACTTGATATCTCGAAGTCTGGGTCCAGAGTTTGGCGGCTCCATTGGTCTGATTTTTGCCTTTGCCAATGCTGTAGCCGTTGCCATGTACGTCGTTGGCTTTGCAGAAACTGTTGTTGAGCTGCTCATAGTAAGAGACAATTAAATTATCTCACACAATGCTCATAATTTATTGCTTTAATATGATTGTGTTATGAAGGTAGATAAAATAATCATAATATGTGTTTGTGTCTTTAGAGTTCTGGTGCGCTCATGTTCGATCCAATTAATGATGTGAGAATCATTGGAACCATTACGGTCATCCTGCTTCTCGGCATTTCAGTGGCTGGAATGGAGTGGGAGGCCAAGGCAGGACATTTATTGCGTATTCAGTTTTCTTTGAACATTAGCCAGTTTCTGACCTTTTGAATTCCTGAGTTGTCAACATGATTTTGTTTCATAGGCTCAGATATTCCTCTTGGTCATTTTGATCACTGCCATTTTCAACTACTTTATTGGGTCCTTCATCCCTGTTGAGTCCAAGGAGAAATTTGGCTTCTTCGGCTATGATAGTAAGTGCGATGTTAAAATCATCTAGACTGGTGGTTCTCAACTGGTTTGTCGTGACTGATCTGATGGCACACAGACAGCAGGGAGAAAGCAATGCTTCATATTTAATGATAACCTGCTATGAAACCTCATGACAGCAAAATAAATAAAATCTTAAAAGAGAGAAGACAATACTTCTCATGTCTGTAAAAGTGTATGTTTCAAATCAAATTCTGCGGTATTTGATAAACATGGTTTTGTGTGGTGAATAAACTCACTGCAGAAAGAAGGAAAACCATCAAAATTCAAGAGACAAACTATAATGACAAGCCTTCTGATGAATAAATGAATTACCACTTGAAGGCCACTTGATATCCAAATTAAAACTTTGGTCTTTAATGAAAACCATTTAAGAAACAGTTGTTCAAGATTCTTGTCACAGGCTACTGGTAATTGTTTTTAAAGGTTTTTTTTTTTTCATGTGGTGTTTTCTCTCTCTATTCATCATTCACCTTGTTTTTTATATAATGTAACTACATAATTATCCAACCTCTTTTTAGCTGGCATCTTTGCGGATAACTTTGGCCCAGACTTTCGAGGACAAACGTTTTTCTCAGTTTTTTCCATCTTCTTCCCGGCGGCCACGGGCATTTTGGCTGGTGCCAACATCTCAGGAGATCTAGCAGTAGTGTGCCATTCATTTCCTCACCACATGTTTATTGTTCCTCACATACACGGTTCGTCACTGCCAAGGATCTCTGTATATTTGTAATTTCTCTTAGGACCCTCAACTGGCCATCCCAAAAGGAACACTTTTGGCTATTCTCATAACGGGCCTCGTGTACATCGGTGTGGCCATTTCTGCAGGTAAACGCTGTTAGAATCGCATATCATATGAAGTAGTACTGGATGAGTTGTTTTCTGATTTGATTCATTTGTTGAAAGGTGCTTGCATCGTGAGGGATGCTACAGGTATTGAGAGTAACATTACTCTCAGTGGTGTTGTAAACTGCACTGACGCAGCCTGTAAGTTCGGCTATGACTTCAGTTCCTGCAGACAACTGGTTGAGGGAGGAAAGTCTCCCTGCAAGTTTGGCCTTCACCATGATTTTCAGGTACATCATCAACAGCAGACACTTTTTCTACATTATCACTCTGTTCCAAATCCTAGTGATTTCCCTGAGCAGCATTTTAAGGCTTCGTAGTTGTACTCCTGATGCAAAGACTCTTCCACATGCTAGACTTTGGCCAAAATTAGGTATCCAGCAATACACTTATAAAAGGAAGAGAACGCACCATGATTAGCTTTGAGAGTTTTGCGACAGGCTTTACTTTATATTTGTATTTTTGTTTGTTAGAGTGTCATTATCTGCATGCTAGGGGTGGGCGATCTGACGAGTTTATATCGTGATCGATCTTGAAGATGTCCACGATCTACTTTTCAAGCGAATCATAGAGATCTTGATCTTTTGTCCTTGTAAAATCTGGACTTTTATTTTGACGGCTCTGCGAATGGCAGCGCCTGAGCACAGCGGTCACATTCTCAGTCTTCATTAGTTTACGGTCTCTGTTTAACAGTTTTGTCGAAATACGTTACTGGATAGAACTGTTAAAAACAAACAATGTAAACTGTATATGAAAGAGTATCATAGTGTTTGCTTTCATATTATTAGATAAAGGCAAACACTATTAATACTTTCTCATTTATGTCAGATTCAGCATATGCGCATTTATATCATTTAAACGAATCTTTCAATATCTAATAAACATTTAATTTCACAAACCTTGCGGGCTTAGTAGAATCCAGCTGTCAGATATTCTGAAGTCAATCAACGTGTTACTGTGCGTGACTGTCAGATCAGCTTCACTGGAGACGCACGATCGACAAACTTTAAACCCTTGATTTCTAACTATGCTGCGCTATATTCAGTGGCCCACTGTCATATTCATGTCATTTTCACAGTGCTCTATGTAAAATTAGTGTTAGCTTGTCTTTTTTTGAAAAAAATATGATTCCCAGCGCTTACAAATTAACCAGATTACTGAGTGCCCTGTTGATTACAGTGTTTACTTCCTTTTTATTCATATTTTTTCCAAACCATTTCTTTATTTCTTTATATAAAATACAGTAATATGATTACAGAATCAAGAAGTTACAATCTCAAGCAAGTCGGTTTAATTTAGAGATGGATTTCATTAATTAATTTATAAAAGTTTTCGGCCAGTCTTTAATCGGCATTGGCCTTCAAAAACCAATATCGGACGACCACTAGTTTAATGACTATTTGGAGAACTAATTGTTTAATGCAAGACTGTGTTTTAAATTGTGAAAATAGATCAGTCCATAGGCTTGTTCCAATCTGGATATTCTCGATAGTAGCCTACATCTCAAAATTGGGAAGATTGCAATTCAGATCGTGATTGTTTGTTATAAGATTGTGATATGAAATTTTGGGAAGACCACCCACCCCTACTACATGCTAATGTCAAACTCTACTGGAAGCCCTTGTGGTTCATGTGTGAGCGCTCCGAATCACTTCCATTACAGTAAGGATGTAACGCATTAAGCTTTGGAACAGAAAGACACTGAAAGGTTTGGTGACTGAATGTCTTGTGCTAAAGGTCATGAGTGTGGTGTCGGGCTTCAGTCCCCTCATCACAGCGGGGATCTTCTCTGCGACCCTCTCCTCCGCCCTGGCGTCTCTCGTCAGCGCCCCGAAAGTCTTCCAGTGGGTTCATCTCGAGTGAACAGTAGTGTAGTGTGTGTGGTTCCACTCCAGTGCCTGTGTGAGCTCAGAAATGTTGGAACTTGTCTTACTGGTTTGAGGGATTTTTCCATTTCCCTCAGGCTTTATGCAAAGACAATATCTATCCTGGAATCGGTGTTTTTGGGAAGGGCTATGGCAAGAACAACGAGCCCTTGCGAGGATATTTACTCACCTTTGGCATTGCCTTGGCCTTCATTCTCATTGGTAGGTGGAAATAAACTAATCACATTGTTTTATTCATCACAGATGAGGTCACCTCACTCTGGCATGCACTTGTTTTTCATTTCTCCAGCGGAGTTGAACGTCATCGCCCCCATCATTTCCAATTTCTTCCTGGCATCATACGCCCTCATCAACTTCTCTGTGTTTCACGCGTCACTGGCCAATTCCCCCGGTAAGACTTTCTTCTGCTTGTACGAGTTGTAAAACTGAACCGGTTGAGTTGTGATGAATTCATGCTGTAGACAAGCTGGGTCATGTCTCCACAGACACCAGAGTGCTCAAATATCATTAGTGTCAGTATGGCACATCTCAGCATTCATTCTCTGAAGTGTGAGGAATTTAGATTTTGAATGTTAGGTGCAGTTTTTTTTGATGTTTTTTTTATTATCTGTCATTTTCCATGAATGGGTTAAAGAGTGGGACTTGAAACTGACAGTTGTGTTATTTCAATAAAGCGTCAGTGAAATGAGGTGCTTTAAGGCCCTGATCTATCACATAATCACCACAGACCAATGATAGTCCGAAGGGAAGTTTTCTGGTTTGGCAAGCTGTTCTGAACTCCTGAAACAAACTTTGTGTTGGCTTGATTTTGTGTAATATGATGTAACACCAGTTTGTTCTTGGATTTCGCTAGAAGTATATAACAGCCTTATTATTCAAATATGATGATGTTGATCCACCTCAGGAAGTCATTTTTTTCCATTTATATTAGCATATATTTGAAACCTACAAAATTATAGGGGCATGTGTAAACCTTGATTACGTGATTTATCATTACTTGCTAGCAATAAATATGTAATAACCGCATGAATGAAGTCCTAGGTAAAATGAGTTTAGCCTTAATTAGGAATAATGTGACCATATCCAAAAGATTAACAGTAATTGACAGTAATTCGCAGAAGGGTAGAGTGGTTGAGCTGGATAAATGCAGTCACCAACACAATTTGTGTAGAAATGGAGAGAATGCAGTAGGGGTGTGACGAGACCCTTATCTCACGAGAACGAGACGAGATTTTTGCACAATATTCTATAGAAATCGTCAATGACAAAATTCATGACTGGAAAAATAGCCTTCAGGTGCATTTTGAAATGAAAAACGAATAATTTAGTAATGGATGTCATTTCAGTTCTACTTTATGATTATGAATTATCAAATGCATTGAAAGACAACAATATATAAGCACTGTAAAAGGTTTTGCCACAAACTCAACTGACTGGCTTTTCTCCTGTATGATTTAACACGAGTCTCTTCAGAGCTTACTGTACATTTATGAGCTTCCAGAACTTCTGATCGAGGCCGTGTGTGACCTCATTATTGAACTCTTTTCCACAAATAGAACATATTTATAAAACGGTATAAATAACTAAAATATTTTTTTTCTTAGTCTGATTATGGTTGCACTTATTGTTTGCACTTAATAAAAGTACTCTCTCAGTATTCAAAGTGCAAACAGAGACCAGAGCTACAACAACTACACAGTCCAGAGATAGGACTGATACTGGGAGACAGGCTATTGTATGAAGCCTAATGTGCGCGCATCAGGGAGCTCGCGCTTTACTTTCACTTCCAGATTCGCTATTGCACATACTCTGAGTATCGGGAGCAGCGATGCTGAGCGCTCATTCTACAAGATCATCCGAATCATCCGCCATCATCACGCGATCACTGAACGGTGTCCTGCCGCACTGTGTGCGACTGCAACTCGTGCTGGATGAGCAGAGCAGACGTTTACAATAGTTTACAATGGTTTTTATTTCTATAAAAAAGCAACGCGGCAGTGAGGCGGGACGCGGTGGGTACCGTAATGTAATGTGTGTGTGTGTGTAGCGGTGGCATATTCTATGCTAATTTCACCCTCACGCTTCGTCATGGATATATCGCGAGACAACTTTTCACTCGACGAGAAATCTCATCGCATTTAAGTCTCGCGAGATCTCGTCACACCCCTAGAATTGAGTGATGTGGTCTTCCCATCATGCTACAAGGGCTTCTCACGGAGTTCACAAAACTTTGCAAAGTAACCGTTCCTATGTAAGGAGAGGTTTTTGTTGTACTGTAGAGTGTGTTACTCAAACCTTTAATACTGAATGAAAATGAAAGTCTTTTCTTTTCTGAATGGCATCTTGTAATTGACTGTATTTCTTGTTTTTGAAGTTATAATTTTACACATTTCTTTATTCTTTGTGTAAAGAGGTTTGTTTTTCCCTCAATACCAAAGCTCTAGAAGACCAGCAGGTAGATATCTTCACTTCTGACACTCTATATAGTCTTGCATGAACATAAAGGGTACGTGTAGATTTCCCACATGATATCTCACACTCACAGACACCATTTAAAACGCTTCTGTACCCTTTATGTCATGTAGTTTCTGTAGCATTACAAGGTAATCGTGACTCCACTAAATCCCATTACTCTAGTACATGTCCTGTGTTCAAGAACCCTGCCTAGCTGTGGTAACTGCTATGTATCCTAACTGATGCTAACTTCATTTAATCAATTCTGTTCTCATGCTTTTATAAAACTGTGACATTTCAACTGTATTGACTGTGACTGATTTGTGTTGTAAAGACTCTAGAACATTGAGAAGCTTTGACACCGTTAACAAGCTCGTATGAAATCTTCTGCTTCTGGACGCTGTTCAGAGAGACGTCCCTTCCCCACTTTCACTAGCAGCTCTCAGTTGTCCTGTCACACACACCCGTGTGCCATTGTTTGTGTCCCATACTGTTACGTAACTTGGCAGAATGGCACAGTTAGCACATTCGTACCACAAAGAACTATTGTTGGTTTTATCCCAACTATCGTTCTGAATGTTGGCTCCAGTTGATGGTTGTAATAAGGGTATTTTAACCTTTTACCATGTTGCCAAATCCTAACCCATAGTACCTCAGGCCCGCTGGGTTTTGACTGGAGATCTCTAAGTGTTTGTTCCATGTTTGTTGGGCAGGATGGAGGCCGAGCTTCAAGTACTACAACATGTGGGCGTCTCTTGCTGGGGCAATCCTATGTTGTGTCGTCATGTTTATCATCAACTGGTGGGCGGCCCTCTTGACCAACGTCATTGTCTTATCTCTCTACATCTACGTCAGCTACAAGAAACCAGGTGAACATGAGTACCAGTCATGTGTTCTTCAGCACAGACATTTCCTAACTAATGCCTCCATGGGTTGTAGTTCTAATGCGGTCTTGCATTTTCTGTAAAGCTACTTTGAAACGATGTGTATTGTGAAAAGCGCTGTACAAATAAATGTGGATTGAACTGAATTACAGATGTGAACTGGGGTTCGTCCACTCAAGCGCTGACCTATCATCAGGCCCTGACACACAGTTTACAGCTGTGCGGAGTAGCGGACCACATCAAAACCTACAGGTAATGGAGCGTGTGTGTGTGCTTCATGCTTGTTCTACCTGTAACTATTAATTGTAATTGTAAAAACTTATTTCTATAGTGTTTCAGATTATTTTCCCCCTTTGGTTTAGTTTCTACTGAAGGCTTGTTCTGATGATCTTGACTCGTGTATGTGTTGGATCTATTCATTATCACACTGAATGTATTTGAGGCTGTTGGTGCTTTAAGGCTGGAATAAACTACATGACTTTTCAAATCTGCATCATGCACTAAACCAGTGCTTCTCAAACCTGTCCTGGGACTCCCGCCATCACACTTTTTTGGTGTCTCCCTCATCTAACACACCTGATTCAACTAACCAGCTCATCAGTTGTGATTGCAAGGCGAGGGCTGCGTCTGAAAGCTGAGAAATGTTCAATGTTGGCTTCACCTCCTGTCTTCTGAGATACTGTCATCTGATCGATTTTTGAAAACATAGATGTACGTTCGCTGCAAAAGTTTCCTACAAAGTTATCGTCTGATAAGGCAGCGTTTTTGCGCACGAAGGTTCCTCACAAAACTGATTTCGGACAGACTTCTAGGCAGCGTAACGGTTTAAATATCTACAATAAAATGGAGCGAGTTTTGGTGAAAACTAAACGAATATTTAATTACTCGCTAGAAATGACATAAGTGGAAAACATTGGTCAAAAACGTACACTTACACACAAATTGACGACCAACAGCAAAGTTCGGATGCCATCCTTCTTTTTCTTGCTCAACTGTCACAGAATGGAAAGCACAGGATTGTGGGATATCAAAGGCAGTGAAGGATACATCTATGCTGCGTTCACAAACTGACGCATCCCTTGTATTGCAATCTCTACTAATGAGGCAACAGGTCGGGTGCCTACGTTTTCGGACGCAGCCTTGAGTTGTGTGTGTTCAATGAGGAAGGCATGCAACATGTGCAGAGGTGGGGGGGTCACAGGACAGGTTTAAGAAGCACTGCACTAAACGACACACGCCACCAGATCTTGTGCTTAATTTCCTAGAGATGCATGATAAATGACAACAAGACAACAAAAATCGTCAATCTGCAGACTGGCTTTGACTTTCAGCAACTAGTGTTGACTTTTCCAGACTGCAAACCGGGGCAAAAGTTGTGTAGTGTATTCCAGCTTTCAGATGCTTTATCCATGTGCTCAAGCTCTAGAGAAGATGTTCGAGAAGACGTGGAGCATATCATCTGATTTAGTGTACTTTAGTATGTTTATTGTTACTACTTTGTAGTGATAATGATTACAAAGTTGACTGTTTCTACTTTTTAGGGATAATGATTAAAAAGTTGAAAAAAAAAAAAAAGAACTGTTTCTAGAACGGTTCCAAAGGACTTTTGCTGTGTACCACTTACAGTTCTGGCCGTGACCCACCAAAGCCTTTTACACATCACTTAACTGGGCTGAATAATAGTTTGATAGTAAGTTTGTAATTATGAGTTGATTTTAGTAATCACTCAGAGTTAAAGTCCCCTTGTAGTCAATAATTGTATCCTTAAAACTCATTTTGATAACCATAATGACATTTAGGCGTTTTTTTTCCCCCCCTGCCTTAAAATAGCTTGAATGTAACTCGACACTCTTGCCTCATTTGGTATACTATGAATATGCAAATGAGCCCCGCCTCCACTCACTCACTCAGCTCAGAGATCCACTGGTTGACGATCACACGTTGATCTGATTGGTTACAAGGTAGTTTGTGACGTCAGAAACACCAGCGATTTCAAAGCGTGTTTTTGAGACTGTCTTTGGTTCACTGCAGTTTTAAGGAGGAAATACTCAGCAATGCTGTCGACTTATGAACTTACACATGGTTTGTCTTAAAGCATATTAAAAACACCACATGGACACATAAACTACATTAAAAGCTGGATTTACACCACAGGGGGACTTTAATAATGATCAATCCCCCAAACCAAGTCGTCATACATTTGTATTTTTTTATGTGGACTCAAAAGAAAAGCCATAAGGTAAATGACAAAACACAGTTAATTGCTGTACATAACAAATTATTAACTTAACATATTAAGATGAAAATTGTCAGCATCACAGTAGCATGGAGTGTGGATAGTAATAAGTGCCAGAAACAAGCCCTCCACATACTGAAATGGAGATTGATTTTCTACGTTTGATATGGAGGATCTATGGAAACAATTGCAAAGTAATCCTGTAACATGCAATGACCAATGTGACGAAGCTTAAATGTTTAAATGTTTAATTCGAAGTATATGATGTTATGGATAATTTATTCTAATGGACCTCTTTTGGTTTTACCCCTAAACATTGACTATCCCAATAACTATCAAACATGTACTAGCATGTAGTTAAGCAAAGTGCCGTCATAATTCATAAGTCTGACTCCAGGCAAAGTCAAGGTTAGAGCTTCAATGGTCGCTTGACTAGTTCAAGCTTGAAAATCTTTGTCATTGATTGTTCAACAAAAAGTATATATTTTTCTTTAAATGTTATCAAAATATGTAAAATGATTGATTGACTAAGACATGCATGAAAAATCTAATGGAATTGATGAGGGAAAAATAGATGTATAGTGTTTTGTTTAATTATGAGTGCTCTAGATTGACTGATCTTCAGTGTAAAGTGTGTGTGCTCAGACTGAATCACATGTTGAGCGCAGAGGAAGAGTTGCTAGATCCTCCAGGGTCAGAGATTACCGTTTTTCTGACAGTACCTTCAAATCAAACGCATAATCCTGTTTTATTCTTAACATTTTTGCTTTGAAGCTCTCTAATCTGAGCCGTGTGTTCTGCACTCGACTGGACCGATGACCCTAGAGGTCATGAGAACGTAATGCACGGCACACTATGTGCTGCTTTTGCCTGATGTCGCAGTTTAAGGCGCTTTGTACGTTGGCGTTCATTAAAGTGTAATGTTCTGAGGATCTCGCGGTGTGTGACGTTCAGATGACATGTGCTGGTGTGTCTCTTCTAGGCCTCAGTGTCTGGTGATGACTGGAGCTCCAAACTCACGGCCAGCCATTCTTCATCTGGTCCATGCCTTCACCAAGAACGTGGGTCTGATGGTGTGCGGTCACGTGCGCATCGTGAGTACCTTCTGTAACGTCTGATATCTGTCAGTACGTGGAGAGTGTGTGTGTGTGTGTGTGTTTAGGAGCGAGTAGAAGGTTGTGCGATCTGTTTTTGACTGTGCTAATTGGCACATGTTCTTGGAGTAATAAAACTTCCCTGAACTCAGTGGGGACAGTGATTATAGTTGTATAGAAAATAAAGCGTCTCCTTTAGGGGTCCGTGTGGACCATGCTAATAGTGCATTGTCTGGAAAAGCTTCCATGAGCTCATTTCACAAAACACGTTCCTGGAATCTAAATCGCACCAGGTTGGTTGAAACCAGAAACCAGCGCCTGTTTCTCCACGTTTTTTTCTCCATTCTGTCACTGATGGAGTTTGTGTTCTCGTCTCTGGCTCGCTTAGCTGAGGACACTTAATATTCAACAGTATTATTGATATGACTGTACACTGACACTGAGAACTGAACTGAGCTGGACGATGACATCACTGTTTCAGCAGAGCTGTTTATTCATGAATTGATCTCATTTAATAATTGATGATCTTTACACAGTTATAGAAGTGAATCAACACTGAACTGAACAATGACTCTGTTGTCTTCTAGAGCTCTTTACAGCAGAACTGAACTCTGTTTGCATCACTGATCATGAAGCTGCTTTGAAACAGTCTGTGTTGTAGTGTATAAATAAAGGTGACTTGATGTTCCTGTGGCGTCACTTCATCTGGTCTCTTTCCTTTGGTTTCTGTGTTCGTTCACAGAGTTCTCGGCGGCCCAACTTCAAGGAGTTGAACAGTGACATGGTGCGCTACCAGAGGTGGCTCCTCAACAACAACTCCAAGGCATTTTACACACCCGTGGTGGCTGAAGACCTCCGGCAAGGAACACAGTACCTGCTGCAGGTGTGTGTGTGCGTTTTCAATTCTGAGGGGTTTTTATAGTCCTTTTCACAAAATATTCGTTTAATACTTGTTTTTAGGATAGTTAATTATTTTTTAATTTTTTTTAACTCCTACAAGTTTTGTCCAATGTTTACCAAAGTTGGCTCACATAATGTGCATGTCAATCCTTACAAAGTTACTGCATTTTTAACTTTAGTGTTTTCATTGGTCAGAAGCTCATTTGCACCAACTGGACTAAAATCCCTTGGCCTCTTTGGTTCCTGCTCAGTTCAGTGTTCACGTGACCCTGTAATCTGCTCACTGCGGACTTCTGTGCTTTAACCTATTTTAAGATATTTACTTCTGCTGTGCGTTTGCTGATTTGACCTACATTATGGGGCCAAAACTGGCTTCCCAAAACCTGACTCTCTACATTATTGGACATGCTAACTGTGGATCAAAAACACTGAATAAGCATACTGAATGTTTTAGTTAAAAATGCAAATGAGTTTGGTTATAGAAAATGTCTTGAGCTCAGTATTAAAATAATTTTTTGCCTATGGAAAGTCCTAATAAACCAATGTGTGTGTGTGTGTGTGTGTTTTCCAGGCTGCTGGACTGGGCAGATTGAGGCCAACACTCTGGTGCTGGTTTCAAAAACGACTGGCGTATTGGAGATATAAAGGATGTTGAGACCTACATAAACCTAATACAGTGGGTTTAATCTTCTGTTTCAGATCAATCCACTATTAATAATTATCCTCTTGAATTAGTGTCATCAGTTTTTACTATGCTAGTACAGTTTGTTTCCTGAAATCTGGTTACGTCCCAGAGTCATCCATGTAACATGAGTTTCTTGAGTTTTTGGTTTTGCTGCAGTAGAGCGAGAAATAGATGCAAAAATGTGCAAAACAGCTTGTGACCGGGGCAGCAGTGGCGTCAAAGACACTCGCGCTCAGAAGTGCTTGTACTTTATCTACAGTGCTTGATTTGTAAATTAATAATTGCAAATTATTAAAAGGCGCCGTGACCGACACTGACCAATCAGCTCCCAGAACACACACAATGACGTGTGTGTATTATCCTGTCGTGTGTATAGCTGCACTGAGGCCAAGAATCATGCAGTTGATCAGTGGTATTCTCTCACCGACGACGTTGTTGCCTTTTCCATTACATGGATTTCTGATTCTGACTGATCAAACTCCCGTTGCTCGTGTCTCCTGCTATCCTGATTAGTATTAGCAGCTCTATCGGGATCTCTTTTGATCAGAAACACCATCAGCTTTAATCATGGATATGGAAAAGGAATATATGCTTGACTGTCTTTTTGACATTTGGCGATATTAACTTATTTTTATTAGAATAGTTCATCAGGGATATACACTCTCTTGAACTTAAGGAAGCTGATCAAAAATATATATGCTGAGGGCCAATAGCAAAACATAACCTCCAAAATAAATACATTTGCATTAACCCGCGCTTGCTCGGTCTCACACGCACGCACTGTCACCATGTAATACACTTGTTTATGCCGGATCATTTAAAAACAAATGTCGGAACGCAAAAATCTAAAATCTGACATTTTCCGGAACAAATTAAGCACTGGTATCTACACACAGTAGTTCCTTCAGGCGGACCACTCCAGTGATGATGAGCGTTGCAAACCTCACACACAATGTTGAACATTTATACATGTTTTCTGACATTGTTTGTCATAAACGTGCCCTGTCCTTTTCAGGTGCACTTATGTCTGTCTAGTGCATGTACAGCTGATGAACGTCTGGTAGAGGTTTATGAGCAAATCCAGCTTTGAAGTAAATGGTTTGGGTCTTCCTCCTGAGAGACATTAACTCTTGTTTATTTGTGTGTGTTTGTGTGTGTGTAGCGATGCGTTTGATTTTCAGTATGGTGTCGTCATTCTCAGACTGCGAGAGGGACTCGATATTTCTCACATTCAAGGCCAAGGTACAGTGCTGTACAGTTATTACTACACGATAAGCATATTTTGTCAAATGCTGTTGAGTTATTGTCTGTTAGCTTCAGGAGAGTGTGTAATCAGCGGTTCACTAGCTATGAACTACACAAGTATGATATTGATTCTGTTCTTATGAGACGGAATGTAAAGGAAAGTATTTGAACTCTTTAAAGTCTTTGAGACCGCATGATGTTCACAGCTGGACATGCGTGATTATAGACGTTTAGTGTTTGTCCGTGTGAAATTGTCCATGTAATGAGGTCATTTTCTGTTAACTTGCCATTCACGCTAAATTTGAGTTTGCCTTGACCCTTTAAAGCTGAACTTTGCATTGTCTCTAAAGATGATTCTTCAGGTTTGAAGGATGTGGTGGTTTCGGTTGACATGAGTAAAGACTCGGATGGAGACTCGTCCAAACCCTCCTCCAAGGCCACCAGTGTCCAGAACAGCCCAGCCGTCCAGAAAGGTTAGCAGCACCTTCTCTTCTCTCTGTGTTCATGGAGAAGCTCTGGTTTTGAAGTTGCACTTCGCACATGTTCTTCACAGAGTTATATGTATCCTTTAAATAATCTTCTGTTCTGGGAGAAAATGCTGAAAGCGAAATCTCAGATGAGATTATTTCCCAGGAGTTTAGTAAAATGTTCCTCTTCGGCAGTAGTTGCTCAGAGCAGAATGTATGTTGACCTTCCGATCCTTCCTGTCCTTTGGGGCCGGTTCTATCAAAAGCATTTCACTTCCTAACTCATCCACACTCCATGTGTTTTCTGAAATGTCTTCCCAATACAACACAACAAACAACAAAGCGTGTTCTCAGATGTGTGTGAGCTGGGAACAGTGCGAGTGTTTACACGGCTTGTCATGTTTGTAGTTAGTCTATGATAAATGACTTGGAGGGCTGAAGTTTGGGCCCTCTCAGCACCATCTGACATCACAGGGCTCTCTGAAGGCTGAGAAAATACTCATAAAAAACAAATATAGCTGCAAGCGGCGATCAGCAGGGGTCAAGCAGATGAGAGAACTGGAGACATGAGCAGAACTGCCGCTTCATTGATCAGATGCCTTGAGGATTTTAGTGAAGCAGAATCGGCTGAAATTTGGCCTGTCACCAATCGTCCTAAATGTGCGTTCACAAGTGTTCAGGTCTTCCCCCACACCTGAAGTGTTCATTGGCTTGCATTTGCCAAATTTCTAGGACAACACTGACAACATTGGTTTCTAAATGCACATTTGATTTGGGTGAAGTAGGACTAACAGCCCTTATGCACTGATGATACCCCAGATGATGTTTGTGTATAAAAAAAAAAAAAAATTCCCTTCATCTAAATGGCATAATTTGTCAAAAACAAAAAACAAAAACACTTCAGCTACAATGCAGAACACACAGAAATGAAGTGACACCATTACATATCCGTAGATGAGAACAAATGCAAACACACACATTGAAACGCATGTAACACACACAACCTCATGTTCAGGTTTGACTGTAATGTGGCAAAAACTGATAAAACAAAAGAATGCTAAACTTTGACCAAAGGCCATTTTATTCTCATAATACATATTTTATTTCTTAACAAATCAAAATGGAAAAACGTTTGGAAAGATGTACACCTGTGTGGAAGCGGTGAATGATCCATGAGTAATCCTCTGCTTTCACCTGATGGCTATAGGGCTAAAAAGTTACATGCTTTTTGATTTTAAAAGTGTTTGTTTTCCAGTTGATGGCGCAATCTTCTGTTCTTTAATGGAATTTTATATAAACGTGTGTGTGTGTCTCTCTCTCTCTATCTCTCTCTCTCTCTCTCACTCTCACACACACACACACACACACATTGTCACATGACATTGCACTGTCTGGGTTCTGGGGTTGAGTGCACATCCTAAACAAACAGCACATGAGGGCTAGATTTGGCTTCTCAGAGCGCCCTCTATAGGGCCCTATGAAATGGGTTATATTTTTTATTTTGTGCTCCTCCTCTAAGTCCACACTGTGGTGTCGCAATGCGGTGTAGACTTCTGGGTAATGGTCCACTGTGAAGATCGCGAGCAGCAGCCTGATCATGCTCACGATCTGCATGACCAGCTCTGTGGATGAGTGTGTGCCGTCATCAGTGTGTGTTAATGATGAAGATGATGAAGAAGATGATGCAGCTCTTGAGGTTTCCCCAGCCTCATAATAAACTGCAGCAGAACTAATGTCTCTGTTTTTGACTGACGCACGTTTCCCATCGCAGCGTTAGCAGACTTTAACCCTCTCATGTTTTTCTCCAGATGAGGATGATGATGGCAAAGCTCACACTCGGCCGCTGTTGAAGAAAGGCATGTTTCTCTCATTCTCACTCTCCGCTCATTCTGTCTCACACCTGCATGCACCTTTTCTCTGCAGCATTTTAGGAAACGCCGCTTTGAGTGTTTTCTGCTGGTGTGACCTCTGACCTGATCTAGATGTGTTAGTGTGTTTCAGCTCCAATGATGTCACTTCCTGTCACGTTCTAATTCTCTGTGTCTTCCTGCAGGGTTGCTTGTCTTTCCCACTGAAGAGTCTGCTTCCGTCTCTTTCCTTTCTTCTGTCTGCTTCTGGATGATTGTTATTATGTGTGTGTGTCCTGATCTGGAGTGTGATGGTGTGTGTTTGTGACTCCAGATAAACGGAGCCCGACGCTTCCTCTGAACGTAGCGGACCAGCGGCTGTTGGACGCCAGTCAGCAGTTCCAGCAGAAGCAGGGCAAGGGGACGGTCGACGTGTGTGGCTCTTTGATGATGGGGTGAGTGTAAAACACAATTGACCATTCGCAAAGACCCGCCCCCTTTGGTTACTGTTGCTATGTCCGACAAGCCACGCCTCTCTCACGCCACACCATGTTCTCACACGGTGAACAATACATCGCGGAGCAGAGAGGACACTGACAACACACTGACACACAGGACAGACCAGGGTGCTTTTGATATGAAACAAAGTCTCAACTTTCAAATTTGGTCATTTAAAAAAGAAAGAAATTTAAACACATGCTGTTTTGTGGCTCTTTAATGTGTCGTGACAGATCGCTCAGTTAAAGCGCCTCGTGAACCGATCATCTCTTCCTTCTTGTTCATTTACAGCATCAAATAAACATGAATGAACATCAGAAGGAATGTTTCAAACGTGGAGAGACGTCAGTACACTCTGATAATCTACTAACTCTCCTGACTGCTCTGTCAACAAAAATGATGGATTCTGCGGATGGCGGATTATGATTGGTCAGATCACCTGTCAATCAAACTCTCTGCGAAGGGTGAATTGCGATGCATCGTGAAATCTGACGTTTGGTCACAATTCGATTGGGTTTATATGGGAATGATTCATTAAATTCTTCAAAATATGTTGGGAAAACAAATGGAAGAAGACGAAATGCAGCATGGATAAAGTATCATGAGACTCAGAGGTATACCGTGACCGCAGAGTCATTTACCTGGATCATACACCGCTGCCGGCAAAGGCAAAGTGTCCTCTTTTTGTAAGCAAAAGTTAATGTTCTCGCGGAGTAAACCGGGGAAAGCTGCTTAGCTTTCTGTCTGGAGTATCTCCAGCGCTGCCAGAGAATAAGAGAGATCAGGAGAGGAAATAGTATAACAGATCTTCACTTGTCCTGCCAAGATTTTTACTGGCTCAACCACAAAAAAAGAAAGAAAAATAGTTACTGTTTTTGACTCTGCAGTCTGTTCCTAATGTCATGGAAACAGCAGTTGCATATTACAGACTTGTAATTAAAAGCTGCCGTTATGTTGAAAAATAAAATCCCCCTGGTAAGAGTACAGCAAAGAGACATTAGTTTAAAGCAATGCTATTCACAACAAAGTAAGAGAAACCTAAAAACACGACCAAAATTCAGGGTTTGAAATAATATTTTTCACTCACCGGCCAATTTGCCTTCTACATTAAGTTACTAGCCATTCAGAACTACAACTAGCCAAAAAAAAAGGGGAAGAAAAGAAATAAATAAACCACTACATCCTAGCTATAATATAAGCTGTTACGACGTTAATCTATATATATTTATATATATATATACACCAAAAATGTGTTTTAAGTGGACAGATCAATACAGTACAAAGAACATAAAAAAATGTAGGATGTTGTAAAATAACTCTTTTCTGTTGAACTAATGCTTTTTAATCTTCTCTATTGCTTCAATGCAAATGAACAACCGTGCCGTTATTTGTTGCGTAGTGACGTATGTTCAAGTAAGCCAGATATGAGCAGATTCTGTGCAATACGCTGTATTTAATATATCATGATGACTCACGAGTATTTGCTCTAAATCTACGCAGATTTGGCTTACACGAACTTCCCCAGCAAAGTGAGTGAACATAGTAAAACCCCATCGGCTAGTGATTTGACAATGTTGATTTGCTTGAGTTGCCTTGATCCGTCACAGTTGATTTGTACGTGCTTTTGGCGGGTTGGCGTGTTAAAGCTGCTCTAAGCGATGTTGGGTGACGTCACTTCTTGTTGACGTTCGAAGTACTGTCAAACAAAACGGAGGCTAGCTCGACCCTCCCTCCTCCTCATCCCGTCCCCTCCCGTGCTTCCTGAAACAGGCTTTTCCGATGTAAATTCGGGACTTTGCGCGTTTCTTCTCCTTTTCCTCTTCTTTGCTTTTTGTTCATCGTAACGTCGTCTCTTTGGTCGTGTGTCGGCCATATAAAAATTCAAGAGAATATGATTCTAACGGTAGTCGTTGCCGTTGTCTAGGACATCTCTCCTGTAGCTAACTTCCCTCTTCATGCTTCTCTCTCCTCCACTCCCCACACCCCTTCATGTGCACGCACCTAACCCCCCCACCCCCACCCCCAAATCATTCTTGTCAGTGATTGGCTGGAACACTGTTTGTTATGTTTCGTGGTCCAGGCTGGGCCAGTTTGTTTTTGTTGCCGTTTGTGTAGCCTGGGCTGTCTACAGAGACCACGTTTTGTTACAGTGTGTTCAGGGGACAGGCAGCTAGTGAGGAGATGTTTGCTGTATGTGACAAAAAAAAATTCGGCCTAAAAAGTGCGTGACATCGCTAAGAGCACCTTTAACACTAGAAGTGCCATGACGGTCATTTTGACCGTTTTGAATTTTATATCTGCTTTAATTTTTTTTTTAAATCCTCCTTGTACCTGACTTTTCCTAAAAGTGTCTGTATTTTCATTTAAAATGTTTTTCATATAATTACACAAGGCAAAAAAACAAATGAACATATTTACCTATTTCGGCCATGGACGGTCATATTGACCGCACTGAATTTCGCGGCATTATTATACATATACCAATATACACAACAATAAAATGTGGTAAAAAATACACAAAACATATTCCACAACATTTAAACGTAATGATATTCAGAACAGAACAAGAATGAAAAAAATAACTACAAACAAGCCAAAATGAAATACTTTAAAGCGAAAGTGAAAGTAAGTGGCGTTGGGCTCATGTAACTCTCTAATTAGAATCAAAATGTTTCAACATTTGCAATGTATTTGGATGGTAAACTATTCTTTATTGTAGGCTTTGTACTTCACTCACGTTCCAATATCGACGAAAAAAATCATCCTCTTCACACGCGCAAAAATGGTACGAATTGTACTACTGACTATATAAACAGAGCAGTGGAATTTGTATATGTTAGGTTGACTATTTTATTATTATATTTTATTATGACTATAATGAAAAGGCTGCAATGTCAAGATTGCAATGCTGGAATATTGTGTGTGTAAGGCGCGGGCGCGATCGAACAGTGGAAACATGAAAACATAGGCTACTCTGTCATTTTGTTCAGGACATCTACGGAATTATTTATTTATAAATGTATATTAAACTTGTTTAAATGTACAGTTTGGTGTTGTTTTGTTTTTAAAAGATATCCTAATACAATAAATGCATTAATCTCTCAATTGGGTATTTATCATTAAAGTTATAGAGTTTGGAATCTTGCGGTCAAAGTGACCGCTTGCGGCAGTTCTAGTAGTCATGGAATTCTGGCACTTCTAGTGTTAAGTGACAGGCAGCTCTCTCTCTGTGTGTGCAGAAACCTGTCAGACAGCTTGAGTTCTTGTTCATTCACTTCAGCGTTTAAAGTCATGTGATCATTCAAACTGACAAGACTTGATGAAGAACCTTTGTGCTGACCAGTGACATTCCAGCATCTGTGCCGAGCAGCATTTAGAGAAATCCTGTGTTTTGAGTGAAGCATCGCTTCAGTCGTGTAGTCTACAGATGACACGAGTCTGGATGAGGAGTTGCTCCGATGGGAAGGGCGAGACAGGGCTTCCTGTTTTACAAGGCAAATCTGTATGACACATACTGTATTATCACATCTTGTGCATTCTATATAACCATTCAGAGCCACTTTAGTGGACTTTAGTACTGTAAAGGTCATGTGTTGTTGCTTTAACACACGCAGTCATTGCACACACATACTTGACAGCAGTAAAGTGGCTCTGCAGCATTTCATGACACACACACACACACACACACACACACACACACACACGCACACACCCACACAGATCTTAACTCGTCTATATGAACCTATAGGATCTATATGAACCTGTCAGTGTTTAAGGCAGCAGTAAAAGTGTTTCCCTCAGGATCAGCACATCTAAACTTGGCAACAGAAGAAACCCTTTATAGACGAAGGACCCTTTTAGGAAACTGTATTTTAAAGAATTTTTTTTAAATCCTAATTGTTTTTATAGATCTATTGGAAAGTGTTTAAACAATGTTTTTCATGCTTGATCAATGAAGCATAAACCGTATTTGCAGATGCACGTGTGAATCAGTCCTTCAGAAACTGACAGTTTACAGGCGGGGACGATTAAAGGCACAGTACAGGAGCTTTCTACTGACTGAAGTCACATGATCAGCGGTGTGAACCTGCTATAGGAGGCGTGAGCACTGCAGATGTGGACCGAGTGATAAACCGCAGTGGAACACGTGTACTTCCAGATCTCACAGAGTCTCACAGAGTCTCACAGAGTCTCACAGAGTCTCACAGAGTCTCACAGAGTCTCACAGAGTCTCACAGAGTCTCACAGAGTCTCACAGAGGCTCACAGAGTCTCACAGAGTCTCACAGAGTCTCACAGAGTCTCACAGAGTCTCACAGAGTCTCACAGAGTCTCACAGAGTCTCACAGAGAGTCTGCTGGGAACACCACAGACTGACTGATACTTCTCATATACTGACCCTCATTATTATATTTCTGTCAAGTTTATCTTTGTGTATTAACCGATTTAACAGTATTTACATGTTCTGATGTTCTGTAGTACTTCCTCTCCTGCTAGATCATGTGCAGTGTGTAATGTGGTGTCCTCATGTGTCAGGTCTGACGCTGCTGATCCCCTATCTCATCGCCAATAAGAAGAAGTGGAAGGACTGTAAGATCCGCGTGTTCATCGGTGGAAAGATCAACAGGATCGACCACGACCGCAGAGCGTGCGTAATATTACATATACACATGTAGTGTCATTACAGCATTATTTATATTAGAGTCATAACTGAGAAGAATATGCTTTTCTTTCTTTTTTCTATAGAAGAACACGGTCAACATGCATGACACATGAACTATAAGAATATGCTTTTCTTTGATATTTGACTTCATCTCACAGATGTCAGGTCTAGTCCTGTAGAGTTGATCACACAGACGAGTGAAAGCTGGACCATGAATCATATTAGTATGCGGTTTCTTTTTATATAAAGCGCTCTCTGTGTGTGTGTGTATATGTGTGTGTGTGTGTGAGACAAATGTTTCCCATTGTCCTCTGCAGCTGCTGCCAGTGCCTTTTGTTAGCTATAATTAGCCGTGTTCCAGCGGTAAGGTCTTCATAGAAACGTGAGAGGTCTTTCACATGTTCACTGCACATGTGTGGCTTCATTTCCATGGATGTGTTGAATCTGACACACTGCAGACACACACACCAGTAAAAGCAGAACGGTGCATGTAACCTTTCAGGAGCATTTGAAGAACTGTCTGAGCTGCAAGGAAGCTGTGGCAATATTGTGTGCATTATTTATGATTGCCTGATGAATATGTGATGAGACTTTGTTGCTCTTTCCTCAGCATGGCCACATTGCTCAGCAAGTTCAGGATCGATTTCTCTGACATCACTGTCCTGGGCGACATCAACACAAAGCCCAAGTCAGAGGGGTAAGATCTACACAACACTTCCCAGAAGACAT
This sequence comes from Leuciscus waleckii, assembly GCA_900092035.1. Lineage (NCBI taxonomy): Eukaryota > Metazoa > Chordata > Actinopteri > Cypriniformes > Leuciscidae > Leuciscus > Leuciscus waleckii. The sequence continues at coordinate 33,451,615 of FLSR01004887.1, read as the reverse complement.
CGCATTACATGAGCTCTAGTGGAGTATTCCTCACAACTGCTTCACTGTTAATCCTTTTCTTTTGTGTGTGTGTGTGTTAAATGTGTAATTGCGACTGCATTTGCGTGCTGGTTTTGTATCTGGATCTTGTTGATATTTTAACATCTAAAAGCAAGAAAAAATCTATTCAGCAATGCATTGATTTTTTTATTTTGAATCAATCCATGAAAAATCTGAATATACTTTTAACTGTAGGTGGTGTAAACAATGGCCAATCACACTCTATAAAACCCTCGAGCAAGTATCAAAACTTCCATAAACTTCAGAAGGCATATAAACTGATGCATGAACCAGTGTATGCGGAGCCAGACCTGTCTGTCACGGATCATAGTTTAAAAAAACAACCGGATTTTATAATCGTTGTCAAACAATGACATGACGTGCCTCAAGATTCCCATCATCCCAGTTATCTCATTCACAATGCCAACCGTGTGTGTTTGCCTCTCAGTCTGACAGAGTTTGCGGAGATGATCGAGCCGTATAAACTGAGAGAAGATGACATGGAGCAGGACGCCGCTGAGAAGATGAAGAGCGAAGAACCCTGGAGAATCACAGACAATGAGCTGGAGCTCTACAAAGCCAAGGTTTCAACACACTCTTTTAACCACAACATCCTAGATAACCCCTCAGAGCAGGAGCGTGAGAAGTGTAGTGACACCAAAGCAGAGAATGCGAAAACCACATCACCTGGTCCTCGCCACACGGTTCTTAGGGAATGTGACGCCTTTAAATGTTAGTGTTGATGTAGTTTTTTTCTTCTTTTTTTAAATTAAAACATGCCGTGAAAAGTCAGGGAACATGAAAGTGAGGCACTTGCTGTTAGGAAATGCTACTCTTGGATCATTTTTGCTGAAACAGACTCGTGATCACTCACCAGAACAGGTCATGAAGACATTAGTGAGATTTGAACAACGGTCACTAATGTAAACCCTTTGAAATGAATGTTAAATCTTAACCAGGGTCGGGTTGCACCAGCCGTTCGGAAGTTCTTACTTAAATTGGAAGGTAAAGTCCACACTAGAGGAAACTAGTAACCACTAACTAGTTTGTAACCAACTCTGTACTTTATTCCGTCGCACCGCTTGTCTGAAGGCAGAAGGCAGTGAGCCGTGCGCTCCAGGGGTCCGGTCTCGGGTCAGGGGATATTCAGGCTTTAAATAAAAATACCTAATTTTAGTTTGTGCTAAAGGAAGTAATTAATTATAAAAGCGATTTAAGGGAATAAAGAAAAAGAAAGGCTTATTGTATTAGCGAAATAATTTAAACTATTTGCAAATAATATTTAATTTTATATTCTACATAAAATTATTTAATTCGTACAATTATTCCTCAATTATTTGTACATTCTCTCTACATGAATCTAGGAAATGATAGCATATGTTGAGTAATTTGCTTCACCGGATATTGTCGGTAGTTGAACATTTCTATTGTAAAACAGTCAAATATTAAATGTTTACTTAATTACATTTTACCTTCATTTTACTTCAATCACTCTGACATTGATGAACTTTAGTCATCCTGAGAAGAGCAGTGTGTGATGGAGCGCGTCAGAGCAGCATCAAGAATACCCAATATACTGCAGTGAATCTCTTATCCGCATCTTAAAGTCCAACTGAAATCAAAATTGACCCTATTTACTTTGTTAGCACATATTACAGTCTTGTGGTGAACAATTAATCCGGCAAGTTAATACACTGAAAAAAATTGTTTGCCGTGGTAATCTTTAATCAAAGTCTGAAAAGTTACTTCCGGTCTGGAATGGCGTTCCTTCTCTGATGATGTAGGTTTGACGGCTTGGTTTGGGAAACGCTTAACCACTCCCCTCAAACCGTTAGTCTGTAATGAGCGAGAGATGGAGAGGAGGAGCGCTAGAGTAAAACCCTGCCCTCTCAATGTTAAATATTCCTTTTCACTGGGAAATACGTCACAACACTGGAGAAAAGTCGTTTGCAACTTCCGGTTCACGCGGACTTTAAGTTTATTACCAATAATAATGACAGGTTTGTGAAAGTGTAGAACTCGGTGAGCTCGCGCAAAACACATCTTCAGCACAGTGACTCATTTAAACGCCTCTGATTGGCCGATGCGTTCAATAGACATGTCTGTGATTGGCTACAATGCTCAACGCTGCAAAAGCACGTCGTAAGTTCCTTTTAATGCAAAGGGAAAAATAGAAATAAAACTGTTATATGCACTTTTCATGATTAGGTAATCTCGGCTGCTGTAATCTTTTTCACATTTGTTTTTCTGATTAATTGTTTTGCTCAATGAGAAACACAAGGCAACAAAATATTCGGGCTTTACTAAAAACCTTCGGGGCTTAAGCCCCTTTAGCCCAGCTCTAGCGCTGGTGAGTTCTCTGGGAAGTTTCATTTATTTATAAAGCACATTTAAAACAACCATGGTTGACTGTTCAAAATTGCCCAAGTCTAACACCAACATTAAAATAAACATTCACAAGATGTTAAAAGCACAAGAGTCAAATGAGTTTTCAAAAGACTTTTAAACTCCGACACCGTGGTCTCTGTTCTAGAGTAATGCAGTCACATGACGTTCACTCAGTGATTAGACTTCAAATCAGTGAGCAGAAGGTGTTGAAATGCCGTGAATTCAGTTTATGCCTCATTCTAACTTTTGCCTCGCGTAACAGCAGAAATAAGTTTCCATTTAAATATGAACTTAATCATGAATAACAAGCGTTTTATATGTAAATGACATTCAGAAACTGTGTTTGAAACAAATAAGGATAAAGAAATAAGTACGATTAAAAAAAAACTGCTACTGATACATTTTTTGATTTATGACTGATTGTATTTGACATACACAACACAGACCAATGAGACAGAGACACACAACACAGACCAATGAGACAGAGACACACAACACAGACCAGTGAGACAGAGACACACAACACAGACCAGTAGACAGAGACACACACCGCTGATCTACTCCATAATCAGGTTTCCCATAATCTATATTTAGTCCAGGTTCAGGAAGTGAAAGTCCTCCTCAGTATCTTTCTCAATCACCTGGATCTGCTAATGAGCAGTTCTTCAGCCAAGAGAGAGAACTAATGAGTGAAATGAGTTCATGGGTGGAATAAACATATGGCAGGACTTCTACTTTCTGACCCCTGGACTATACACCTCTGCCCATAATGTGGTCTCTCTTAAAATATAAGTGAGTGTAAATGTCATAATCATCATATGTGTGTGAAGGATTGAAGTCTGTCTGGTAAAATAAGAGCTGGTGCAGTTCAGCCGGTCTGCTGTTTCAGTCCAACCGTTACTCCTGATCGGAGGCTTCCCTCAATATTTAGTTTATACGTAGAGTTGCGCTTCATCTAATTCTAATGGTGCAATTCAAAGATATTTAGTAGTGCGTAAGTTGTAACTTACAGCTCCGCCTAGTTTGACGTGAATGAGCACTAAGTTACTGGTGCAACCGGCCCCTGAATCCTATATAAATGAAGAAACCCCACTTTTTTGTGATGAGTATTGAGCTGTTTTAGAAAAGAGGACCTGAAATCGAGCCCTGTGGTTCGCCACAAGTGATGGACGCTGCAAACGATGATAGACGAGACATTCCCAGTCTCAAGTTTTGGAGATCGGATATATGGGTTCTTCCGCTGGTCCTGTACCCATCTTAGATCAGGGCATGGGTGTCTTTCTCAGATGTTGTTTTCTCCTGCTAAAGTGAGTTCAATAGAATAGTGGAGTAAAATGATGGTGTTTCCTTGTAAAGTCTAGTTTGAAGTGTTTGTTTTCTCGGCTGTTAACAGAGACAGTAACTTCAGTCTTCCTGTGATTGATTTGTTTCCTCAGAGTAACCGTCAGATCCGGCTGAACGAGCTGTTGAAGGAGCACTCCAGCACAGCCAACCTCATCGTCATGTAAGTTACGAACCGGAGCGGAGACTGTTTTATCAGCACGTATGCTCGGCCATCAGATTGAAGAACCGTAACTTAACTATATTCAACTTTGATCTGTGTGTCAGGCTTCGTACAAGGTGCTTCAAGTACTTCAAGTACTTATAGCTTCAAGCTGCTTGAATTGGACTTTTTTGAAATTTAAGTCCTGAAAAACCCTTGAAAACAGCCATATTTACGAAGAGGTACATGAAAAGTGGATTTCAAATTCAAAATATATATGAAAATTCATAAAAAAATAAATTTTAAAAACAAATACAATCTTTTCCTGCAAAATCAACACTGCTGCACGCCTGATAAACCCCCAACTTTACAATATAAAATATTATTTATAGAACAATAATAGCCATTATAAACTTTGTATTTAATATATATTATTAAATACGTTGTAAGTTGTATTCTGGATACTTTATATCTGAAAAAAAAAATCCTAAAGATATTGTTTGATAAGTGCGATCTCTGAGTGTGATCCTTGAAAACCAAATAAGTAGGAAGTCCAGGACTGTAAGCACAGTGTCTGAACGAGCCCTGGTTCTCTGCCTCACACTCACTGTAATGTTTCCGAAACGGCTGAAGGAGAAAATGAATGTTCATTCGAGAGAGACTTGTGCCTCAGTGCCAGTCTCACTCATTGTCATGATCATGTTTTTTGAGAGAGTTCCTTTCGTTCACTAACGTGTGTGTGTGTGTGTGTGTGTGTGACAGGAGCATGCCGCTGGCCAGGAAAGGAGCCGTCTCCAGCGCTCTGTATATGGCCTGGCTGGACACACTCTCCAAAGACCTGCCGCCAATCCTGTTAGTGCGCGGGAACCATCAGAGCGTCCTCACCTTCTACTCGTAGAGCGCTCGCGCACACACACACACACACACACACACACACACGAGTACAGCACATCTGACTGATGATGATGATGATGATGATGACGACAGACGCTCCTCAACGAAGCTGAAACCAGAGCGGTTCTTCCTTCTACGCCAACAGGAGAGATCACGTCTTCAGCTCTCAGTTTCTGAGCACACGATGTTACACTGATTGTGTTATCATTGTTATCATTACTATGACTGTACAACTTTTTGAGTTGTGGATTTATTTTTCCTCTTTCGTACTTTTTTGATTTGCTCTTGATGAAGCAATAATCACCTCATTTCTTATTTTCTCACTTTGAAGAAAAACACGGTTCTTTGCAACACTTTTATAGCCTTGTGGACGTGCCTTCCTGTGCGATCATATTCAACTCTTACATTTTTTTTCCCTGACTGGTAATTTATGATCTAGATTTTAGGCTGTTTATTGGGTTTTAAATGTAAATCTTCCTTGATCTGATCCCGCTTCAGCACGAGTGGACTGAGGTCTCCACTGCGCAGCATTAGAAAAGACTTTTTTGGCTTTTTTTGTAGTCCGTTTTTATTCCTCTGTTGTTGTTTTTTTTCTTCAAAGTTTTACGTCTTCCTTTAAGCATTGAATGAGTGGTGGCGTTTTTGCGCAGCGCTCCTCCATGTTCTTGTTCCAGTGATAGACCTGAACTACGGGGTGATTACAATCATCTTTCACGTAGTCTAATGTAAAAAGTCCGAACTTTAACAAAACTATATTAGTTTTCCCTTGTGTACAGTTGAACAGTTTTTGGTTTGACGAAGAGAGGCTGATGGATGAGTGCTGTCTGAAGGGAGGAAAAGAGGAATCCGATCCTAACAATGACCCAAAAGAGAGCAAAGCCCTGGAATCACAGAGAAGACCTTTGCCTTAACAGATGAAATGAGGATTGTTGTTTTTACTCGTCGTCTTCAAGCCATACTGGCTAGCTGTAGATTACAGACGATAGATGGACTGATGCCTGAACGAGAATGTAATCCTGGCCGTCTAGGAAAGCTCTCCCATCTTTACACTTTCCTAGTTTTATAAAGCAGTCTGGAATTGTACATTTGTACCTTGATAAAGCACCATCTTCCCTCTCACATAGACAGAATGTTTCCTGCGTTGAATGCGGCTGATTTGTTCCTCTATGCAGATGGACTGCGTGCGACTCGTTGAAATATTGTAATCTAAACTCAGGATTAGAGCCGGGTTCATCTTTAATGTTGGAGACGCTGACGTCCAGGATTTCAGTCTGTCCTGTTCCTGAATGTTCTCTGTCTGTCCGGTTGGTTCTTGTGATTTGAATGCTGGGATGTGACCAGATGTTTGTTGTATGGCCCATCATGCCTTAGTTTAAAGCGTTTGGTCAGTTTAGCTGCAGTCCAGCTGAATATATGAATATGGAGCGTCTTTGGTTTGGTCACACTTTGAATCTGGTTCCCGACACTAATAGTTTGCAGGCGCTGTGTGTTGCAGTTCTGTGTATGTTATATTCATGCGATTCACAGCCCTGCCATTTTACCTGAGAAATAATCCATGTGACGAATATATTCACATTTATAGTTCTCCATATAAACTAATATTTAAAAGTTAAATGTGTGTGTGTGCACCGCATGTGTTTTCATTTGAAGTGGGTGAAGTTAGTGAAGCTGATGGTACAATCTTACCTGTTGAAAATCTGTGTTGTTTGTTCGGATGAACGAGTGCTGTACAGACACACCAACGTACGACAAAATCACCAATTCAACTCGTACCTGTTATCTTGAACGATTAATACACTTGTATATTATATGTAGATCTAGAAAAGAAAGTGGGAGAGTGTGTCACTACCATATAATGTGTGTTTCTCACCGATGTAGAAATGCATTAGTTGCAGCTGTAGGTTTCCACACCACGAGGTGCTTTAAAAGTGCCTCTCCACGGTATCGCCGTAGATGAAGACGTTATTTTGCCCTCGGCATGTCACAGCATTTCTCGTCCTGCAGAATGTGTTGCTAAAGTCTGTCTCACATTTTCTCAGTAGCTTATCGTGTGAAAATGAGTTAACACATCAAGGTCAACGAGTTCCAGCTCTTCACACTATACTTCCTTACTAACTTGTAAATATCTTTTAGCCTAACCAGATTAATCAAAGGAGTGGAATTATAGCAAATTAATATGGTAAAATTATTTATTACAGGTTGTTTTTTGTTTCTTTTATGTTACAGTAGTTTTTAAAATGTTTTTTTAGTTTGGGTTTAGTCTGCACAATCTTTTCTTTTTCAATGTTTGGTCACATTTCTATCTTTTATATGCCTTTTAAAGAAATGCTCTGTTGACCAATGGTTTGAGTTTCCTGCTAAACCATGAGGGTGGTTCTGATTGCTTGTGCTGGAACAGTAATGTTTTGATATACTGTACTGTTATTTGTCACATGCTTTTTTCTAACATTTTAACGGTTAAGGGTATCGATGCTTTGTACATCTTTATTGCAATATATAAAAATAAACAAATGATAATCAGTTGTTGTTCTGTTTTTGTTGGTGCCTCTAAATACAGATACTCCTCTTTCACCACTGGGTCCTAATGATCCTCCGCAACCTCAGAGACCTCCTTGTTATCGGCCCTTACCGATAACAAGAGAGAGAGAGAGAGAGAAAAAAAAAAATCAGGGCTGGAAATGCAGGTAATAGGGGAGATTTGGGGTATAGAGTTCCAGTTTAAAACAGAGGCTTTCCATCTTATCCACATAATAGCCTCTGAACACTATGCACATTTCATACATAAATATAGTGGGATTTTCTGCATTTACATTTTGAAAATATGTCCCCAACTAGGCCCTTCCAAGCTGCATAAGACTATATCAATCTTGTATATGTATAGTCTTGACTAGAATGTGTGCTTGTGCTTTATGAAGAAAATTGTGTACAATATTATGGGCATTGTAAACATTTTATGTGAGCATCTCAGGTTGGAAATTTCGAAAGGCTTAAAAACAAACATAGTAAACGTTTTATTTAATACAAAAAGTCTTTACGTATTCAGACAATAATCACCGTGAGAATGTTGGAGAGCAGTGATCTTCTGCTCAGACGTGCTCCTGCTCCTCTACTGGAGTGTGATGTGGAGTGTGATGAGCAAGACTGGAGCGGGTCGCTTGGGGTCATCAGAACCGCTCCTCTACTGGAGTGTGATGTGGAGTGTGATGTGGAGTGTGATGTGGAGTGTGATGTGGAGTGTGATGTGGAGTGTGATGTGGAGTGTGATGAGCAGGGCTGGAGCGGGTCGCCCGGGGTCATCAGAACCGCTCCTCTACTGGAGTGTGATGTGGAGTGTGATGAGCAGGGCTGGAGCGGGTCGCTCGGGGTCATCAGAACTTCTGATCTGCAGGGTGTAGTGTGTCCTTGAGGAGGTCCTGTGTGTGCGGTGCAGGTGACTGACCCCCGCCCGCTGTCTGATCTGGAAGAGCCCGTCCCGGTTTCCGGCTGTGATGGAGTAGGTCTCGCGCTGGACGAGGGATCGGACTGCAGGCACCAGCTCCAGGACGGCTGCTCTGGGTTTGAGTTGTGAGCGCTTGAGAAGTAACTTCAGCGGCTGATCCACGTCCACACTGGCCAGACTAACTCCTTCCTTTAGGAACAGCAGATTATTATATTACAGTTATGAGGATCAGTGAACAGACATCCACATGCAACAATAATTTAGAAGAGGAATGCGCATGCGTGTGTTGATTCGCATTTTTGTTGCTTACACAAAGACCAGTTTCAAAAGTTTGCGCTCCCTTTCAAGGGAACTCGCGTTGCGTCGAGATGACGCTATGGGGAACGCATTGTATTTGAGAAATAAGTGTGTACACTTACCACCTTATTCCAAATCAGGCATATTTATGTTATATTTCATATATGTTATAATCTTACTAAGTTACATGTTTATTTTATTATCATAAATGGTCTCCAGACTGTGTGTCTGTGTATGCTTAATTAGTCACAGTGCGCAGGCGTGTCGCCTCTAGGTTTCAGTTTCATTCAATTGATGGTCAGGACTGGTATGGTTAGTGACTATAAACTAGCATTGTTAGTAATTCAGATCAAGTATTAATATCACATGATTGTGTAATTTCATTAGTTAATTCTGGTGTTTTGTGTTTGTGTTTTCATTGCAGGTTTAAACCTATCCTAACTAGCTAACTAACATGCTATGTAACGTCACTAATATCCAGCTGACAGGCTAGCTTAGCGGTAGCATCCAGGCTACCTAGTTTGTGGATGATTATTGTGTTTGTGTGCGCAATAAAAGCTCATAAAGTGACTCGAGTTGTATCCGCCGTACTTGTCCTGAAACCCTTCCAGTGGGTAGTTTATTGAGCTATAGCAGGTAGCTTAGTAGAAAACTGGACAGTGGCGGAATGTCAGATGCGGGTGACGTCACGAACCAGGAAGCTATAAAGCCTGCTCGAAAACAGAGAGCGTCAGCTTCTGTGTCTTCAGTAGCGCTCTCTGTGAAACGGTCCCGTTATTTGGTGTTGTTTGTCTTTATATCATATCTATATATATATATATATATAAAGCATTATGGCGAGCAAGCAGCAGTTTAGACAGTGTGTGCACCCCTGCCCGCGTTATTTAACGGGTGGGGACACTCACCTTCTGTGTGTTGCTTGTTTGGGTGAGGAGCATGCCCAGTCAGTACTCGAGGGTGCTGGCTGTCAGCATTGTGACGCGCTTCCATTGCGTACGCATCCATCCATCCCGCCTGGCGTTCTTTCGTGAGGACGTTCAGGTTCGCGTTCCCCAGGGCTCTGGTCCCGCTGCTGCCGAGGCACAGCGGCGATCACAGTCTTGGGGTTCGCAAATGGATCTAGGGTTTGAGACGGGCCCAGCCTTATCTCAGCCCTCACTGATAGATCTAGTGCCTCTTCTCAGGGTTTGGAAGCACGCGCTGCGGTTCCTTCCACCCCGATGGATGCACCAATATTGCAACTATCCAGTTCTGAGGAGCTGGATGTTGTCAGTATTGATGTTGAGTCTGAGGATTCGCCACCTCAGTCTCATGCTTTTGAAGAGCTTATTGAGGTAGTGACCAGAGCAGTCGAAAGACTTAGTATTGAGTGGCCAGCTGATAAGCAGGACGTTAGTTCAAAAAGTAAGCTTGACGAACGTTTCCTGCCCACGAGATCACAGCCTCAACGCCGGAGCCTTTCGTTTTTTCCCCGATCTCCACACTGAGGTGTTGAGATTGTGGGAGAAACCAGTTTCATATAGAGTGTTTAGTTCTCAAACATCTAACTATTCATCTATATCCAACTATAGAGAGCATGGTTATGGGGAGATGCCGAAGGTGGAGGAGACGCTTGCAAGCTATCTCTCTCCAGCGATGGCATCTTCCCTAAAGGTTCCGGTATTGCCCACCAAGTCAGAACAACATCTTTGCTGGTGGGCAAAGCCTCTTCTGCCGCTGGTCAAGCTGCGGCTTGTCTCCACACTATGTCTTTGTTACAAGCTTATCAGGCAGAATTATTGGGAGATTTGGATAAGAATGAGGGTATTGGTCCTGTGGTTGTATGTGAACTTCATCGAGCCACAGATCTGTCTCTCAGGGCCACCAAGGAGACGGCAAAATCTATCGGCCGTTCTATGGCAGCCCTGGTGGCCACTGAGAGGCATCTGTGGCTCAACCTCAGCAATATTAAGGAGAAAGAGAAGAATTTTCTGATGGATGCTCCTCTTTCCACTTCTGGTCTCTTTGGCAATGCTGTTAATTCTGCCGTTGAGAAATTTCAAGAGGCATCTAAACAGGCAGCCGTCTTTCAGAAGCTCTTCCCCTGTCGTTCTCATCATGAGGCTGAGCAGCCTCCCCGATCTAGTGTCTCTCCTCGACGGGCCTCTCTGGAGCTACCCGTCAGGAGGGACCTTCTGTCCCAGCGGAGGGCTCAATATTTCACCCCCGACCAGAACTGTGAACCTGTGGGTTTGGCCTCTGAGGGGGCCCAGCTCATAGTGTCAGGTCTCTCAACTGAGGTTGTAGAGACCATTCTACATTCCAGAGCTCCCTCCACGAGAAACTTTATGCCCTGAAGTGGAGAGTTTTCCCTTCTTGGTGTAGTGACCGTCGGTTGGACCCAGTTAACTGCCCAGTTGGTACAGTGCTGGAGTTCCTGCAGGAGCGGTTCCCTTCAGGTCTAACCCCGTCCACCTTAAAGGTTTATGTGGCGGCCATAGGTGCTTACCACATTCCTTTGGGTGGAATGTCTTTGGGGAAGGACCCTCTGGTATCTCGTTTCCTCCGTGGCACGCTGAGGCCTGCAGCTCGTTCCAGGGTGCCCACTTGGGACTTGGCTATTGCTCTCCAAGGCCTTTCCCTGGCCCCTTTCGAGCCTATAGAAAAGGAAATAAATAATTTGCTCTGCCCAGTTAGATGCTTATGTCCACAGAGCTGCCCTGTGGCGTAAAACTGATCAACTGTTTGTGTGTTTTGGGTCCCCAAATAAGGGGTCCCCTGCATCTAAGCAAAGAATGAGCAAGTGGGTGGTTGAGGCCATTTGACTTGCTTATGAGACGGCCGGACAGCCTTCTCCTATGTCCGGTCTCACTCTACAAGGAGTATGGCGGCCTCCAAGGCCCTTATATCAGGAGTTTCCCTTCAGGACGTTTGTGATGCGGCAGGCTGGTCCTCACCGCACACTTTCGTCAGATTTTACTCTCTGGACTTGAGGGTCTCAGGTTTTGTCATCCTAGTGCGTCTCACTTGATTTCATTTGATTTAATTTGATTTCATTGTGTCACCTTGCCATATCTCCTTCAAGCCTGCCAGCGACTACTTCAGACTGTACGAAGCTGACGGTCTCTGTTTTCCAGCAGGCTTTATAGCTTCCTGGTTCGTGACGTCACCCGCATCTGACGTTCTATTACACCATTTACTGACTGATTTTACATGTGCTTCAAACATCATCACGCAAAGCGTTCCCCATAGCGTCAATCTCGACTCAACGCTCATTCCCTCTTCAGGGAACCGAGGTTACAGTCGTAACCGAGGCGTTTTCAGGCACCCAACAAAAAAAACACCGTTGTCGTGTAAATGAACGACCAAAATGCATAAAACTTTTACATTTTTAGTTTAAAAATTACTGTTAGGGGCTGTTTACACGACACTGTTTTCAAGGGTTAGTTCACCCAAAAACGAGAATTCTGTCATTAATTACTCACCCTCATGTCGTTCATCATCAGAACAGAAATGAAGATCTTTTTGATGAAATATGAGGGCTTTCTGTCCCTCTATTGACAGCTACGCAACTACTACCTTTCTGGGGCTTGAAAGTGGTAAAATGTGGAGTGGGTTAACCTCAATTTATGAAGTGACCCGAGTGCTTTGTTTGCACAAAAAACATAATTTACCACTTTATTTACAAAAGATGAATCTCCTGCGTGCATTGATAAGAGCACCATGACGCATGCGTGTTGTGCTGATGCAAGAGCAGACTTTGTTGTGTGAATGCACATTGGAGATTGGAGTCACATGGATTACTTTAATGATGTCTTTACTGCCTTTCTGAGGACTTGAAAGTGGTAGTTGTGTCAAATGTAGGGGCAAAAAGCTCTCAGATTTCGTCAAAAACTTTGTGAACATTTGCGTTCTGAAGATGAACGAAAGGCTTACGGGTTTGGAACGATATGACAGAATTAATGGCATTTTTGGGTGAATTAACCCCTTTAAGTAATTGCTCTTGATTTTTTTCTTTCTCTTTTCTTTTACCTGTGTGAAGATTGAAGTGTGTCTTCTCCTGACAATTTTCTTATGGTGTCCATTGGTTTTGCAGCCAAAGCAGGTTTCAGGAGAAAGAGCGTTTTCTTCTTCTGGTCCAAGTTCACCACCTCCAAAACCAGCAGCAGATACACAGTGCCTGCAGGAACACACTCATTCAGTCTCACGATGAGAAAGATCCAAATATAAGACTAATAAATCACACGAATTCTGGCTACATGTATTTCTACCCATGTCATTCACATTTAGCAGACACTTTTGTCCAATGGGACAAAAAAAAGCAAAAAACAGCTTTCCCACTGTTTGCATGGTAAGAAACTAAAGGATCAAGCACCGATTAAATGTTTTATTTTCATGACAATTGTCTTTCTTATGTTTCATTACTGTAATAAAAAAAAAACTAGTTAATTTCCCTGTAATCCATCTGAACATTTTTCAAAGTCCCATAATCATCAATGAAGATCCTTATCGTAATATAATTTTTTTTATTGTATTACACAAAATAGTATAATAATCAATCAGTAAAAAACACGAAATAAAGAGAAGTATAATAATAATAAAAAAAATGTATCCAGCCATGTTGAGCAGGTTTCATTAGATGTGGCCCAAAAAAAAAAAAGGTTTAATAATTTATAATATTACAATGAGATCCCTAGTACTTGTCCACTATCCACTATTCAACTATAACCTGTCTTGCTATGTAAATCTTCCACATGACTGTAGTTTGAGCGCTAATATAATGAAGTGTAACAGTATTTGGTGCAGACTCACCCCTGTCCCGCTCTGTAATATCCCGCGGGACATCCGCACACGAATCCCCCCTGTGTGTTTGAGCAGGCGTATCTGCAGGGGCTCATGGAGGACACACACTCGTCCACATCTTCACAGCTCGTGGACACTGGGTCGAAGGTGAAGCCAGATGGACAGCCACACTTAAAGCTGCCCAGCGTGTTGAAACAGGAAGCTGAACCACAGTTGCCCCGGTTCAAGCACTCATTGTCATCTGCAGTTCAGAAAAACAGGAAAGAATCACAGATTGTAGGAAAGATCAAATATAAACGGTTTAACTTTGATTTAAAAATGTGTGTCAGTTCTGATTTGATTTGGCAAGCTGTTCCAAAGTTTAGGAGCGGATACCCAAGTACGTTAGAGTGTGTAGGAAATAAAAGCATGGATCATCAAAATTATAAAAAACTGAAAATACCATTTTCACCAAGACTCGCAATTATAGAAACTTGATTTTACAAACTGATTAACTTGCTATCAAGCTTTAGAGCACTGTCCAGGGGTGTGTTTTCCGTACAACGCCGTAACTCTCTGCTTCACTACCATAGTACGAAGCATCGTTGAAGAAATCAACTAGCTAGTCACAACTGTTTCCTGAAACCATATTGTCGCAAATTGGTCGTTCAACCACGTTGGTTAATGATGTCACACAGGTGGTGGAGTAATAAACAGTTTTATTAAAAGAAGTTGAGATTGAATTACAGTTTTTCTCGTTTGCTTAAACACAGTTCTTGAAACTATGCCTCATATTCTCAAAACTGTAAACACAAATCCATAACGTCTCACCCAATTCCCCAAACATCCTAAATTCAGGTCAAAATGAAGCTCTACACTCAAAACCATTCACTCTTGCTGAAAAACCAAACTTTGCCCTCAGACAGGACACACAAGCCCTCAAAATCACACACACTACAACATAGTCTAATTCACTGGTTCAAAATTCAAAACAACATTTCCAAAACTGGTAAGTTATGTTGCTTGTGGTTCCCCCCCCTCTCAAACCTTTTACAGTTACATGATGAACACAAAAGACACAACCAATGGATACATTGGCACATTTTTATTCATTCATGTACTACACAGTACAACACACACAAAAAACAAACAAAAATTCCCGTTTTACTCTTTTTTTCTTCTTCTTCTTTTTTTACACTCTCCTCTAAAAAAAAGAAAGAATTATATTTACTTAAGATGTGTGTGACCATCGTATGACAGTAAAAGAGCACACACAAACCTTATTCTAAAATAACCAGAATATTCATAGACTGAGTTAGCCTTTTTTTTTTTTTGTATATATTTCTTTTATTTCAAGAGCAAATGCTATTATTCGTACAGAAATTGTATTTTTTACATTTTCAAACCCTCCCCAACCACCCCAGAACAATCTGCCTTACATGATGTTCATTAATAGTGATTACACAAAAGATGAAAATGACAATAATAGTAGTAATAGTAATACTGATACAATATTATAAAAATAAATAATAAAAATTATAATAGTACACAAATAAAAAAATTTAAAAAAAAAAGAAGAAAGAGAAAAACACTTGGACACCACAATCAAAAGCGTAACAGTGATACAACAATAAACACAAGCCCTACATATCTACACATGTAAATATCTGGAGCGCTTGTGCCAGATCTTCAAAGGTCGCAAGTTTGTTATATAGAAAGGTGTGTATAAAGATAAAAAGTTATGGTACCAATGGAAGTCCCACTACTCCCCAGGGAGTACATTTATGGCAGAAAAATAGGATAATAAGGGCTGCCAGACATATGAAAATTTATGGGATCCTCTAATTGAATATTTAATCTTTTCCAAATGTAGGTATAACATCAGATCCTGAAGCCAATGCGATGCTTTAGGTGGGTTTGCCGATTTCCAATGTAATAACACCCGTCTACGAGCCAATAAGGATGCAAAAGCAATAATGTTCAGTTGTCTTCGAGTCAGATTAGATTCGTCGGCTGGAGCACCAAATATAGCAAGTTCAGCACATGGCATCAGTTGCACGTTACATACTTGAGAGAGTGTATCAAATTGGTTGACCAATAAACAGTAAGTGTAGGGCATGTCCAAAACATGTGAGTCAGATCAGCTTCTCCAATTTGACATCTTATACAGGTCTTATCAAAAGTAGGATTAAAAGAAGCAATCCTTGTTCTGCTTAGGTGCACACGGTGCAAAACCTTGAACTGTATAAGACTCAATCGGGCACAAGAGGTACTACCATTCACTCTATGAAGGGCATTGCTCCAGAACTCCTCTGATAATAATGTTCCAAGCTCTTTCTCCCATCCACTTTTAACTTTGTCTGTTCCTATACTTTTTAAAGACATGAAAATTGTATATATTCTTGAAATAAAACGTTGTAGATGGAGAGGAGCTCAAACAGAGAGTCTGCAGAAGACTTGGATGGAATATGAGGAAATGATGGGCTTTGAGCATTCACAAAATGTGGTATCTGAAAATAACGAAAAAGGTCAGCTTGATTAAGATTGAATTTGGAACGTAAATCATTAAAACTAGCAAAAAGACCATCAATATAAAAATCACCAAATTGAGCAATGCCCTTATCTTGCCATTGTTTAAATGCTGAGTCTAGTTTGGCAGGGAGGAATGCATGATTTGTGCATATTGGGCTCTGAAGCAAAAGTGCTTGTCTTAAGTGCAAATGTTGGCGTATTTGAATCCATATTTTAAGAGTAGAATGAACAACGGGATTTGATGTATATTGTGCTATTTTAATAGGTAGGCTAGATGTTAATAGGGCTTGTAAAGAGTTTGCTGTGCAGGATTTAGATTCTGTTTCACACCAATCAGTGGGTCCTGATGTGTGCATCCAATAGATTATCTTTTGAACTTGAGCAGCCCAATAATAATATAAGAAATTAGGAAGAGCTAAACCCCCATCACTCCTATGTTTCTGGAGAAACTCTTTCCGAATCCTAGGGGTTTTCCCATCCCATAAAAAACTGGAAATAAGTTTGTCTAATCTGTTGAAAAAAGCTTTGGAAAGGAAGATTGGTAGGCATTGAAATAAATATAAAAATCTCGGGAGACTGTCATTTTAACACAGTTCACCCTACCGGCCAGGGTTAGATGAAGAATCCTCAATTTTTGAAGATCAGATTTAAGTTTAATCAAAAGGGGAGTAAAATTGTTTTCAAATAGTCCTTTAAAGTTATGTGCAATATTAATGCCCAGATATTTAAACCCAGATCTTGCCAAGCGAAAGGGGAAAGCAGAGTCAGGCATATGCCTGGCAAGTGTGTTAACAGGCATGCATTCACTTTTAGAGATATTCAATTTATAGCCTGAGAAGGTCCCAAAATTGTGCAGGATTTTGATAATATCATTGATGCACGATAAAGGGTCTGAGATGTAAAGAATCAAGTCGTCAGCGTATATGAGAGCTTATGTTCAACACCCCACCTATTTATACCATGAAAACTAGGTGTGGATTTTAACACCAAAGAGAGTGGCTCAATTGCAATTGTAAACATAAGGGGGCTTAATGGGCATCCTTGCCGAGTGCCCCTTGATAGGGAAAAATTTTTGGATCGCCATTTATTAGTAACCACTGAAGCAACTGGGGAAGTATACAGAAGACGGATCCATTCTATAAATCTGGGGCCAAAACCGAATTTATTCATAGCGAAAAAAAGGTAACCCCATTCCACCCGATCAAATGCCTTTTCGGCATCTAGTGAAACTACAATTTCAGGGGTGTCCTGGGATTGGGGGGTGTAAAGAACATTCAAAAGACGGCGAACGTTAGAGAAGATGTGGCGACCTTTTATAAAACCAGTCTGATTAGCTGAAATGATACTGACCAAGGGAGACTCTAATCGGATAGCTAATAATTTGGCTAAGATTTTGACGTCTGCATTTAACAAAGAAATTGGTCGATATGAGCTACATTGTGTTGGGTCCTTTTCAGGCTTCAATAGAAGTGTAATCAGTGCTTCAGTAAGGGACTTTGGTAAAGTTCCCTGAGATAAAGAAAATTCAAACATATTGAGCAAGAGTGGAGATAATTTAGTAGAAAACTTCTTATAAAATTCGATCGGAAAGCCATCGCTCTTTCCTATGTTTACCTCCCCAACTGAGGTAAGCTGCAGGACTCCTATAACCCTGTTGTACTCCCAGTAGCTCTTAATTATCTACTCAACTGTTGAGCCCCCCGTCAACCTAATCCTTACACATCACAGCAAATTGTAAATACTGTATAAACTGTATTTAGACAAGCAGACACGAAGAAGAAGAAAGAAAGAAGGGAAAAAAAAAAGAAAAAAAAAGCGCGGCGGGGGGGGGGGGCGGCACTTTTAGTCCGTCTTCCGAGCATAATGGGCCGTCAAGAACCGTCATAGTTGAGAAAAAACTAAACAAATTCAACAAAAGTAGCCGTGTGCACACCCCCAAAGCCACGCTAGTCAGTTAGAATTATGTAGTTAGAAAAATTACTCCCCTGCAGCTGCAGCAACGGTCGCGTTGATCCGTCGTTCGTAAAAGGCTTCGGCTTCAGGTGCTGAATCAAAAGTGAAAGTTTCCCCGTCATGCGTGAATCGCAAGCGGGCAGGGTAGAGAAATCGGAAACGGATCCCTTTCTGGTAGAGCATTGTTTTAATGTTCTTGAAAGCAGCGCGTTTCTTGGAGAGTGCCGCGCTTAGATCGGGATAGAATCTGAGAGTCTTCCCTCGGTACTGCAGCTCGTGTTGTCTAGCCCAGCGTAAAGCTCGCTCCTTCTCCTGGAATCGATGAAAACATACGATAATGGGTCTTGGAGGCAGGCCATCTCTGGGTTTGGGCGCCAATCCGCGATGTGCTCTTTCCAGTTCTGGTGGTTTCTCGAACACCTGCTCCCCCATGACGTCTTTCAGTAGATCAGAAGTGAACTTGATCATGTCCGTTCCGATTTCACTGTCCTCAGGCACATTTATGATCCGAAGATTTGCCCTGCGTGAACGATTTTCCAGATCATCCAAACGGTCTAACAACGCCTCGTTGGTTGTTTTTAACGCAGCGATGTCCGCCTCCGCTTTAACAAGTGCCTCGAAGTTTTCTCCCGCCGTAGCTTCAACGGATGTAAGACGCTTTCCGAACGCATCCACGGTTTCTTGAAACGACTCGATGGATAATTGAATTGGTGTTAGGGAGGACTTGATTAGCGCGGACATATCCTCTTTGAGATATTCGCGCTGTTTTTCCAGCTCCGTAGTCAGCATACTCAAAGAAAATTCCTCGTTAGCTTCTGGTGCAGCCGCCGCCATTTTAGCTAACTTGCTGCTTATGGAAGTTTTCTTTGATTCTTGGTCAGTTTTCGTTTTAGAGTTAGGCATTTTGTTACCGCACCCGTATTACAGCCCCCTAATGTGTGTCTGACCTGTTATAGTAGACAATTATTGATATTTAATTTGAAGTTGTCGGGAGGCTCTCACACACGCGTCCTCTGCCTACATTGCTCAAACCGGAAGTCCGGCACAAACCTTATTCTAATATGGAATTGTATTGGAATGGTAAAGAATGTTGGTACGTGACAGGAGGGCCTCCACTCAAGGTTACAATATGATGAACAAGTCTAAAAATGTTTCATGTATGGTTGAAATACCATCATTGGCCTAGAAAGATAACATTCTGGGAGTCAAGACTATAAAGGATGAAGGATGCCCTCCCTTCACTGTCACACTGCAGCCACTCTGTATTGTGTTCGACTGCTGGCCTTTTCTTTCAAGAAAGTAAACCTCATCAAAGAGTATTGGAATGTTTGTCTCTTATTCAATGATAGAATTTTGTTTGCCACCACTCCTCCCTGAAGGCTCTCGAGGCGACGGTAAAGCGACTCAAATTTGGCCTTACTCGTAGCCCAGCCTCCCTCATAGTCATACCTTGACAAAGACATGGGCAGCTAGAGTGGATTGAATTTCATCTGAGACTGCTTGTCTTCTTGCCCTTCCTTCCTCCTCCTTCTTATCCCTCGTCGATCTCTTCCTTCATGTCTTTCTGGATCCATTGTTCCAAAACTCAATAAACTGATTTGGGCCCTTTTATCTATCTATTGAAGGATCTGATTGATGTGTGTTCAATTTTGACTCTTTGTGTCTCCACCTGGGTAATTGTGTGCTAACTGAGCTGAAGCTGTGCTGACTTAGTGAACAATATTGAATGCTAGTGCTTTCTAAATGACAATATGGTCTAGGCAATGAGAAATGAAGGGATTTGTGTGCAGTTTTGCAGTGACAGTTCAACAAATCTGACTCGTTCAAAACAGGGAATAGTGTTTATAGTTTAGTGAAATGGGTGTGCCTTTTGATAAATGGCATTATGGTTTTGAAATTTTAGTTCAAAAGCCTGGTTATAGTGTTTATAAGCAATCAAGAAAAACTGTAATGCTTGATGTTTTGCTATAAATTACAGACATGCATCTGAGAACTATTTCTCATTTTTCTCAGTTACTTTGCTTTATTTCCAGATTCAATCATAGGCTCGTTCTTACATAGTAGAGCATGTTCACACATGCGCACTCTTCAAAAACTGCTTTAAATCTCGACAAACTAAAAGACGTAAATGACATTTGTATGTATTCTAAATAAAAGATATACAGATTGTACTGAAAGTCAGCTTGCTTATTTGGCTCAAGATAAGGATTTATTGAGTCTACGTGATGCAAACAAGAAACTGCTTCTAACCACAGGTTGAGATCTGTCGCTCCAAACACACAACTGTGCGATGCTGTTTGCGAATGTTCGTCTGAACAATCTTTTTGGGAAACACGACTCGCTGAACTGCTGATAACGACGGAACTTATGATCATAGTTGGCTAATGATGCTTTCGGGAAACACACCCCTGAAGGACTCCCATATTTTTCACATAAGGCTTGACATAGGGTGTTAAGACAGTGAGATTTCAGTTAGGTCTGCTCTAAATGCAACAATCTCTGTTATACTCCCATTTAAGCTTAGGTTGCAAAGTTTAGGTTTAGGGTATAGAATATACAGTTTGTACAGTATAAAAATGATGTCTATGGAAAGTGCCCATAAAACTTGGAAACCCAACAATTGTGTGTGTGTGTGTGTACACTAACCCACACACTGGTTCCACTGCTGGTGTTGAGTGTATCCTTGTGGACAGCTGCAGCGGAAACCACCCGCAACATTCTGACAGCCAAACGACACCTGTGATCACGCACACACTCATCTATATCTGAGAGAAAGAGAGAGAAACAGCAGTCAATTACATTATGTAACGTAAATCATGCATCTCACATAGTATAGTGCAGTGGCTCGTAAACAGTACGCTGGACACTTCAGTGCTTTCACACTTCCATTGCTTGGTCTGCACCGAGTGTGATTCCTCCCCTCATCCTTCCCCGTCTCTTCACATTGTGCTTTTGGATCCAAACCATGGTGTACATCAACGGGTTTGTGTTTGTATGCCGTGCATGTACCATAAGAGATATAAGAGATGAGGAAAATGCTAAAAACACCTTTTCAAGCAAACTTTAGGTTTAGAAAACAGTGTTCATATCCAAATGAACTTCACATCACTCGTATGTTCATATCATGCAAAAGGAGTCTGTGAGTGCACCAAATGCCAGTGTGAAAGAACCTGCAAGGCCATAGTGGATGACATAATTGAGCAAGATCCATTTGTTAGCAGGGAACGTCACCGACAGAGACTCGTACAGTGACTAACTGGATCTAGTGCTGGTCAAGTTGTACACACAAAGATCTTTCGGCTTGGCATTTGTGAGCCAAGAGAAATCTGTGGTTGAATCTGCCCACAATGGCTATAATGGATAAATGACATACTCTTGATCAGCCAGCAGAACCCAAGAGTCTGTTTGGATGTGATGCAACAAAGGTTTGAAGCGAAGAGAAAGAGAACAGGAAGCTTTTGAATCTTCTGCTTGTGGTCCCGGCCAACCCAACACTACACTACCTATTGGAGCTACACTACTGGACTACCAATGAGTTTCATTCTCGTGTTAAATTGCACGGTTGAGCTTCTGAAAGAACCAATGAGGTTCATTCTCGTGTTACGCAGCACGTTTGATCTTCAGCAAGAACCAATGAGGTTCATTCTCGTGTTACGCAGCACGTTTGATCTTCAGCAAGAACCAATGAGGTTCATTCTCGTGTTACGCAGCAAGTTTAAGATTCTGCAAGAACCAATGAGGTTCATTCTCGTGTATGCAGCATTTTTGAGCTTCAGCAAGAACCAATGAGGTTAATTCTCGTGTTACGTAGCAAGTTTAAGATTCTGCAAGAATAAATATGGTTCATTCTCGTGTTACGCAGCACGTTGAGATTCTGCAAGAACCAATGAGGTCTATTCTCGTGTTACGCAGCACATTTGAGCTTCCGCAAGAACCAATGACGTTAATTTTCATGTTACGCAGCACGTTTGAGCTTCCGCAAGAACCAATGAGGTTTACTCTCATGTTACGCAGCACATTTGAGAATCTGCAAGAACCAATGAGGTTTATTCTCGCACTTTTTATCTTCAGCAAGAACCAATGAGGTTCATTCTTGTGTTACGCAGCACGTTTGAACTTCTGTAAGAGCCAATGAGGTTCATTCTCGCACATTTGAGCTTCAGCAAGAACCAATGAGGTTCATTCTTGTGTTACGCAGCACGTTTGAACTTCTGTAAGAGCCAATGAGGTTCATTCTCGCACATTTGAGCTTCAGCAAGAACCAATGAGGTTCATTCTTGTGTTACGCAGCACGTTTGAACTTCTGTAAGAGCCAATGAGGTTCATTCTCGCACATTGGTTCATTCTCGTGTTACGCAGCACGCTTGAGATTCAGCAACAACCAATGAGGTTCTTTCTCGTGTTACGCAGCACGCTTGAGATTCAACAACAACCGATGAGGTTCATTCTCGTGTTACGCAGCACGCTTGAGATTCAGCAAGAACCAATGAGGTTCTTTCTCGTCTCATTTTATTTAGTCATGCCAAACTAGCTGACATGGTGTTTTATTGAGAATTTCACCTTTTTTAAACAAGATCAATTATTTGGAACAAAGGTTTCAAACCACATTGACATTTTTGCAATCATCCCCCAATATTCTCTCAAAATGAATAAAATCCAGACATTTTAGACTTGGTCCTCAAAAAGAGAATACAAATAATTTTGAAATTTTAACCCTTTTAAATGTAATGAAACCATATGGACACACATTTTTTTATTTGGGTGTCTGTGATATAAAATACACACATCAGGTGTTTAAAAGAACTTTCAAATCCCTGTGTGTGTGAATATGACTTGGGGCTACCTCAGTGGAAATGAACCTGAGAGCGCTCTGGTTACCCCAGAAGGAAGTACCATTCATCTACCCAGGAGGAAGTAGATGCCTGTAGAAGTAAAAGCTGTTTTCTATATCCCAAAGTGAGGTGGCAAACAAGTCAACTGAAAGTGAACCTTGGGTTACGATTGTAACCTCTCACCAAAGGATGCAAGAGTCATCTTCTCGGAAGAGCTGTATGTATGCCATTTTGTGGCTGTGGACTGCTGTAACAGAGCCGTTGTGTGCTGTTACTGAAACAACCACATTTATTGCCCTTATCGGTAGACTCAATATTTTAGAACAAATAACTGATCTCTCAGAAAAGTATTAACAAAAAATATTGCTTAAAGTGAAAATCAGTCTATCTCTATACCGTTCCCACATCACTCGTTCTGAGCTCTGCTGAATTTTTTTTAAGCGTATTATCCTTTTCCCTGACATTGATGGAAATTTCCATGAGTTATAAGACATCGTTGACTGAATGTTCTGGCTTCCCGTGTTTTCACTGTTATACAGTAGGGGGCGCTATTACACATCTTCTGAAAGAGTACTGAATCTCCTGATCAAAACTTAGGCGAAGAAGAAGCTGATACAAGCGATATCATATGTAAACTGATGATTATCAACATTAAACAGCATATAAATCAAAACTGCGTAACGGTACTGAATGAAATGTCGACCCAGACGAGCTACAGGACTGTGAAGCTTTAGGAGTGTTGATGAACTCGATCTACTCCATTTGTGTTTTGATCATCGTTCTGAATCCGATCCAGACTTAGCCTTTGACAAAACACGACTTTTCAGCTTTTTGCTCAAAATTTTGCTTTTTTGTGAAACACCTACAGTTGAATAAATAAGAATGCATGAAGCTAGAATATTTTTGTTGTTGTTGCCTTAAAGCAGAGGGTCTGTTATTTCTTTTGATATATTGCATGGCGGGGAAAGAGACACCTAAAGTTAATAAGCACCACAGATACCACAGGTGCTGACCTGGCTGTCAATGCCAGTGAACACATCCGACTCAGACTGTCAATCTGTTCATTACTGGTGAGGATTTTTCAGTGACTCTTTCTGCAGGTTACATTAATCCACCAGTAGGTGTAGACAAGTGACTTTATGAGTGAGTCACTGAATCATTCACTCAACACATTGATTCATTTAGAAATGAAATGACACTACTGTGCATTGCTTGGAGGCTACTGTACCTCTGCTTTGGCTTAATACTGAATTATTTTTCTGTGAAGAAAAAAATCCCATATTGTATCTGAAATGTACGGAGCCCCTAAAGGGACCTTTGCAAAAATTAAAATATACAGACTTTCACATGCTCACGAGAAACTATCGCATGAGAAAACTAACTTGTGCGCACAAGAAAGTCTGTATATTTTTATTTTTGCAAAGGTCCCTTTAGGGTCTCCGTACTACTGCCAGTTAACTCAATATTAACTTCCTGTTTATAGAACTCATTGTAGTAATATGAAGCAGTGCACAAGATTGCAACACATAATTCAGAAACACGGCCATACCGTGACAGCTGAGGCCAAGCGAGTCCAGTCTGAAGCCTTGTGGACACTCACAGTGGAAGCTGCCCACTGCATTCTGGCAGACGCCCCGCAGGCCACACGGACTCGGCTCAGACAGACACTCATCAACATCTGAGAGAAGACAGAGAGAAAACCACAAGAGGTCACACACCTGACTGACAATTGCTTTTTACTTCATTTACTATGATCATAATCACATACAATGAAACAAGGTTCACAAGTGTAAAGTAATACTTTAGAATAATGGTCCGTCATGAATAAGTAACTATGCAGGACTATGAGTAGCACTACATTAACACTTCAGCTTCTACTATTAACTATCTACTGGTAACAAGCTTAACTAATCAGCCTCATTAATAACTATTAACTAACTGACAAATTATAAAGAACATTGTCGTGTGTCTGAGATGTAATCAGTCATCATTTTAACTCTGATTGTCAAGTCAAGTCAAGTCACATTTATTCATATAGCACGTTTTACAATACAGAGTATTTCAAAGCAGCTTTACAGAGATAACAGGAAAATAATGCAAAGTTGTTTGTTTCCAGAATAAAATAGCGTCACAGTTCAGCTTAAGTGAGTTCAGTGATGTTTCATTTTTGTTTAAAAAAAAGTTATTCATTTAGTTCATTTATATATATATATACTGTATATAGCCGCTCTGCAGAAAACCGTGATGTCATCGTCCAGCTCAGTTCAGTTCTTGTATAATTGTGTCAATGCAGGCAGATCAATATTACTGTTGAATATTAAATTAAATGTTAAATTTAATGTCCCCAACTAAGCAAGCCAAAAGCCAATCGCAACTAAAGGCAAAAGGGCGACAGTGAAGGAACCAAAACTCCTTCAAGAAAAAAACCTTGGGAGAACCCAGGCTCAGTCGGGGGCCAGTTCTCCTCTGGCCAATGAACGAACAGTGTATGTTTATGATTCAGGCAGCATTATAGGTCAGAAGTCAGATTGGTTTGGAACAATCAGAATATTATCCAGTTCATCTGGTTGAAGATCGGAGTCATGCCGGTATGGAGACGGGTTTGTTGAGGATCAGTGCCGATGGCTGTTGTGTCGATGAAGCCTTACAGGGGCTGAGTCTAGTTGACACAATCTTTGCTGACACTTCAGGGATACGTTGTGGTCATAAAATGTGAATGTAGTCATAAAATGCATCACTAATGACTGAATGTTACAATTATGCAGGAACTACCAGTGATCTGGACCATTATTTTAAAGTGAAAAACATGTTTGTACATTTGGACTAAAAATTATGACTGATTACGTCTCAGACGCACGATAATGTTCTCATAATTTGTCAGTTAGTAAATAGTTATTAATGAGGCTAATCTCAATGAGTAATTATTGATTACCTAATAAGGAACTATCTCCTGAATTCGATATTACTTACTGATTAGTTAAGCTTGTTTCTATATTAGTTAATAGTAGAAGCTGAAGTGTTAATGTAGTGCTACTCATTAGTCCTGCATTACTTCCTGCATAGTTACTTAATAATGATGGACCATTATTCTAAAGTGTTACCATTTTCCAAACACTACTTATGTTTTTGTCAGGTGATGCAGCGTTGTGTCAGAGGAGAGGAGTTCTGAACGTGTGCTTGACCTCGGCAGGCCGTACGCTGCTGGCTGAAGCCCGCCGGACACCTGCAGGTAAATCCACCGATGGTGTTGACACACGAGAACTGGCAGTTGTGTCGTCTGCTCTGACATTCATCCACATCTGTAAATCAAAAACTCAAATCAAACTACTGCTTTTACTCTGTATATGTACAAAAGGCAGCTAGACATCTCAAGGACATCTCAGTCTTACTATGATGGTCAGTAAATGTTTTGTGACTAACTGCTCTGTCATCAACTAACAATTAACTCCTCAAATTACACCACATGGCATCCATTACACTCTGCACATGCTGGATCAGACTTTTGTCCTTCAAAGTCAAGTCACCTTCAAGTGCTTTAGTCAGTACAGACTGTTTCAAAGCAGCTTCACAGGGATAAACAGGGAAATAATGATCAGTGATGCAAACAGAGTTCAGTTCTGCTGTAAAGAGCTCTAGAAGACAACAGAGTCATTGTTCAGTTCAGTGTTGATTCACTTCTATAACTGTGTAAAGATCATCAATTATGAAATTAGTTCAATTCAACTATAAAACAGCTCTGCAGAAAACAGTGATGTCATCGTCCAGCTCAGTCAACAGTGTCAGTGTACAGACATATCAATAATACTGTTGAATATTAAGTGTCTTCAGCTACTGTGAGCAAGACAAAACAATGTGTTTATTCAGATCTATGAAGAAAAAATGGTAACACTTACAATAAGGTTCATAAGTTAACATGAACTAACAATGAGCAATACATTTGTTACAGTAATCTTTGTTATTATCTTTGTTAATGTAAATTAATAAAAATAAAGCTGTTCATTGTTTGTTAATGTTAGTTCACAGTGCATTAACTAATGCTAACATTACCGAAAGTGTTACTGAAAAAATTTAAATGGCACACCAAATTAGTAATAAACAATTAACTCAAACTAAATCACAGGAAAACGTATAAATTACACAATGATTTCAGATTTTTTTCAATGACTTGCACAGAATATTTGTGAGATAAGTGCCCGAAAGCAAGAGGCCGCTGACCTTTACAGGTCCTGTGGTCGTCCTGCAGCATGTACCCGCGAGGACAGGAGCACGCATAGCTGCCCTCGCTGTTCTTACACAGGAAGTTACAGGGTTTCGGGGACAGACCACATTCATCCACATCTGACAGAAACACAAGCACACAACCATGATCTTAAGGAATAGCAAACAACATTCCCTCTATCCATACATCAGGTGGATTTGAAAGACCGATAGTTAAAAAGCTGAATGTTTGTGGCGTACCGACACACATGGTTCCTGCAGTGGAGGCCATGTATCCTAGTTCGCAGTGGCATCTGTAAGAGCCCATGGTGTTGAAACACACGCCCTTGACACACACTCCTGGAATCAGCTTACACTCATCTATATCTGTGGACAGACAAAGAGCTTTACTGACAAGTAAGGTCATAAAAGGAAATCTCACATGATACTCATCATCTGATAATAGGGATTTCTGACAAATGAAACATCTGTGTATACTGTATGTGTGTGTGGCACTACCTGCAAATTCCCTGTATGTTTCTCTGTTTCTGCTGTTGTCCCTAGCTAAAATCAATGACCTAATGACCTGCCCTGCTCCATTTAAGGTGCTGCAAAATTCTTTGAATTTTCTGTTTTAGATGTTTAGAGACTTTAAGGGCCCTATTTTAAGGACCTAAAGCGCATGTCGCAAGCGCACTCAGGGCGTGTCCGAATCACTTTTCAGGAATCCAGGAAACGGATCTGCTCGTGCGCGAGGTTAAAGTGTGCAAGCAGACCAACTACGGGACAAGCCGGATTCCGCCATATCTTTATGTACACAATATTAATATTTTACATTGTAATCCTTTTATTTTGAACATTTGGCATGTTTGTGTGCTGCTGCCACTGTGTGTGTAATAAGTGTTGTGGACCCGCCTATAGGCTCCTATTACTAACGCGCTCTTTAAATAATAAAAAAATATTGCGCCATTGACTTTAGACCAGGTTTAAGTTGGTCAATGTCTCAGTCAATTTCAGGTCCTCAAAATAGCAACGCTCCAACAATGCGCCTGAACACACACCTGGTCTTCAGACCAGAAGCCCATGGGCACACAAATAGGCACAAATGCATTTGCTATTTAAACAATGTGGCGCAGGACGTGAAAAGGAAAACTGCGTCAGGCTGAAACCAGCAAAAAACACTTGTCTGGCGCTACATTGAGCCGGGTGAATGATAAGGCCCGATATCTTTAAAGACACCATTGATAAGGCCTGTGATGCACCAACCAATCAGATTTGAGCTTTGTGTCGCTGCTGTTTTGGTGAAGCTGGTCAGGAGTGTGGTTCCTCACCTGATCCGTCAGTGGCGTAGCCGTGGCCATACGGGCAGAGCTTCTTCAGGCTGGCAGTGTCCGGCAGAGGGCAGAGGTCACACTGCTCACCCCAGCCTCGGCCTCCACTACAGCAGCACTGAGACCTGCTCACAGGAGCACGCCTGCTGGAGGACATCTCACACATGCTGTGCAGGACCTCAGAGAAACACACGCCTGTCCTGTGATCTGAGGGACACACAACAGTCAACTCACATCACAACACCAGTCAACTCATACCAGTCAACTCACATCACAACACCAGTCAACTCACATGACAACACCAGTCAACTCACACAAGTCAACACACATCACAAAAGAGACAGTATTACAAAGTAAACCTCTATCCGGTGGCGTACGCAAGGGTGTTCAGCGTTTTTAAGGGCGATAGAGAGACGGAGCAGGGACCCCCGATACAAAATGTGTCAAACAGAGATATATTAAGCATGTAGGCTTTAATATTAACAGAAACCAACCATATTATGATATTTATTATTCTAAGACAGTACATTAGAACTATGCAATTAAACAAGACATTAAATATTTACCTGAACTGTAGATTAAAGTTTATTAAACCTCACATTTTAATTTTACTGTTGCAAAATTAAAATGTGAATAAACATTTAATAAACAATTGCAATTGACATAGTGATACTAGCACGGGACAAAAATATGGCATGTCAAAATAGATATGCACAAATGTAAAAGCAGACTAATAGAAAAATATTCATATCATTATATTTTCAATTCCATTTCAATTATTTCAATAAGTAATGAGTTAATAATCTTAAGTGTCTCACTGTACATTGCTGTTCGTGTTATGGTGGATCCGCTGCTACACATTACATCTACACTTTACTGGAGAACCCGCACTCATTTCAGATACTCAGTGATGTAATTCTTAATTATCAATCACACAATAAAATTAAAATGTATGACTGTGCAAATCCATTAAAATTATTTACAACAACTGTAAACAACTAATAAATTGTGATTTTTATCGTAACCTGTTGTTTATTATGATGCATTAATCTTAATTTTAACAATGAAAAGTAATATACAGACCTTGTGCAACATATGCAACAACAAAAATGTGCATAGATCTGATCTACTGTCTTAACATAATATAACTTATAACTTTTGATTATATATGGTTAGTTTCTATTAATATCGAAGGCTATATGCTTATATATGATACTGCTGTCAGGACCACTATCTCAAATACGAGTGACGGAATGCCACCCGTGAGCATACAGTTTGTATTGGCGGTGTGGTTCTGTTCTGGGCGAGAACTCCCTGTGCATCCGTGCAGCCTAGCATGAACATGAGCAGCAATAACCCTCCTTAGGGTAACAGAACAGAACCAACATGAATGTATTGCAGATATCAATAATTCAAGATTTTAAAGTACAACATAATTCGAGAATTTATTCTGATTCAAGGGGAATTCGCTCCTGAGAAACGCGATGGCTGCTGATAATACTGAAGGAGCTTATATATAGTATACAGTGTATAATATATACAGTGATAGGCGTCGTATTCCTATAGGTAGATGTGGATCAGCTGAGAGTCACTGATGCGAGCTTGACTAACGTGACCTGCCAGAACTGATGCTACGCTTAATATTGCTTTTTGTAATTTTTTTCAACGAGGGTGATGCCATCCCCTGCATAACTTTCCATAGAGATTCGAGAAATAGGTTTTACCAAGACATTTCGTGACTGTAGAGTCAGTTTTGAACCCAATGCCACATTCACACGTGTAGCTGCCGACAGTGTTCACACACCGGCCGTTCTCACACACCCCGGGCTGAGTCAAGCATTCATTTTCATCTGTAAAGAAGAACAAGATAAAAAAGGTGAATGACAACGAATAAAATATATTTTTTTTTTTGTAACACTCAGCATTATTTTGATGCTCCACTTTGGACATTCTACCAACTATAAGTAAATTTGCAACTACATGTCTACTAACTCACATTAGAGTATTAGTAGACTGTATTAGACTGTTAGGGTTAGGTGTCATGGTTCGGGTTAGTAGAATAAGATGATATGTAGTTGTTAGAATGTATAAAGTAGACTATCGAAATAAAGTGTTACCCATTCTTTTCCAGTCTAGTGTGATCAGTAGTCGGTGGCTTTATTGGTGTATACAGTGTACAACAGGTGTACCAACTCTGCCATCCCTACACCACACTAACCTACCCAACTATTCTCACTAATCAAGTCAAGTCACCTTATTTCTATTGTGCTTTATACAGTACAGACTGTTTCAAAGCAGCTTAACCATGATAAACAGGAAAATAATGATCAATGATGCAAACAGAGTTCAGTTCTGCTGTAAAGCAGCTCTAAAAAGACAATAGTGTCATTGTTCAGCTGAAGTCAGTTCAGTGTTGATTCAGTTCAATAATCTTCAAGAGTGTTTGTAAAAGGTAAATCAGTTTTTACCTTGACACACATCTTCATTCATCCTGCGGATCATCCCGGCCGGACAAACACACATGAAGGTGCCGATTAAGTTGTTACACTCCATTCCTCTGGAGTCACAGTTATGAAGATCCTCTGCACACTCGTCTACATCTGAACACAGAGGATCTCAACGTCATCACCAATGCTGGAATACTCTTACAATAACACATATGCATTTACGTTAGCCTCGTATACTGCGATCGCTAAGGGTTGGAAAGTGTTACGACAAACTCATGGATTGATGAAATGTCGTACCCTGACACATGCGTCCATCCTCCCGCAGGGTGTAACCGTACGGACAGCTGCATTCATACGCCCCGAAAGTGTTAACGCAGCGAAACGCACAGAGCAGAGGATTCTGGTCACATTCATTCACATCTGGACAATCAGGGATGACACACAATCAGTCAAAGATGCACATCCGTATGAACAGGATCATTTGAGGAAGGTTTACTGTAGGCCTGATCATGTGCATGCATGATCTTCTAAACAAATGTTTAACTATTCAATGATTCACTCATTTGCCACAAATAATGCCATGCATTTGAATTAACTTCATCTGGGGGCTATTCACAGCTAATATTGATTGTGATATTTACAGTAGTCGACATTTGAAGTGGATCAAAACCTTTCATCAAAGTTATACATACATTTTGAACAATACCCGATCTTGTCTTAGGACAACTTTGCTTAACTTTTTTGATCCACTTCAAATGTTGACACTGTAATTTGATTAATTAATTAGAATATCATGTAGCTAATTTGGTTAAAATCAATTGGCAGCATTGCAAATATAGACAAAAGAGAACATTATGAAAGATAATATCATACACGTCTATTACACTAGCTGCAAGCACACAGCTGACCTTCACAGCTCATCATTGGTCCGGGCTCAAACCCCTCCTCACATACACACTCAAAAGCTCCAATCACATTTGAGCATGAGCCGTTCCCACACGGATTTCCCACTGAACACTCGTCAATATCTGCACACACACAGAGAACAGAAAGCTGTTGGCTGGACATGTTGACAAATTTGATAATAGATTATTTCCCAGGTGAAATCTAGATTTAATGGTTCTGAAAAATCTGTTCATCCAATCCATGTGTATTCACCTGACTTTGGATTGTGGGGGAAACCTGTTATCAGCTCCACAGTGGAGAATGAAACCATAAACGCACCAGCTGACCTTGAATGGAACGCAATGGAACGGTTAAGCGACGAGAACGGTTTGGCCAAAAGTGGTTTTAGATTGTAATTGATGGAGACAACAAAGCTGAGATGCCTTAAGAACATCTGAACATCCCAGTCACAGCTTCCACTTTACACAGTTCATAACCAATGAGCTCAGTCACGGGTGCTCTTTTAGGCTCTTAGTCAAACTCTTACTACAATTAGTTCACTATATTATTGCTTTGGGTGACAGACTGCCAACTAGTCTATTTTTGATGACATATGTCAAAACATCATCTATATATATATATATATATATTTTTTTTTTTTGTACC
Organism: Leuciscus waleckii; assembly: GCA_900092035.1. Classification (NCBI taxonomy): domain Eukaryota; kingdom Metazoa; phylum Chordata; class Actinopteri; order Cypriniformes; family Leuciscidae; genus Leuciscus; species Leuciscus waleckii. Next base: position 33,419,471 of record FLSR01004887.1, on the reverse strand, counting down.
ACAAAGTGTTTTTCTTAGTGTTGGAAGAAACATTTATCAAGAGAACATGTTGAATGTAAACTAAAAAGAAAAGCTTAATATCCCGCAAGTTCAGCTGAAGTGAGAAATACAGAGTAAATCACAGAGGCCTGAAATCATGGTTTCATTCATTTCATTGTGTAGGCTATTATACAAACATACCTTAATTTAATACCTTAAGTATCTTAATGTCTAATAAAATATGCAATAAAACTACTGCTGAGCCCCAGAAGGGTCTGCAAACTCTCAGTAAATTGCGGAACCTGAAGTCATTGATTTTCAAGAGATTTTCTGGTGAGCAGAGCACAAATTAAATCGGCATAAATTATCTTAATGCCGATAATGAGCAGTGACTTCCAGGAACGCAGACAGCGATCTGTCAATAAGAGACACTGAAGCGGAGCAGAAACCAACACAACAGAGACTGTGACCTCAGGCGGCATGATCACGGTTACAGTCAACAGGCTTGAGACATATTTACATAAATATTAAAATCATGACATAAAAGAAGAAATTTTGCAAAATGTCTCAATATTTATTTGTCCACATAATTTCGTCGTTCTCTCACCATCACAGCGTGTCCCTGTGTGGTGGAGTGTGTATCCCGCGGGACACTCGCAGCGGAAGGAGCCGTCCGTGTTGATGCAGCGGCCGTTCACACAGATCTCAGGATTCTCCACACACTCGTTCAAGTCTGACACACACAGCGATATGGCTGGGTTTAATGTATTAGTGATTCCTTTGCAACAGACAATCAGTGTGTCTTAATGCATTAAAGTAAGATATTACATTATTTTAATATTAATACACAACCCATTGCTATACCAGTCTACAAGAATCAAAAGACGTATAGTCCACAGTACCTTCACGTGTGTCCCCAACACCAGGAACGATCCCATGGCCGAACGGACACAGATCCTGAAATGCAGCTGTGAACACACACACATGAAACATGAAACCGTGAGAACGCAGTGGTAATGATGATGATGGTGATGATGATGATGAAGGAGAGGAGAGCTCGGTACCGTGCTGCTGTTTAGGGCACAGCTCGCAGGGGTCGCCCCAGCCCTCTCTGGCCAGGAGGCTACAGCAGCACTTGGCTTTGCTGGTGTTGAACGCCTGCGGGACAGAGCACTTGCCATTCTCAAAGCGTGTGAAACAGAAGCTCTCTCTAGTGTCTGACACAACAAACAGCAGGCGTACCCATGAGCGTTATGTAAAGAATCACAATGTTTTACTCATGTTTTTGTCCTTACACATCTTGTTTATAAACAACTACAGTTTAGAACTAACAGAAGCTACTTATGCAGTTATAGGAGAGAAAGCATGAGTGAATCACCTGTCACTCAGCAGAGTCAGCAAACATGTTAGTTTAACTACTTCAAAAAGTACCACTACAGAAAAATGTATTTTAAGTTTTCAGGACTAAAAAATATTGAATTCAGTTGCGAAACAGGGTTAAAATTCTGCATGTGCAAGAGAGCGCATGTGTTAGTTTCTGCATATGACCCTTAGCAATACAGGTTTGTCTAACCATCATATTTTATTGTAATTTTCTTGTTTTGACAATGCTTTATTTTGTATAATTAAACTGCACATTTCCACTAATTGTAAAGTTTGAGACTGAAAATGGCAAATCTCATGGGGATGTTGGTTTGGAGGTGGTTTGGAGGAACTGTAAAGCAGTCGAGACATGGAACTAAATTAATTCATTAATAAACAGCTCTGAACCTTTGTCTGTCAGCCAATCAGAATCAAGCATTCCAGAGCATTGCAGTTCCTTTCACAAGGCGAAAAATCATACTATTTTAAGATATCCTGAAATGATGCAGCAGAACGCTATTTGTAAACATTTTTGTAAAACTTTCTCTCTATAGTCCACTTTATTTATTCTGCTAAAATATATGTAGCTTAATAACAGTCTACTACAGACTACCAATACTCTAATAAGTGTTGGTTGACGTGTAGTTGCAAAGTTACTTATAGACAAACAAAGTCAGATTAGTCAGATAAACAGGGTTATGATGAATTACCATAACATCTGCGTCTATCTTCTGACAGCACAAATCCAGGTTTACACACGCACTCAAAGCTGCCCAGACTGTTGAAACAGGAGCCGTACGCACAGATGCCGGGCTCCTCCGAACACTCGTTCACATCTGATACACACACACACACAGTACTGTGCTTACATACTATCAACTGGGGAAAAAATGGTTTAAATGTTTCAATAAATGTTTCATGTTGTTCCAAACTTGTAGACTCTCTCCCTCTTACATGAAACTCTTAAGAGGAAACTGTGAATATGCTTTAAAACGGACACAAAGCACCATACAAGTACCATACATATGACTTTGAGTTAGTTGAAGAACCAGATCATGGACTCATATTGTGGATCAACAGAATAAAGATCTGAGAATAATTTGTTCATGAATCAGATGTCACTACTAACTCACATGAACATGCCAAGGAAAGCTGGGGAGGATGTGAAGATTTTCAGAGAAATGCCTGTTCTCACAAACAGAAATACTTAAAGTATATATATATAGGGACCAATTTTTACAAAAACATTTTTAGGGTGCTTTTTTCCCCCAACCCCACAAAACAAAGAAAGTCATACAAAATCATAACGGCATGAGAGTGAGGTATCCAATGATATCAAGACTAATTAAAATGGTCATGTGTAGTAGAATAAACAAAATTGCACACATTAAACAACAAAACCCTGTGCAATATCACTTAAATATCATTAGCCATAGTATAAACTTAATTCAACAAAAAACAAGTCAACCTTTCATTACTGAGATTCACATCTTGTATGTCTTCAGTGCCTCAGTATGTACGTTCAGACTCAATCCTCCTCGGCATGGAGGGCACCAGTGTTTCTGGAGATGTCCTGCCATTCCTCAGGAGCGCTTCACTGGAGGTTGTGTTGCTATAATAAACAATCTAAAGGTGTTCTACTGGACTCACGTCACACGTCGTACTCATGAGGGATTTAGATGTGCACTTTTTCGGGGCATCATCTCCGACTCTGATTAGTGATACTCTGGCTCATTTTATTCCCCCTGATTACTGCAGCAACTACCAGTATGTTTCCACTCATTTTCAGCTGGTCACTGATCTTCCTGTAGTGGAGAAGTCTCACAATCTCTGTCTGTCTCAGAATTCTGACAATAAGTAAAAGACTGAGAAAGTTCTGGTGTTCACGGGTCATTTTACTAACATGTTCATGCATTGGAGAAGTGATACAATTTTGAATCATTTGACATTTCAGTGATATGCACAGGTGTGTAACCTCTTTGAGCTCTTACCTACACAGTGCTCATTGTGGACGATATACCCTCAGGACAGACACATCTGAAAGAGCCATCCAGATTCAGACAGGTTCCAGGAGCACATATCCCAGGAATCATTACACACTCGTTAACATCTGCATTTATCGAAACACAAGACAGTAATTAATTTGTCAGTATCATTGTTTATTTCACATGAAAAGAATGGTAGATAACAGAACTATAGGTATAGATAACACTATGAATTATGAGAACTACACATTTGTAAGTGGCTCAGGATAAAAGTGTCAGCTAATATGTAAATAAGAGGAGTCTCAGATGGATACTTCAGTCTGAGCACAGGCACTGCTGGCCAGAAACTGATCATCTCATCTGGATTACATAATACGCTTCCAAAGAATAAGTACTTGTAATTTTTTGGGGGATTACATGATTACATATTATTCACACAATGTGTTGTGAGAAAATACTTTTTTGTCAGCCAAACATCTTTGGCTTACAATATTAACTTGAAGCACCCCTGAGATTTGAAGTTAATATTTCAATAATTAGGATCTCTGATGTCGGTTAATGGTCACAAGACATTAAGGCAAACAAATCGTTTTTAGTGATCATTTTTATTTTTTAATTAATCAATTAAAACTGTAATTTGACATTTTTTAAGATTTAATTAATTATTAGCTTTTTATCAAACAACCCCCTGCAGATCCTGCACCCCACACTGGGAAACCCTGATATAATGTACTGTTTAGTGCACTTCGTGTAGTTGATAAAGAACAGAATATATTTTCTATTCCTTTGTATTTTTATATCAGTATGGTACAATATTCTCTAGGGCTGGACCCGAATAATCCAATATTCGTTCGGTGGGTTGGTATTCGATTTGAAAATGTAACATTCGAATATTAGTTTTTTTGTTTTTTTTGTTTTTTGCACACCTGGGATCCCCCGCGAAACGGTTCTCATTCGCACTTGAATAAGGCCGGGCGACACACTGGCTGCGTGGAGGAGCGTCTCAGCTGCGTGGTGTGTCCGTTTTTATTTCGGCTCCCATGTTAACAGGTTGGAGTTGCACACTGCCTGCGTGAGACACGGAAAACGCGTGCATGCTAGAAATAGAACCGACCCCAGTGTTCCAGCAACGGGAGTGTTCTCTCGCTAGAGCGCAGAACAGTGGAGTTTGTATGGACCGAAGTGCATGCCTGAGCTTGTGTTTTGAGTTAAGCTGCGTTGCTTTGACATTGTGGAAAATAGAATAATAGAAACAAAATGTATTAGCCTTTTTACCCGTTATTATCAATCTAAATTAATCTCGTTTTTAATTTAAATTAATTTCGTTTTTTCTTTATTTAAATTTCGTTTTTCTTTATTTAAATTTCGTTTTT